>NW_024121822.1:0-10695 GCF_016745375.1 Pimephales promelas
TGTGTGTGTGTGTGTGTGTGTGTGTGTGTGTGTGTGTGTATAAAGTGCAAGGGTTTTTTTTTAGATAAAGTAGAATTTCTATAACTATGTGTTGAACTAATAAATCCTCTTGTGTGTGTTAAACACAATCTACTTAATACAGACAACTTCATTATAAAGATAAATAACAAATCCAAAAAATATATGATTATAATCTATGACAAAAAAAGCCATTACAAACTATATTATTGAAAAATACACATTGCTCTTTGTATTGTTGTAAAAATATTCATGAAAAACAAGATAACAAAAATCAAAAAGATAAATTATTTTAGATATAGCCATGTTTTAAATGTATAGCAGAGATGTTAATTGAGGCAGCAACATACAAACTTTCTAGAACAACATGGACCTGGATAGCTGGTTTTTATGGAGGACAGTGAAGAGGAAGAGGGTGCAAATCAAACAGCTCATTCTCAGACTACACAGCAAACAGCTTAAGTTTTTAGTGCTTTGTTTGAGTTTTTAGTGCTCTGTCCTATCTATTATCAACATATAATAGATGGAACAGAACAAGAAAGGCAATTAATAATCTGTCATTGCGTCACTGCATTATGATATGAAAGGCTCAGTACAGTGTGGCAAAACGCTTATGCGCATCCCGAGTGGAGAATGATGCGCTTAAAGCCACATGGAGTTACAGCGCACAGCGCATCGAGTCCGCATTGATGCAAGCTCTACAATACACTTCTTTTGATAGTCAAAGCGGGGTTTACGTTTTTACACGTCGTACAGAATAACCCTAAAGGCACCAAGGTGGCGGTGCCACCGGCTTTATATTAAATATAAATATAGCTGTGAGCAGCGATAAAGGGCCAAAGCCGGCGGTACCACCATCCCGGTGCTTTGGGTAACTAAAGGCATCGGGGTTGCGGTGCCACCGCTGGCTTGGGCCCCTTGCAACGCTGCTCGCAGCTATATTTATTATTATTTATTTATACGACTATTTCGGGCACTTTTGGGGCCCTTAACATGCTCAAAAACTCTTGAAACTTTGCACACGGGTCAGAACCCGCGGCCATCAGGGCCGGGCTGAAGATGGTACCCGGGCGTGGCAGGGGGGCTCGACAGCGCCCCCTGGAACGGGGTCCGAACACTTGGTCCATAAATCAAACACGCTTGCATGTAATAATATGAAACTCGGTACACATGTTGATCTCATCGTTTCATCTATACCTCGTGCTTTTACTTTTTACCCCAGCCCAACAGGAAGTCGGCTATTTAGGGTTGTTTCGTAAAACACTCGCAATGGAATTTTTAATACTCCTCCTAGAGCTTTCCAAACACACGGCACGAAACTCGGTCAGCGTGAAGTCAAGCATTGAGGATGAAAGTTTGCGAGGGGATTTTTGATATCTCGAACGGTTTGGCCGTGGCGAGGAAACGAAATTATGGCGAGAAACGTGAAACAGGAAGTGTGTTATAACTTCAGCATACATTAACTGATCTTGATGAAACTTCAGCAGTGTGTTCGCTGTAAGAGGACGATCACATGGATGTGACTATTGTGAGTCAAAGTTATAGCGCCACCAACTGGCAGCAGGAAGTGTGTCACTTTCAAAATGCTTTGAAATCACCCTTTTATTTTAACTCGATTTGCTTCAAACTTCATCTGTATAATGTAAATACATGGCAGATGAAGACCTGTGAATGGATTCTTGATATCTTTGAAACTGTTGCCGTGGCAACGCATCAAACTTTACCATTCTTTTAGGATGCTTTTGAGACTCTTAGCATGCTTCAAATTGCATGAAACTCGACAGACACATCACATTTATTAGCCAGTAGACATGTGCAAATTTCAGAAACGGGCGTGGTGAGGGCTCAGTAGCGCCACCTTTTGACAAAAGTGGGGTTGTTAGTTTTATCTACAGTTACAAAAATCGTATGTATATTGTACTCCTCGAGCCGGACAACTTTCTAATTGACACTCATTAGCTAGGACCCACAGAAAGTCAGATATGTTTGTTTGAATGTAGAGAAAATCTCAGAATTTTGCCAGTCTCTCAGTGTCTCTCTGTGTGAGTGAGAGGAGGGGCGCCTGTCAGGTTAATTTTAACCCTTTATTTGCTGTGTGCGACTTCTCTGGCATTTTCGGGGGCCTTAACATCCTCTAAAACTCTTGAAACTTTGCACACGGGTCAGAACCCATGGCCATCAGGGCCGGGCTGAAGCTGGTAACCGGGCGTGGCAGGGCGGCTCGACAGCGCCCCCTGGACTGGGATTCGAAAATTTGTCCATAAATCAAACACACTTGCATGAATTAATATGAAACTCGGTACAATTATAGATCACATCAGGCCAAACAACTTTCGTGCTCTAAGTTTTATGAAGGAAGTTGGGAATTATGATGGGTTGTTTGAATAATTGTCCTAGGAGAAATACATCAAATACAACGCATGTGTTTACCAATCACAACCAAACTCGGTGTGCATGAAGTCAAGACATTGAGGATGCTCAATTCCGGACGGATTTTTGATATCTCGAACGGTCTGGCCGTGGCGAGGAAATGAATTTTATGACTAAAAAAGGACACATAAAGTGTGTTATAACTTTGCTCATTTTACCTACAGTTACAAAACTTCCACGTATATTGTTCTCGTCAAGCCGATCAACTTTCCAATTTAAAGTCATTCGCTCTGAGCAACAGAAAGTCAGATATTGTAGTTTGAATGGATTTATTTCCCCTGCGATTCTCTCTCTCTCTCTCTCTCTCTCTCTCTCTGTGTGGGTGTGTGTGTCTGTGTGGGGAGGGGAGGGTGTTGTCTGTGTTGTGTGTGTGTGTGGGTGTGGGGAGGGGAGGGCTGTTGTCTGTGTTTATGTGTGTGTGTGTGTGGCTGGCTGCGATTTTTCCTACAAGTCCTTGTCTCGAAGTCCTTGTCTTTTTGCATAACAATTTTGTATTTTTTTTTAAATGACAAAATAGGGATATAACCCCCATCTTTTAAATGTATAGTTTGCTTTAAATAAAAGTAAGATTGTATTTGTAATTGAAACTGAATGAATTTAAAATTCATGTGCTATATTTCAATATATTTGTTTTCCTTAAGATTTTAAAACACTAACTTCATTCTTTCTGAATTACAAATATTTGTTTCTGTATAAAATAATACTCTGACTAAAAACACATTTGATGTTTTTTTTGTATTTTTATTTACATGTATTTATGTATGTGTGTGTGTGTGTGTGTGTGTGTGTGTGTGTGTATGTAATAAAGTGCAGGTTTTTTTAGATAAAGTAGAATTTCTATAACTATGTGTTGAACTAATAAATCACTCTTGTGTGTGTTAAACACAATCTACTTAATACAGACAACTTCATTATAAAGATAAATAACAAATCCAAAAAATATATGATTATAATCTATGACAAAAAAGCCATTACAAACTATATTAATGGAAAATACACATTGCTCTTTGTATTGTTGTAAAATATTCATGAAAAACAAGATAACAAAAATCAAAAAGATAAATTATTTTAGATATAGCCATGTTTTAAATGTATAGCAGAGATGTTAATTGAGGCAGCAACATACAAACTTTCTAGAACAACATGGACCTGAATAGCTGGTTTTTATGGAGGACAGTGAAGAGGAAGAGGGTGCAAATCAAACAGCTCATTCTCAGACTACACAGCAAACAGCTTAAGTTTTTAGTGCTTTGTTTGAGGTTTTTAGTGCTCTGTCCTATCTATTATCAACATATAATAGATGGAACAGAACAAGAAAGGCAATTAATAATCTGTCATTGCGTCACTGCATTATGATATGAAAGGCTCAGTACAGTGTGGCACAAAACGCTTATGCGCATCCCGAGTGGAGAATGATGCGCTTAAAGCCACATGGAGTTACAGCGCACAGCGCATCGAGTCCGCATTGATGCAAGCTCTACAATACACTTCTTTTTGATAGTCAAAGCGGGGGTTACGTTTTTACACGTCGTACAGAATAACCCTAAAGGCACCAAGGTGGCGGTGCCACCGGCTTTATATTAAATATAAATATAGCTGTGAGCAGCGATAAAGGGCCAAAGCCGGCGGTACCACCATCCCGGTGCCTTTGGGTAACTAAAGGCATCGGGGTTGCGGTGCCACCGGCTTGGGCCCGCAATCGCTGCTCGCAGCTATATTTATTATTATTATTATTATTTATACGACTATTCGGGCACTTTTGGGGCCCTTAACATGCTCAAAAACTCTTGAAACTTAGCACACGGGTCAGAACCCGCGGCCATCAGGGCCGGGCTGAAGATGGTACCCGGGCGTGGCAGGGGGGCTAGACAGCGCCCCCTGGAACGGGGTCCGAAAACTTGGTCCATAAATCAAACACGCTTGCATGTAATAATATGAAACTCGGTGCACATATAGATCTCATCGTTCATATATACCTCATACTATTACTTTTTACCCCAGCCCAACAGGAAGTCGGTTATTTAGGGTTGTTCATAAAACACTCGCAATGGAATTTGAAGTACTACTCCTAGAGAATTCAAACTCACGGCACGAAACTCGGTCAGCATGAAGTCAAGGCATTGACGATGAAAGTTTGCGAGGGGATTTTTGATATCTCGAACGGTTTGGCCATGGCGAGGAAACGAAATTATGGCGAGAAACGTGAAACAGGAAGTGTGTTATAACTTCAGCATACATTAACTGATCTTGATGAAACTTCAGCAGTATGTTCGCTGTAAGAGGACGATCACATGGATGTGACTATTGTGAGTCAGAGTTATAGCGCCACCAACTGGTAGCAGGAAGTGTGTCACTTTCAAAATGCTTTGAACTCACCCTTTTATTTTTACCCGATGTGCTTCAAACTTAATCTGTATAATGTAAATACATAGCAGATGAAGACCTGTGAATGGATTCTTGATATCTTTGATACTGTTGCCGTGGCAACGCATCAAACTTTAAAATTCTTTTTTTTTATGATTTTGAGACTCTTAGCGGCTTTTGGGGCCCTTAACGGGTTTGAAAACTCTTGAAACTTTGCACACAGGTCAGATCCCACAGCCATCAGAGCCGGGCTGAAGATGGTACCTGGGTGTGGCAGGGGGGCTAGACAGCGCCCCCTGGAACGGGGTCCGAACACTTGGTCCATAAATCAAACACGCTTGCATGTAATAATATGAAACTCGGTACACATGTTGATCTCATCGTTTCATCTATACCTCACGCTCTTACTTTTTACCCCAGCCAAACAGGAAGTCGGCTATTGAGGTTTGTTTGTAAAACGCTCGCAATGGAATGTGCAATACTCCTCCTAGAGAATTCAAACACACGGCACGAAACTCGGTCAGCATGAAGTCAAGGCATTGAGGATGAAAGTTTGCGAGGGGATTTTTGATATCTCGAACGGTTTGGCCGTGGCGAGGAAACAAAATTATGGCGAGAAACGTGAAACAGGAAGTGTGTTATAACTTCAGCATACATTAACTGATCTTGATGAAACTTCAGCAGTGTGTTCACTGTAAGAGGCTGATTACATGGATGTGACTATTGTGAGTCAAAGTTATAGCGCCACCAACTGGCAGCAGGAAGTGTGTCACTTTCAAAATGCTTTGATATCACCCTCTTATTTTTAACCGATTTGCTTCAAACTTCATCTGTATAATGTAAAAATACAGCAGATGTAGACCTGTGAATGGATTCTTGATATCTTTGATACTGTTGCTGTGGCAACAAATCAAACTTTAACATTCTTTTTTGATACTTTTGGGACTCTTAGCATGCTTGAAATTGCTTGAAACAGATAGATACAGATAGCTCGACAGATACATCACATTTATTAGCCAGTAGGCATGTGCAACTTTGGCAAAAGATTAAAGTAATGTCAAAAAAGTAAACAGTAAACACTAAAAGCCTCATATCTTCTAAAAATGTAATTATACATCATTTGTTTCTAAATTAAATTATACAAATATTATAATTAAACCAGTTTTTCCCTTTTTTCATTTAAGAATTATGTTTACGTTCAAAAACAGCCAGAATGGTTTTAAAATTCAGAAGAAGAAAAAATAATCTGAGTCATACGTAGTGCTATACTGCCCTCTTGTGTTCAATATCAGGTAGGCCTATTGTGTATATTCCCACCGGTTAATCAACGTGTGACTCCGCTGGGACTCGGGAACTTTTAAATCGCTTACTTAAAACCGAAAGTCAAAATACAGATATCCGCACAAGACATTAATGTTGTGGAGTAGAGCAAGCATTTTAAATAAATTCCTATTAAGTAGGATTGAACTAAACAGAATGAACGTTCACTCTGTTCTGCTGGTTCCTCGCTGTTGGCGCGCACAGTTATGAATGCTTGTGCAGCCATGAGTTTTAGTTTAATTTTAAAATTAGCGCAATTTCGGGATTTGTATTATTTGAATTTATTTTTAAAAAACACAATGTTGAGTTTTATTGTAACACTGTTTAATCGCGCCCACGGTTATATTTTGTATATTATATATAATTATAATGTATTTCTGTATAAAATAATACTACAATAAAAAACACATTTGTGACCGACCTGATCCAGCAAAATTAGTCACAGTGACCCAAATTTAAAAATTGAGATTTTGATATTAATGGAAAGAGGACACTGTAAGCTTTCAAATGATACCTTGGTCATACCTTGAATGGTTGTAACGATATACAGATTTGAATTCTGGTCGTCTGCCCTTTTTTTTCCAATTGAAAACCTAAGAAAATCGCTTTTAAAGTTTTTTTGCCCGTTTTTTTTTTTTTTTTTTTTTGATATCTTTCAAAATCCATAGCATTTTAAGGGATAAACTATTTATTTTATATAGCTTAATTTGACCAAATAGATTAACATATATAAATGCAATTTAACGAGGCTGAAACTCAACTTATTTTTAATTTTTTTGAAATAAATAATTAAAAAGTCACTTTTACAAAAATGTTCTAAAATCAGAAAGATTAAAGAGGAGTCAGAGAGAAATTCAGTTTTCATACGGATTAGCCCACATAAGCAGAGAGCAGTCTGTTTTCTTTCATTTTGAATGGTTGTGTTTAAAAGTAGACATTTCAATATATATGTCTGTGAGGATACCTTATACGCTGACTTTCGGTTCATGAGACAAGCTTCAGTTCACGTGCCGCGCGTCTCCGCGTCGTGATTAGGCCTAGCCTATTGTCTGCAATTTATTTCTTATTATTAAATCCTAGTAATTGGTTGATGAAACATTGATTTAAATTAAGATAATTATTTTAAAACGAAATTTACTTTAAAGAAAGGCTTTGTGCTTGCATGTTTAAGCTATGTGAAAGTTTTAGTGCTGCTTCCAGAGAACGGTCACGTTCGGATTGTTTTTCCTCATAAATGCGAACACGGAAAATAAAATAAAGATTTTATGTTCTGGAGAGAGTCAACCCTTCTTCATCGGGTGAGTATTACTTTTGGTTTGTGCAGTGTGGTTCACATAGGCCAATTTATTAAAATATTTAATTATCTGGGAATTGGATCTCCTCCATAATGCTGAAATTGCCCAATTTAAAAAAAAATTAGTAATAATTTAAGTTTTGTGGTGTAAGTCTACGTATTTTATAATGTTAACTTCAAATAATACTAATAGTAGTAATTTAAAGATGTTGTAGCTAGCATTGGGTCTGGACGTGAAGGATAACTTCGGGAGTTGAAGGGACGTGTCGGTGTCGTGATTCTGTCTTCTCACACCGCGACACAGGTTCGTGGATCTGAGTGTCGCGATCGTTACAGCCTTACATAGGCTATATTCTTCTTGCAGATAAATATACTCACGCAGTTTAGGTTAGAAGCCTCCAGTGAGTTCAACGTTTCAGGGGATACCCAATGCTCAGAGGTGACGAGGGGAGTTGAGAAGAGCAATGTTTATTTCAGCGAATTTAAAGCTTTGACAACTTTAATCGTTATTTAAATACCTTTACTCAATTATCTCGACTACGAAACCCTGTGAGATTATTTTTGAATGTCTGTTCTTTGAAATTAGCAAAAAAAAAATTTTTTTTTTTTTTTTTTTTTTGTTATTTCATGGTTTTTCCACATAATCGGCCCATATCTTAAAATGGAAGGTTGCAACTTCCGACTCATTTCGCCAGAGCGGGTCACATTTGATTTTTATTTTTTAAACAATGTAATGTGTAACCTAAAAATAAACAGATTATTTGATAAATGGTATATTTAAATCTGCATATTGTAGCCTAATATCTGCAGGGCAGCCTAGTCTTAATAAATGTATGCTTCATTTTTCATTAGTAAATTTGATCAATAAATTCAATAATTTAGAATAATAAGACACTATAGGGCTGTTACCCTAGGTAAGGCTGATCAAATTAAATCGGTTACACAATAATGTTACGAGATTGGTTTAACAGGAGTCAATTAAAAATCGCTGTAAAGAACGATACTTTTAAACATAACCCTAAATCACCATAAGGTGTCGCCAGATGACCGTCTTAATGAACGAGTCATGGATTCAAAATGCTGAATCATTCAGTAATGAGAAAACACATTGCTTTGAGATGCGCGATGGGTCGCTGTGATCTTTGTTTAACTATTTTCTCTGCTGAAACAGAAAAAAGTCAATATTGCATCTAAAAAGTCAATATTGCATCTAAAATGTAAGTGACTTGACTTGTGTGTGTGACTATGTTTGTTGTAGTGATAAGAGTTGCACCCTTGTTAAAGTTTAAGGCCTTGTGTTTTTGGATATATATCTTTCTTTCTTTTTTTTTCTTTTTTTACAAAATATGCATATAACCCATATATTTTAGATTTATTATTTGCTTTAAATTAAATTAAGATTGTATTTTTGGTAATTGAACCTGAATGAATTTAAAAATGAATGTGCTATATTTCAGATCATATATTTGTTTTTCTTAAAATTTGAACTAACTTTATTCTCAGCTGAATTATAAATATTTTATTTCTGTATGAATTAAAAACACATTTGATTTTTCTTTTTTAATCAATGTAGAATGTGTAACTGAAATATAAACAGATTAGGGCTCTGTTCGAGGACAAGTAACTAAAACCAATGCGACATGATGAATGTTTGTTTCCCAAACCATCTCAGAGTAACAGCTTACTTTTCTTTCTTACTATATTCTTTCTTACTATAAACTGTGCTGTAGAGCTTGCATCAGTCAAAGCAGGGTTACATTTTGCATGTCGTGCACAATAAACCTAAAGGCACCAGGGTGGCGGTGCCACCGGCTTCATATATATATGTATATATACAGTATATATATAGTATATATATATATTATATATATAGCTGTGATCCGCGATGAAGGGCCAAAGCCAGTGGCATGGCCACCCTGGTGCTTTTAGGTAACTAAGGAACCGGGGTTGCGGTGCCACCGGCTTGGGCCCTTCATCGCTGCTCGCAGCTATATTTATTATTATTATTATTATTTATACGACTATTCGGGCACTTTTGGGGCCCTTAACATGCTCAAAAACTCTTGAAACTTTGCACACGGGTCAGAACCCGCGGCCATCAGGGCCGGGCTGAAGATGGTACCCGGGCGTGGCAGGGGGGCTAGACAGCGCCCCCTGGAACGGGGTCCGAAAACTTGGTCCATAAATCAAACACGCTTGCATGTAATAATATGAAACTCGGTGCACATATTGATCTCATCGTTCATATATACCTCATACTATTACTTTTTACCCCAGCCCAACAGGAAGTCGGTTATTTAGGGTTGTTCATAAAACACTCGCAATGGAATTTGAAGTACTACTCCTAGAGAATTCAAACTCACGGCACGAAACTCGGTCAGCATGAAGTCAAGGCATTGACGATGAAAGTTTGCGAGGGGATTTTTGATATCTCGAACGGTTTTGGCCATGGCGAGGAAACGAAATTATGGCGAGAAACGTGAAACAGGAAGTGTGTTATAACTTCAGCATACATTAACTGATCTTGATGAAACTTCAGCAGTATGTTCGCTGTAAGAGGACGATCACATGGATGTGACTATTGTGAGTCAAAGTTATAGCGCCACCAACTGGCAGCAGGAAGTGTGTCACTTTCAAAATGCTTTGAACTCACCCTTTTATTTTTACCCGATGTGCTTCAAACTTAATCTGTATAATGTAAATACATAGCAGATGAAGACCTGTGAATGGATTCTTGATATCTTTGATACTGTTGCCGTGGCAACGCATCAAACTTTAAAATTCTTTTTTTTTTGATTTTGAGACTCTTAGCGGCTTTTGGGGCCCTTAACGGGTTTGAAAACTCTTGAAACTTTGCACACAGGTCAGATCCCACAGCCATCAGAGCCGGGCTGAAGATGGTACCTGGGTGTGGCAGGGGGCTAGACAGCGCCCCCTGGAACGGGGTCCGAACACTTTGGTCCATAAATCAAACACGCTTGCATGTAATAATATGAAACTCGGTACACATGTTGATCTCATCGTTTCATCTATACTCACGCTCTTACTTTTTACCCCAGCCAAACAGGAAGTCGGCTATTGAGGTTTGTTTGTAAAACGCTCGCAATGGAATGTGCAATACTCCTCCTAGAGAATTCAAACACACGGCACGAAACTCGGTCAGCATGAAGTCAAGGCATTGAGGATGAAAGTTTGCGAGGGGATTTTTGATATTCCGAACGGTTTGGCCGTGGCGAGGAAACAAAATTATGGCGAGGAAACGTGAAACA
>NW_024121823.1:0-10689 GCF_016745375.1 Pimephales promelas
GTGTGTGTTTGTATGTATATAAATTTTTGCAAAGCCTCACTGATGCAAGCTCTTCTGCACACTTCTCTTCGACAGTCAATGCGGAGGTTAAGTTTTATGCACGTCGTGCAGAATAACCCTCTTTTATATTATATATTATAATATATATACATATATATATACTATATATATTATATATATATTAGGAGGTGGCACGGTTCACAAACCCACGGTTCGGTTGTATCACGGTTTAGGGGTCACGGTTTTCGGTTCTGTACGGTTCTTGCTTATTAGGGCCCAAGCCTGAAAGGGCGAAGGCCTATTGATTTCCTTCGGGATTATTATTCTTTTGTTTAGGGCCCAAGCCCTGAAAGGGCCAAAGGCCCTTTGTTTTCCTAAGGATTATTTTTCTTTACTATTTATTATTATAATTTAGGCCCAAGCCTGACAAGGGCGAAGGCCCTATTGTTTTTCCCTAAGGATTATTTATTATTATTATTTTGTAACCTTTTGGGCATTTTTGGGGCCCTTAACGTGCTCGAAAACTCTTGAAACTTTGCACACGGGTCAGAACCCGCGGCCATCAGAGCCGGGCTGAAGATGGTACCCGGGCGTGGCAGGGGGGCTCGTCAGCGCCCCCTGGAACGGGGTCCGAACACTTGGTCCATAACTCAAACACGCTTGCATGTAATAATATGAAACTCGGTTGCACATGTTGATCTCATAGTTTCATCTATACTCGCGCTTTTACTTTTTACCCCAGCCCAACAGGAAGTCGGCTATTGAGGTTTGTTTGTAAAACGCTCGCAATGTTATTTAAATACTCCTCCTAGAGCTTTGATCCAAATTCGACAAACTCGGTCAGCATGAAGTCAAGACATTGAGGATGAAAGTTTGCGAGGGGATTTTTGATATCTCGAACGGTTTGGCCGTGGCGAGGAAACGAAATCATGGCGAGAAACGTGAAACAGGAAGTGTGTTATAACTTCAGCATACATTAACTGATCTTGATGAAACTTCAGCAGTGTGTTCGCTGTAAGAGGACGATCACATGGATGTGACTATTGTGAGTCAAGTTATAGCGCCACCAACTGGCAGCAGGAAGTGTGTCACTTTCAAAATGCTTTGATATCACCCTTTTATTTTTACCCGATTTGCTTCAAACTTCATATGTATAATGTAAACATACGGCAGATGTAGACCTGTGAATGGATTCTTGATATCTTTGAAACTGTTGCCGTGGCGACGCATCAAACTTTTACCATTCTTTTAGGATGCTTTTGAGACCCTTAGCATGCTTCAAATGCATGAAACTCGACAGACACATCACATTTATTAGCCAGTAGACACGTGCAATGTTTCAGAAACGGGCGTGGTGAGGGCTCAGTAGCGCCACCTTTTGACAAAAGTGGGGTTGTTAGTTTTATCTACAGTTACAAAAATCGGTATGTATATTGTACTCCTCGAGCCGGACAACTTTCTAATTGACACTCATTAGCTAGGACCCACAGAAAGTCAGATATGTTTGTTTGAATGTGGTCTTGCTTAATCTGAGCCTGCTGTCTTTTGCCTGTCTGGTATGTGTGTGTTTTGTAGGGGGAGGGTCTTAACCATTTCACTCCTGTGTGTATGGCCTGCATAAAAAATAAATGCCTTAAGCCTGGTATTTTTTTAAATAAGTTTTTTATTTTTTATAAGTAAAGGCATATAACCAGTTTAATTGTAGTGCATTAATAGTTTTATATAATTAGTTTATTAATTAAATTAACTTGGTCCATAAACTTGATCTGAAAATTTGGTCCATAAATCAAACACACTTGCATGTAATAATATGACTTGAGTGTTAATCACATCATGTTTTCAGTTTGAATATAAAATATATAAATTATGTAAAAAAAATAAAGTTGATCCAGCTGGAGCGCAGGCTGAGAATAGCGCTGTCATGACTGGATCACGAGATCATCAGTCATGCCCTCTCATACCTTACGCGCACACCACGCCCACTTACATCAGATCACATCAACATGTCAGCCGGAGGGATACCGAGGGTCGCTTTCGGATTTGATTCAAGAATTTCTTACAACAAGATGGCAAAAGAACAGCGCTTTGCAAGACATGCAACGTTAAGATCGCGGACAGTCAGATGACAACCTCCAATTTCGTCGTCAGAGCCATTCTGCCCAGCCCAGTAAGTGCTTGTCAATTTGTTAATGTTATCTGGTTAGCTCGTTCGTAGTTAGCTAGCTAATGTAAGTTAAAGGAGAACTCCGGCGCAAAATTACACATTGTTACCTAGTCAACCGTTATCTGAGATTTGTTTTCATGACTGCCGAATGTAAATAGTTTTATCTATAAAAACAGTTTAGCCTATAAGTGACGTCCGACATTCTGCATATTGTGTTATTTTGTTAAGCCCCACTAAAGGCATAAAAAACTGTAAAGCACAATCAAGTTTTCACACTATATTCCAAGACTTCTAAAGTCATTCAATAGCTTAATGTGTGGTAAAATTAATATTTTAGTCTCTAAGTTAAAGTTAACGGAAAGTCATCTCGCCTCAGTCATTCTCCATGCATCAGCATTAGCGCGTCGCGTTCGGTTGCGACAGTAACACGACGACACTCTCTTCAAGATCAATGTTCCCAATATTATACTTTATTTGTAGATAAGGCATAAAGGTCTATGATTTGCATAAAATGACTATCTTGCTGGAGTGGAGTTTATTGCCCTTTAGAATACACTAAGCATTAGTGCTGCACGATTAATTATATCGCAGTCGTAATAGCGATCTCAAACCTATGCAATTATATAACGCAAAATGCCGCGATTTTATATGAAATAAACAAAGTAGGGCTATTAGCGCAGCATCTCTTCTTTTTTGTCATCCTTTGACTAGTGTTACAAGATCCCCCTCTTATTGGTTCAAATGCCTTTTCGCATTTTGCACGACAAGAAGTGAAAAGCTGCCTGTGAGTGCCCTAGATTAGAATAGATGAGACTCGCATAATGCGCATGCACTGACCGTGTGCCAGCCCAGAATAAACAGTTCTCTTTCGAGCTTGAACGAACAATAGCACACACAATTATGCCAAAATGTGATTTTGTCTAGTATCTTCATAACATAAGAAAAGTCTATGGATGAAAGAGTTGTGCTATGAGGCGCGTGTGAGATCCGCGTCTCGGCAACGGGTGCTCTTAAAGGGCCAGCAGCGAATAAAGCGTTCTTTCAGTAAAGTTAAAAGAACAAAGGGAAATTAGAAAATTACTCACTGATCTTGAGTAAAGAACTTTTGTAGCTTTAATAAGGATTATTATATATATAATTTATGATTCAGGCAGCGCAGACTGTTTGATAACTTTATTCAATTTCTGTACCTGTTAAGACAGGAAGGGCACAGGTAAATATGTTTTTATTATGGGTTTATGTGGGGATTGTTTGAAGTTCACTTAATTTAAAAGCTGTTATATATTTTTTTTAAGCGTAATAATTTTTTAAAAAGTTGATGGCTTTCAATTGATGGAATCACTGTAATGTTGGTTTGGTTGATGGTTTATTGATCATTATAGGTGTTATCAATCATTTATTGTTGTTGTTGTTTTTAGTTTGAGTTGAGAAATAAACATTAATCTGTGTGTGCATTTTACTTTAGAACCAAGCAAGTTGGACTCATGAAACCATTTTATTATATCGGAGTCGCAAATCGCAAATCGCAATTTGCAATATTGGCAATATGACATTTTCCCAAATCGTGCAGCCCTACTAAGCATAGATTATAGATACCATCCCTTCGCTATGTTCTTTTCAATGTGAAGCGTTGCGTGCTGTGACTTGGTGTTGCTTCAAGTGCATCATTCTGCACACGGGATGCGCATGATTGCTTATAATACTTTGGGAGACAAGGGGGCGTGGCCTAAGGGAATAGCACTCGTGATGTTAAGTGATGTTACCCCGCCATCGCTGATACAACCTTTAGCAGTCATGTTTTTGCTTCTTGAGAGAGAGAGAAAGTGTGTGTGTGTGTGTGTGTGTGTGTGAGCAATGGCGGTTCTAGGCGGGGGCCTGGGGGGGCCAGTGCCCCTGCGACAACAAGCTTGGACCCCTTTGTGGCCCCCTAAATGTGGAGTCAGTGTGAAATATTTTTTTATAGTGTGTCACGCATTGAGCATGACAGTCACTCGTTTCAGTCTTTTGTCTCACACTCCCGTCACACATTGTATTTCTCATGCGGAAAAACTATTAATAATATATTTAATATACGCAATTTCTCTGGCCGCGCCGCTCTCACGTGAGAATCAAGCGCGTCTCGCCTGGAGTTCAGCAGTCGACCCTGCTACGCATCAGCCAATCAAAAAAAGAGAAGTGCTACTACATTGGTTGTTAGTTTTATCTACAGTTACAAAAATCGGTATATACATTGTACTCCTCAAGCCGTACAACTTTCTAATACATAGTCATTAGCTCGGACCAAGAGGAAGTCAGATATTTTGGTCTGAATATGGTGAGCCTCTCTCTGAGCCTACGTCCCTGTATGGCAAGCCCTTTTAACATTTAAAAGCTAAGTTTGCCTGTCCGGAATTAACATTGTAGATATCAACAACGTCTTTCTGTCTAGTCGTTACACTTTGGATAGTTTGTATTATCATTTAAGATATCTGTAACATAATTGTGACTAGTCGAAATGACAGAGTATGGCAAGCCGCTTTAACATTTAATCATGAAAGGGCCAAAGCCTTCGGCACCGCCACCCGGGTGCCTTTAGGTAACTAAAGGAACCGGGGTTGCGGTGCCTCCGGCTTGGGCCCGCCATCGCTGCTCGCAGCTATATTTATTATTATTTTACTACCTTTTGGGCACTTTTGGGGCCCTTAACGTGCTCGAAAACTCTTGAAACTTTGCACACGGGTCAGAACCCGCGGCCATCAGAGCCGGGCTGAAGATGGTACCCGGGCGTGGCAGGGCGCTCGTCAGCGCCCCCTGGAACGGGGTCCGAACACTTGGTCCATAACTCAAACACGCTTGTATGTAATAATATGAAACTCGGTACACATGTTGATCTCATCGTTTCATCTATACCTCGCGCTCTTACTTTTTACCCCAGCCCAACAGGAAGTCGGCTATTGAGGTTTGTTTGTAAAACGCTCGCAATGGAATGTCAAATACTCCTCCTAGAGCTTTGATCCAAATTCGACGAAACTCGGTCAGCGTGAAGTCAAGACATTGAGGATGAAAGTTTGCGAGGGGATTTTTTATATCTCGAACGGTTTGTCCGTGGCGAGGAAACGAAATCATGGCGAGAAACGTGAAACAGGAAGTGTGTTATAACTTCAGCATACATTAACTGATCTTGATGAAACTTCAGCAGTGTGTTCGCTGTAAGAGGACGATCACATGGATGTGACTATTGTGAGTCAAAGTTATAGCGCCACCAACTGGCAGCAGGAAGTGTGTCACTTTCAAAATGCTTAGATATCACCCTTTTATTTTTACCCGATTTGCTTCAAACTTCATATGTATAATGTAAACATACGGCAGATGTAGACCTGTGAATGGATTCTTGATATCTTTGAAACTGTTGCCGTGGCGACGCATCAAACTTTACCCTTCTTTTAGGATGCTTTTAGGATGCTTTTGAGACCCTTAGCATGCTTCAAATTGCATGAAACTCGACAGACACATCACATTTATTAGCCAGTAGACATGTGCAAAGTTGCAGAAACGGGCGTGGTGAGGGCTCAGTAGCGCCACCTTTTGACAAAAGTGGGGTGGTTAGTTTTAACTAGAGTTACAAAAATTGGTATGTATATTGTACTCCTCGAGCCGGACAACTTTCTAATTGACACTTATTAGCTAGGACCCACAGAAAGTCAGATATTTTTGTTTGAATATGGCCACTCTGAGCCTACATGTCTCTGTGTCTCTGTGTCTTTGGCTGGCTGGCTGGTGGTGTGTGTGTGTGTGTGCAGGGGGAGGGGGCTTAACCATTTCACTGCTGTGTGTATGACCTGCATAAAGAAAATACATTTCTCAAGCCTGGTATTTTTTAAATAAGTTTTTATTTTTATTTTTTATAAGTAAAGGCATATAACTAGTTTAATTGTAGTGAATTGACAATAGTTTTATATAATTAGTTTATTAATCAGATTAACTTGGTCAATAAACTTGGTCTGAAAATTTGGTCCATAAATCAAACACACTTGCATGTAATAATATGAAACTTGGTACACATATAGATCTCATCGTTTCATATATACTACTTCACACTCTTACTTTTTACCCCAGCCCAACAGGAAGTTGGCTATTTAGGGTTGTGTTTAAAACACATGCAATGGAATTTAAATTATTGCTCCTAGAGCACTGAACCAAATTCGACGAAACTCGATCAGCGTGAAGTCAAGACATTAAGGATGAAAAAGTGCCACGGGATTTTTGATATCTCGAACGGTTTGGCCGTGGCGAGGAAACGAAATTATGGCGAGAAACATGAAACAGGATGTGTGTTATAACTTCAGCATACATTAACTGATCTTGATGAAACTTCAGCAGTGTTTTCGCTGTAAGAGACCGATCACATGGATGTGACTATTGTGAGTCAAAGTTATAGCGCCACCAACTGGCAGCAGGAAGTGTGTCACTTTCAAAATGCTTGAAATCACTTCTTATTTTTACCGATTTGCTTTCAAACTTCATCTTATAATGTAAATACACGGCAGATGTAGACCTGTGAATGAATTTTTGATATCTTTGATACTGTTGCCGTGGCAACGAAACAAACTTTAACATTCTTTTTTGATGCTTTTGGGACTCTTAGCATGCTTGAAATTGCTTGAAACTCAACAGATACATCACATTTATTAGCCAATAGACATGTGCAACTATGGCAAAAGATTAAAGTAATGTCAAAAAAGTAAACACTAAAAGCCTCATATCTTCTAAAAATGTAATTATACATCATTTGTTTCTAAATTAAATTATACAAATATTATAACGTCCCCAATTTTTCCTTTTTTTCATTTAAGAATTATGTTTACGTTCAAAAACAGCCAGAATTGTTGTAAAATTCAGAAAAAAAATAATAATCTGAGTCATACGTAGTGCTATACTGCCCTCTTGTGTTCAATATCAGGTAGGCCTATTGTGTATATTCCCACCGGTTAATCAACGTGTGACTCCGCTGGGACTTGGGAGCTTTTAAATCGCTTACTTAAAACCGAAAGTCAAAATACGGATGTCCGCACAAGACATTAATGGTGTGGAGTAGAGCGAGCATTTTAAATAAATTCCTATTAAGTAGGATTGAACTAAACAGAAAGAATGTTCACTCTGTTCTGCTGGTTCCTCGCTGGTGGATCATATGATTACTTTGTCATAATCTATGACAAAAATGCTATTATAAACTATATTAATAATAGATAATACACATTGCTCTTATTTTTAAAAAATACATTCATGAAAAACAAGATAACAAAAATCATAAAAGATAAAGCCATGGCTGCTATAAATGTTTGAAATGCATAGGACAGATGTTTAATGACGCAGCAACATATAATTGAAAGGCAATTAATAATCTGTCATTACGTCACTGCATTATGATATTACGGCTCTAATACGGTGCAGCACAAAGCACTTATGTGCATCCCGAGCGGAGAATGATGTGCTTGAAGCCACATGAAGTTACAGCGCATTGAGTCCGTATTGAAAAGTTCAAAGCACAAAGGAAATACATATTTATGAACAGTGTATTATACATTATCTATCTATGCAATAGTTTATTGAGCCTTTTCTTTTAAAGGTTTTAATTTCAGTTACTGTGTGCGTGAAGAACAATTATAGTGCTCTGACTCTAGTGTTGTGATCTAACCGACAGCGTCTGACACCCGGTAGAAAGTAACACGATTAAGTTACAGCAATAAAGTCCAGCAAGAAAAAGTTTCTTCATTCGAAAATATAGACCTTTAGACCTTTATCTTAAAGATCCAGTATAATAGGATTAACATTGAATCATCTTGAAGATCGTTTCATCATTGACTGTAACCGAATGCGACGTGCTGTTTGAATGCTGAATGGAGAATGACTGACAGGCGCAGAGAGGGAAAAGTTTACGTGTTCTTGAATTTAATGACTTAAATATTAATTTCTATATCACATAATAGCTTCAGAACACTTATAATACAGTACACAAAAACTTTATGGTACTTTAGAAAGTTTTTGTGCCTTTGTGCCTTACATAGAATAGTATATGCACAATATAGAATTTGAATCAGCCTCGTCAAAGATGGCAGTGTCAGAGCCGATACCGATCCTGAGTATCTAATCGGCGCACTTCTTTTCAACAGTCAAATTGAAATTGAAATTGCTTGAAACTCAACAGATACATCACATTTATTAGCCAGTAGACGTGCAAAGTTTCAGAAACGGGCATGGTGCAAGGACTAAATAGCGCCACCTTTTGACAAAAGTGGGGTTGTTAGTTTTATCTACAGTTACAAAAATCGGTATATACATTGTACTCCTCAAGCCGGACAACTTTCTATTACATAGTCATTAGCTCGGACCAAGAGGAAGTCAGATATTTTGGTTTGAATATGGTGAGCCTCTCTCTGAGCCTACGTCCCTGTATGGCAAGCCCTTTTAACATTTAAAAGCTAAGTTTGCCTGTCCGGAATTAACATTGTAGATATCAACAACGTCTTTCTGTCTATTCGTAATTACATTTTGGATAGTTTGTATTATCATTTAAGATATCTGTAACATAATTTTGACTAGTCGAAATGACAGAGTATGGCAAGCCGTTTTTAACATTTAATCATAAAAGGGCCAAAGCCTTCGGCACCCCGGGTGCCTTTAGGTAACTAAAGGAACCGGGGTTGCGGTGCCACCGGCTTGGGCCCGCCATCGCTGCTCGCAGCTATATTATTATATTATTATTTTGCTACCTTTTGGGCACATTTTGGGGCCCTTAACGTGCTCGAAAACTCTTGAAACTTTGCACACGGGTCAGAACCCGCGGCCATCAGAGCCGGGCTGAAGATGGTACCCGGGCGTGGCAGGGCAGCTCGTCAGCGCCCCCTGGAACGGGGTCCGAACACTTGGTCCATAACTCAAACACGCTTGTATGTAAATAATATGAAACTCGGTACACATGTTGATCTCATCGTTTCATCTATACCTCGCGCTCTTTACTTTTTACCCCAGCCCAACAGGAAGTCGGCTATTGAGGTTTGTTTGTAAAACGCTCGCAATGGAATGTCAATACTCCTCCTAGAGCTTTTGATCCACATTCGACGAAACTCGGTCAGCGTGAAGTCAAGACATTGAGGATGAAAGTTTGCGAGGGGATTTTTGATATCTCGAACGGTTTGCCGTGGCGAGGAAACGAAAATCATGGCGAGAAACGTGAAACAGGAAGTGTGTTATAACTTCAGCATACATTAACTGATCTTGATGAAACTTCAGCAGTGTGTTCGCTGTAAGAGGACGATCACATGGATGTGACTATTGTGAGTCAAAGTTATAGCGCCACCAACTGGCAGCAGGAAGGGTGTGTCACTTCAAAATGCTTAGATATCACCCTTTTATTTTTACCCGATTTGCTTCAAACTTCATATGTATAATGTAAACATACGGCAGATGTAGACCTGTGAATGGATTCTTGATATCTTTTGAAACTGTTGCCGTGGCGACGCATCAAACTTTACCCTTCTTTTAGGATGCTTTTAGGATGCTTTTGAGACCCTTAGCATGCTTCAAATTGCATGAAACTCGACAGACACATCACATTTATTAGCCAGTAGACATGTGCAAAGTTGCAGAAACGGGCGTGGTGAGGGCTCAGTAGCGCCACCTTTTGACAAAAGTGGGGTGGTTGTTTTAACTAGAGTTACAAAATTGGTATGTATATTGTACTCCTCGAGCCGGACAACTTTCTAATTGCACTTATTAGCTAGGACCCACAGAAACTCAGATATTTTTGTTTGAATATGGCCACTCTGAGCCTTTGGCTCTGGCTGGCTGTCTGTGTGTGGGTCTTTGTGTGTGTGTGTATGTGTGTGTGTGTATTGTGTGTGCAGGGGGAGGGGGCTTAACCATTTCACTGCTGTGTGTATGACCTGCCATAAAGAAAATACATTTCTCAAGCCTGGTATTTTTAAATAAGTTTTTATTTTTATTTTTTATAAGTAAAGGCATATAACTAGTTTAATTGTAGTGAATTGACAATAGTTTTATATAATTAGTTTATTAATCAGATTAACTTGGTCAATAAACTTGGTCTGAAAATTGGTCCATAAATCAAACACACTTGCATGTAATAATATGAAACTTGGTACACATATAGATCTCATCGTTTCATATATACTTCACACTCTTACTTTTTACCCCAGCCCAACAGGAAGTTGGCTATTTAGGGTTGTGTTTAAAACACATGCAATGTAATTTAAATTATTGCTCCTAGAGCACTGAACCAAATTCGACGAAACTCGATCAGCGTGAAGTCAAGACATTAAGGATGAAAAAGTGCACGGGATTTTTGATATCTCGAACGGTTTGGCCGTGGCGAGGAAACGAAATTTATGGCGAGAACATGAACAGGATGTGTGTTATAACTTCAGCATACATTAACTGATCTTGATGAAACTTCAGCAGTGTTTTTCGCTGTAAGAGACCGATCACATGGATGTGACTATTGTGAGTCAAGTTATAGCGCCACCCAA
>NW_024121824.1:0-10476 GCF_016745375.1 Pimephales promelas
TTGGAGTTGTCTGAGCTGTTGTAGTTTCAGTAGTTGCAGTGGTCAGTAGTTGCAGTGTCAGTTGATGTTTCAGTTGTCTGAGCTGTTGTAGTTTCAGTAGTTGTAGTGTCAGTTGATGTTTTGAGTTGGCTGAGCTGTTGTAGTTTCAGTAGTTGCAGTGTCAGTTGATGTTTTGAGTTGGCTGAGCTGTTGTAGTTTAGTAGTTGCAGTGTCAGTTGATGTTTGAGTTGGCTGAGCTGTTGTAGTTTCAGTAGTTGTAGTGTCAGTTGATGTTTCAGTTGTCTGAGCTGTTGTAGTTTCAGTAGTTTGCAGTGTCAGTTGATGTTTGAGTTGGCTGAGCTGTTGTAGTTTCAGTAGTTGCAGTGTCAGTTGATGTTTGAGTTGGCTGAGCTGTTGTAGTTTCAGTAGTTGCAGTGTCAGTTGATGTTTCAGTTGGCTGAGCTGTTGTAGTTTCAGTAGTTGCAGTGTCAGTTTGATGTTTGAGTTGGCTGAGCTGTTGTAGTTTCAGTAGTTGCATTGTATCAGTTGATGTTTGAGTTGGCTGAGCTGTTGTAGTTTCAGTAGTTGTAGTGTCAGTTGATGTTTGAGTTGGCTGAGCTGTTGTAGTTTACAGTAGTTGCAGTGTCAGTTGATGTTTGTGTTGTCTGAGCTGTTGTAGTTTCAGTAGTTGCAGTGTCAGTTGATGTTTGAGTTGGCTGAGCTGTTGTAGTTACAGTAGTTGTAGTGTCAGTTGATGTTTGAGTTGGCTGAGCTGTTGTAGTTTCAGTAGTTGCAGTGTCAGTTGATGTTTGAGTTGTCTGAGCTGTTGTAGTTTCAGTAGTTGCAGTGTCAGTTGATGTTTGAGTTGGCTGAGCTGTTGTAGTTTCAGTAGTTGTAGTGTCAGTTGATGTTTCAGAGTGACTGAGCTGTTGTAGTTTCAGTAGTTGCAGTGTCAGTTGATGTTGGAGTTGGCTGAGCTGTTGTAGTTTCAGTAGTTGCAGTGTCAGTTGATGTTTGTGTTGTCTGAGCTGTTGTAGTTTCAGTAGTTGCAGTGTCAGTTGATGTTTGAGTTGGCTGAGCTGTTGTAGTTACAGTAGTTGTAGTGTCAGTTGATGTTTGAGTTGGCTGAGCTGTTGTAGTTTCAGTAGTTGCAGTGTCAGTTGATGTTTCAGTTGACTGAGCTGTTGTAGTTTCAGTAGTTGCAGTGTCAGTTGATGTTTGAGTTGGCTGAGCTGTTGTAGTTTCAGTAGTTGCAGTGTCAGTTGATGTTTCAGTTGCTGAGCTGTTGTAGTTTCAGTAGTTGCAGTGTCAGTTGATGTTTCAGTTGTCTGAGCTGTTGTAGTTCCAGTAGTTGCAGTGTCAGTTGATGTTCCAGTTGTCTGAACTGTTGTAGTTTCAGTAGTTGGAGTGTCAGTTGATGTTTCAGTTGGCTGAGCTGTTGTAGTTTCAGTAGTTGCAGTGTCAGTTGATGTTTGAGTTGGCTGAGCTGTTGTAGTTTCAGTAGTTGCAGTGTCAGTTGATGTTTCAGTTGGCTGAGCTGTTGTAGTTTCAGTAGTTGCAGTGTCAGTTGATGTTTCAGTAGACTGAGCTGTTGTAGTTTCAGTAGGTGCAGTGTCAGTGTTGATGTTTCAGTTGGCTGAACTGTTGTAGTTTCAGTAGTTGCAGTGTCAGTTGATGTTTCAGTTGTCTGAGCTGTTGTAGTTTCAGTAGTTGCAGTGTCAGTTGATGTTTCAGTTGACTGAGCTGTTGTACTTTCAGTAGTTGCAGTGTCAGTTGATGTTTGAGTTGTTTGAGCTGTTGTAGTTTCAGTAGTTGCAGTGTTAGTTGATGTTGGAGTTGTCTGAGCTGTTGTAGTTTCAGTAGTTGCCGTGTCAGTTGATGTTTCAGTTGGCTGAGCTGTTGTAGTTTCAGTAGTTGCAGTGTCAGTTGATGTTTCAGTTGCTGAACTGTTGTAGTTTCAGTAGTTGCAGTGTCAGTTGATGTTTCAGTTGCTGAGCTGTTGTAGTTTCAGTAGTTGCAGTGTCAGTTGATGTTTCAGTTGGCTGAGCTGTTGTAGTTTCAGTAGTTGCAGTGTCAGTTGATGTTTCAGTTGCTGAGCTGTTGTAGTTTCAGTAGTTGCAGTGTCAGTTGATGTTTCAGTTGGCTGAGCTGTTGTAGTTTCAGTAGTTGCAGTGTCAGTTGATGTTTCAGTTGGCTGAGCTGTTGTAGTTTCAGTAGTTGCAGTATCAGTTGATGTTTCAGTTGTCTGAGCTGTCGTAGTTTCAGTAGTTGCAGTGTCAGTTGATGTTTCAGTTGTCTGAGCTGTTGTAGTTTCAGTAGTTGCAGTGTCAGTTGATGTTTCAGTTGGCTGAGCTGTTGTAGTTTCAGTAGTTGCAGTGTCAGTTGATGTTTCAGTTGTCTGAGCTGTTGTAGTTTCAGTAGTTGCTGTGTCAGTTGATGTTTCAGTTGTCTGAGCTGTTGTAGTTTCAGTAGTTGCAGTGTCAGTTGATGTTTCAGTTGTCTGAACTGTTGTAGTTTCAGTAGTTGCAGTGTCAGTTGATGTTTCAGTTGTCTGAGCTGTTGTAGTTTCAGTAGTTGCAGTGTCAGTTGATGTTTCAGTTGTCTGAGCTGTTGTAGTTTCAGTAGTTGCAGTGTCAGTTGATGTTTGAGTTGACTGAGCTGTTGTAGTTTCAGTAGTTGCAGTGTCAGTTGATGTTTCAGTTGGTTGAGCTGTTGTAGTTTCAGTAGTTGCAGTGTCAGTTGATGTTTCAGTTGTCTGAGCTGTTGTAGTTTCAGTAGTTGCAGTGTCAGTTGATGTTTCAGTTGTCTGAGCTGTTGTAGTTTCAGTAGTTGCAGTGTCAGTTGATGTTTCAGTTGTCTGAGCTGTTGTAGTTTCAGTAGTTGCAGTGTCAGTTGATGTTTCAGTTGTCTGAGCTGTTTAGTTTCAGTAGTTGCAGTGTCAGTTGATGTTTCAGTTGACTGAGCTGTTGTAGTTTCAGTAGTTGCAGTGTCAGTTGATGTTTGAGTCGACTGAGCTGTTGTAGTTTCAGTAGTTGCAGTGTCAGTTGATGTTTCAGTTGGTTGAGCTGTTGTAGTTTCAGTAGTTGCAGTGTCAGTTGATGTTTGAGTTGGCTGAGCTGTTGTAGTTACAGTAGTTGCAGTGTCAGTTGATGTTTCAGTTGGCTGGGCTGTTGTAGTTCCAGTAGTTGCAGTGTCAGTTGATGTTTCAGTTGGCTGAGCTGTTGTAGTTTCAGTATTTGCAGTATCAGTTGATGTTTGAGTCGACTGAGCTGTTGTAGTTCCAGTATTTGCAGTGTCAGTTGATGTTTGAGTTGGCTGAGCTGTTGTAGTTCCAGTATTTGCAGTGTCAGTTGATGTTTGAGTTGGCTGAGCTGTTGTACTTTCAGTAGTTGATGTTTGAGCCGTGGCATTACAATATACTGTTGTCGAAAAAACAAAGTAGCAGTCATTATGGAGCCACTGTCACACTTTTACAAGTAATAAGAGAAATAGGCCTAAAGAAATTTCATGATGAGTAACTTACGGACCTAAACTTAACACTGTAATGAGCAGTGCTTTTCTAGTCATCATGGTGGTTGTCGAATAGCTGACCTATAAACATATAATACATAAGATCAGAACATACATGAGGAAATGCATTTCCTTACATGATCAAATTTGACATGTAAAACTAGCAAAAAAAAAAAAAAGAAAGGAAAAAAAACACACAAAAACGTATGAATACAAACAGCTTCTTTCCAGAACAGGAACCTGTGATGACTACTTTTTTGTCTGAACATCAAAAATATTTGTCATGATGAAAGTAGTTATCATAAATAAATAACAAGAAACAAGGGAATAACTGCAGTTCCATTTAGTAGTTTGAAGCCAGTAAGATTTTAAATGTTTTTGACAGAAGCCTATTCTGCTTACCAAGGCTGCAGTTTGGGGCAGTGTCACAATATCACCACAGGATGACAGTATCACAATATCACCACAGGGTGGCAGCCATAGGTTTAAGTCCAGGTGTGCAGTAAACCGTGAGCGATTTTTGGAGCACTGGAAATCTGATTGTTTTTTTTGCCGAATGTCATAATAATTGCTTTTGTGTGTCACTTGATAAGAGGCAGTCTCCGTTATGAACAAATGTGCTGTGAAGAGGCTTAACAGTGAATGAGAGGGCACACTTTTAACAGTTGTACTAGCCTTTTCTTCCCTATGTGCCGAAATCTTAATGAAGCCTCTTCTTGAACAAGAAAATCTGTTACATAATTGTTTAAAAGCCTGATGTATTTATGCTTATTGCCTGTTACTGTAACTAAAGGGAAATTGTGCGTTCGTTTAGTAATAATTCCACATTTCATTAATATTTTCTTTTTTGATTATAAAAAGTGCTGCTGAATTTTGAATTTGTCAAATATATTCAGAATATTGAATGTTGAATATCACGGTTTACTCCAGAGCAGATATATATATATATATATATATATATATATATATATATATATATATGAAGAGTTCAGATGCAAAAGCCTCTAAGTGCCATTTGAAATTTTCTTCTAGAATGATCATTTTTATCAAGCTTATATAGTTAAGTTCAGTAATTTCACTTAAATGGCAATGAAGATTACCTATTAATTGTCATTTAAGTGAAATTACTGAACTTAAATACACAAGCTTGATAAAAATGGCAATTCTAGAACAAAATTTCAAATGGCACTTAGAGGCTTTTGCATCTGAACTCTTCATACATATAAACTAGTTAATTTACAGAAGTTAATAAAAGAAATGAAGCATCACTGAACTTATGCTGAACGAAGGCTATTTTCCTCTAGAAACATACTTTGTTGCATTATTCTCCAGTTATTTCTGTAAAGCTACTTTAAAACAATCTCTATTGTAAAAAGTGCTGTATAAATAAAGATGACTTTACTTGAATATATCAAATTGAAATGTACTTTCCTATATGAAACTACTAAATTTAATTGAACATAGCGAAAATAATGATGGTTTATTATTGGTTAATTTATACATTGAAACAGTTTGAGTGTAACCTAACAGTAAAGAATATTGATTTGGCACCTTCAACAAAGGTTTGGACCGGGGAAATGTAAAGAATTGAGAAAGAATAATTATTGGATCTGTGCATTGGGTCTTTGATAGCATTTATAAACTGCTGTCACTTTGTGTCATCATTCATGTTAATTAAAGAACAAAACACAAATAAAAACATCAAAAATGGATTACTTAATATTACATTTATATCGTGAAGTCCATGCAGTGTTAAAAATTTGTCCCTAACAGAAAACATAAAGCACTGTTTATTTAATTTGTTTCTTTGTTCCGTTATATACGCTTGCAATTTGTTTATTATTTTCTATGCCGATTATTCCACTACAAAATCATCTAATCTTTTGCTAATTATTCATTCTTTTCAAATAGAGCTTTTCAAGTAATCTGCTGAAATTGTTTTCAAATCGCAATATATATAGCAGAAAAACTAAATATTGCAATGTCAGTTTTTCCAATATTGTGCAGCCTCACTTTATATATATATATATATATATGAAGAGTTCAGATGCAAAAGCCTCTAAATGCCATTTGAAATTTTCTTCTAAAATGACCATTTTATCAAGCTTGTATATTTAAGTTCAGCAATTTCACTTAAATGACAATTAATAGGTAATCTTCATTGCCATTTAAGTGAAATTACTGAACTTAAATATACAAGCTTGATAAAAATGATCATTTTAGAAGAAAATTTCAAATGGCATTTAGAGGCTTTTGCATCTGAACTCTTCATATATATATATATATATATATATATATATACAGTAAATATTGGCTATACGGCTAATTATGAGTATAAATATGCATATCTTAATAAGTCAAACTCACCCAAAGCATTGCTTATCTGAATGTAATATCCGACACACAGGTGAAGCTGTGCGACCCCTGATAAACCTGTGTCAAGTCTCATGCTCTCCTCAAAGCTGTTGTTTTTATTAGCTCCGAGTCACATGACACAAACCCACATACTTGTCTCTCTGATTGGTTTTGTTCATTATAGCATTCCATCTTTAGCCAAACTGGATATGTCTACTTCTGCAACAATGCATTCCTCCCTAAGCATGCGGTTTGACGAAATCTCCCATGGAAAGTTCAGTGAGAAGGTGTGTCTCGCTTAAGAGTTTGATGCAGGTACTTACCTCAAAGTATTTAACTATAAAACATCATTCTGTAGGCTGCCTTATCACTTTTAAAGGTATATTACGTGTGTTGATCATGTGTTGCACACTTGTTTAATTTAAGTGATCATATAATGTGAGTCGAACACATTGGACCTCATTGGCTTTTATTGTGTGGATGAATACACATTGATGGAGAACATGCACTATATGAGGGTGAGTAGATGATGGCAGAAATCAAATTTTAGGCTAATTATCCGTCATTAGCGCGGAATGAAAGGTAGACGGATTTCAGAAGAATGGCTTTCTATAAGAAGTGAGGAGCATTTATGGGTACAAGTCGGGAACCGGCCTACCTACATATTTCAAGGGTGCTGAGTCCAAAAAAAATGGTACCCAGGCAAAATTTTGAGTTTGTTACCTTGTAAATTGCATATCAAAATGGCCGCCATCTTGCTCAGTCGTTGGACCGTTATCCCCTAGTTTTTTTTTTTGTAAGTAGGCAATCAAGATGAGGAAATGAATTTTCTAGATCCATAGCAAAGATATATTGGAGGCTCACTGCCTTTATGTATACATATGTGTGCAAAATACCAACTTTTAAGGTGAAATTAAGCATTATTTGTGTAATTTTTTAAGGCCGACATACATATTCAATCACTCTTAAATGTTCCCAGTTTATATATGATATGTGACGCCTCGCAGACACCTCACAGACGCCTCGCAGACACATTGCAGACGCATCGCAGACCCATCGCAGACGCATTGCAGACGCCTCGCAGATACCTCGCAGACGCATCGCAGACGCATTGCAGACGCTCACAGACTGATCGCAGACACATCGCAGACGCATCGCAGACGCCTCGCAGATACCTCGCAGACACATTGCAGACGCATTGCAGACGCTCACAGACTCTCACTGACGGATTGCAGACGCATCGCAGACGCTCACAGACTGATCGCAGACGCCTCGCAGACTCTCACTGATGGATCGCAGACGCATTGACGCCTCGTAGACGCATCGCGGACGCATCGCAGACGCTCACAGACGGATCGTACACACATCGCAGACGCACCGCAGGCGCTCACAGACTGATCGCAGACGCCTCCCAGACGCATCGCAGACTCTCACTGACGGATCGCAGACGCATCGACGCCTCGTAGACGCATCGCAGATGCATCGCGGACGCATCGCAGACGCTCACAGACGGATCGTACACGCATCGCGGACGCATCGCAGACGCATCGCAGACTGATCGTACACGCATCGCAGACGCATCGCAGACGCATCGCAGACTGATCGTACACGCATCGCAGATGCATCGCAGACTGATCGTACACGCATCGCAGACGCATCGTGGACGTATCGCGGACGCATCGCAGACCCATGTTTACTCGTCCTTTGGAAACCTCCTCAAGCCCTCAGATTAAGCCAGGATTAAGCCACATTTAAATATTAAAAACACGGATATGTTTTCAGTTCAAACAGCTCAAACATGGGACTAGACTTAAAGCCTGTCTGTGAAATATGTCTGCAATTGAAGCGTAATCTGTAGTCAATCAGAATGTGCTTTTCTCATAAAGAAAAAAAAAAAGATTTCATAGGGCATACTATACATTTATTCATTTATTAAACTAGTGGATACTTTTGTCCAAAGCAACGTAAGGCTTGTTCACACTACATAGTTTTAAGCCCGATTTGCAAATCGTTGAACGCACGCCAATCTGTTATATATGAAAGAGCCAACAACGCATCAAAGACGCAGGCGCCTCGCAGACGCATCGCAGACGCATTGCAGGCGACTCGCAGACACATCGCATGCGCATCGCAGGCGCATCGCAGACGCATCGCAGATGCCTCACAGGCGGTCGCAGATGGATCGCAGATGCCTCACAGACGCATCGCAGACACATCGCAGATGCATCGCAGGCGCAACGCAGACGCACACAGATGGATCGCAGACGCCTCGCAGGCGCATTGCAGACGCTTCGCAGATGCCTCTCTGACACTCGCAGAAGGATCGCAGACGCATCAGTCGCATCACAGACACCTCGCAGACGCACACAGACGGATCGCAGACGCCTCACAGGCGCATTGCAGACTCTTCGCAGATGCCTCTCAGACACTCGCAGAAGGATCGCAGATGCATCACAGACAGATGGCAGACAGATCGCAGATGCCTCGCGGACACTCGCAGACAGATCGCAGATGCCTCGCGGACACTCGCAGGCGTATCGCAGACGCCTCGCAGACGCTCGCAGACAGATCGCAGATGCCTCGCGGACACTCGCAGGCGTATCGCAGATGCCTCGCGGACACTCGCAGACAGATCGCAGATGCCTCGCGGACACTCGCAGGCGTATCGCAGACGCCTCGCAGACGCTCGCAGACAGATCGCAGATGCCTCGCGGACACTCGCAGGCCTATCGCAGACGGTCGCAGACAGATCGCAGACGCCTCGCAGACACTCGCAGGCCTATCGCAGACGCCTCGCAGACAGATCGCAGATGCCTCGCGGACACTCGCAGGCCTATCGCAGACGCCTCGCGGACACTCGCAGGCCTATCGCAGACGCCTCGCAGACAGATCGCAGATGCCTCGCGGACACTCGCAGGCGTATCGCAGACGCCTCCCAGACGCTCGCAGACAGATCGCAGATGCCTCGCGGACACTCGCAGGCGTATCGCAGACGCCTCGCAGACGCTCGCAGACAGATCGCAGATGCCTCGCGGACACTCGCAGGCGTATCGCAGACGCCTCGCAGACAGATCGCAAATGCCTCGCGGACACTCGCAGGCCTATCGCAGACGCCTCGCAGACAGATCGCAGATGCCTCGCGTACACTCGCAGGCCTATCGCAGACGCCTCGCAGACAGATCGCAAATGCCTCGCGGACACTCGCAGGCCTATCGCAGACGCCTCGCAGACAGATCGCAGATGCCTCGCGGACACTCGCAGGCGTATCGCAGACGCCTCGCAGACGCTCGCAGACAGATCGCAGATGCCTCGCGGACACTCGCAGGCCTATCGCAGACAGATCGCAGATGCCTCGCGGACACTCGCAGGCCTATCGCAGACGCCTCGCAGACAGATCGCAGATGCCTCGCGGACACTCGCAGGCGTATCGCAGACGCCTCGCAGACGCTCGCAGACAGATCGCAGATGCCTCGCGGACACTCGCAGGCGTATCGCAGACGCCTCGCAGACAGATCGCAGATGCCTCGCGGACACTCGCAGGCCTATCGCAGACGGTCGCAGACAGATCGCAGACGCCTCGCAGACACTCGCAGGCCTATCGCAGACGCCTCGCAGACAGATCGCAGATGCCTCGCGGACACTCGCAGGCCTATCGCAGACGCCTCGCGGACACTCGCAGGCCTATCGCAGACGCCTCGCAGACAGATCGCAGATGCCTCGCGGACACTCGCAGGCCTATCGCAGACGCCTCGCGGACATCGCAGGCTTATCGCAGACGCCTCGCAGACAGATCGCAGATGCCTCGCGGACACTCGCAGGCCTATCGCAGACGCCTCGCAGACAGATCGCAGATGCCTCGCGGACACTCGCAGGCCTATCGCAGACGCCTCGCAGACAGATCGCAGATGCCTCGCGGACACTCGCAGGCGTATCGCAGACGCCTCGCAGACGCTCGCAGACAGATCGCAGATGCCTCGCGGACACTCGCAGGCGTATCGCAGACGCCTCGCAGACGCTCGCAGACAGATCGCAGATGCCTCGCGGACACTCGCAGGCATATCGCAGACGCCTCGCTGATGCCTCGCTGAGCCCAGAAAAATATCTAGCATGCTAGATATCCAGAGCTGTCGCACGCCTCAACCTCAGTGATGTCATGAGCCACAGCCAATCAGAGCAAGGCATGGGTTGAGGTCAGTCTTCTCCGCTGGGTATTGGCGCACGTGCTGCTTCGCGTCTTTTTCCAGTTCGTTGTAAGGCGTGATTTTTTCGTGACAAAACGTGGTTTGTAGACGAGATAGAATTGTTGGGTGACAGAGTTGTTGAGTTGTTGTTGTCAAATGGTGCGTTACCTCCTGTTGCGGATCAATCACGTTGTGTCGTGTGGTGTGAACACTCCTGATTTCACAGAGAGCCAGTCATGTAATGTGAATCCTACAGTTCAGCCCCACGTTTGAAAATCATAAGCTTTAAATCATAAGCAATTTGTCATAGGAGTCAACAATATTCATAATATATTCAGGTGCCTATGGAACGATTAAATCTATTATTCGGTCACTCGAAGAAGACTCATTGAAAGTGTTTTTATTGATATTTTGTTGTTTTCAGTCTGTAAGTTGTGACTGTGACTGCTGT
>NW_024121825.1:0-2500 GCF_016745375.1 Pimephales promelas
GTTTTATGTGATTTATATATATATATATATACTGTATATATGTGTGTGTATTAGGGCTGGGCAAAAAAATTGATTTTTCGATTAATCGTTTTTAAAAATGTGGCCGATTCAAAATCGATTCTCAACGGCCTCGAATCGATTTTTTCCATATAAAGGGCTCGCGGACGCGGTGCGGCGTCTTCTCGTCTCACTGCACTAGGCAAGCACTAAGCGCTGCAGCTGTCGATACACACTCGCGTTTAGGAGTCGGGACACGACGAAATATTCACTTGCACAATCGGGCCAGCATTGCATCGTAACCTATGATGGTAACTAACGTTTATAATTTTCACGTCTTTTTTCAAGCGATATTAAACCATCCCGTGCTCGCGCACTCTCAGAGATGTCTTTCACTGCGTGCACATACAGTAAAGCCAATCCGCCTCAAACAGCTCGCCTGAAACAAACGTTTTATCCCTGGATTATATCGCTTTAACAGTTAAAAACACGCGACATAATGTCAAAACTCTGGTATTGGTGAGTAACTTCGTAAAGACAGTCTAATGTCTTAAATAAGCATTAAACGCGTGTGACAGACAGACAGTAAAAATGAGACAGGGATCCGTTCTTAAAGTGAACGCAGCCATATGTGTCTGTCATTAATTCTGTTGAATTAAAACAATAGAATATAGCATTAATTCTAAGCAATCAGAATTAATAACCTTTGTATTTAATTCAGTCTTGGACTAAAAAGACTATCCAGTGTTATTTTACATTGGATACTTTATTCAGTTTCTGTAGTATTTCTGACATACCAAAAAAAACTCTTTATTCTATTCTATTTATTTGCTACTTTTTTCAGTTTAATTCGAAGATTGAAATCAAGCTTCCATGTGTTACTTAAACTCTTAACAAAAAAACAAAAAAAAAAAAAACATTTAGGTAAGATCAACGTAAAAAAAATGTCAAATATTTTTATTTATCTATATCTATCTCAAACATAAAATAACATAATCCTGTTTGATCAAGCTGTGTGACTGTTCTGACTTTTTTGCATATTGCATCAAAATCCTGTCTTTTCTTTGTCTGCATTTAGTGCATCTAAAATAAAAAGAGTTTTATATACAGGTTTGTGGCTCTTAAAAAACTTTTGCTGGTAATTTCCTCACCCCCATGTCATCCAAGATGTCCATATTTTTCTTTCCTCAGTCGAAAAGAAATTAAGGTTTTTGATGAAAACATTCCAGGATTTTTCTCCATATAATGGACTTACATGGGAACCAGACGGTCCAAGGTCGAAAAGACAGTTAATAACAGTTTCAGATGCAGCAGACGATGAATAAGGGTCTTATCATGCGAAACGATCGGTTATTTCAAAACTTATTCCAAAAATGTAACTTTTCTAAGGACAAATGCTAGCCTAGCTCTATTCTGTGAGGCGCGTTTGTAACGTCACGTAATACGTAATTACGTTCAAAAGGTCACGGGCGACGTAGCCGGAAGTACAGAATCAAAATCGTCCGACATCGCTGTTTTACCTTTTAATTACTTTTTTGTAAACAGCGTTTGAGTTAGTTTGCACGTTCAACCTATGCGTTCAACTTGTAAACACTGACTCTGTACTTACGGCTACGTCGCCGTGACCTTTTGAATGTAATCCTGCTGCCGCCACAGAGTGCCATTTAGTTTTATATAAAGTTTTAAATTATTTTGTTGTCTCAAATCGTTGATAATGTATACTGACTTTGCCCTATGCTGCAATAAATTTAGTTTTGCATTCATTTACATAAATCAGCTGCTTGAATGACAATTGCTGATGTAATTGGGTTTTCATGTGAGATTCTCAACTCAATTCATTCAGTTAACTGATGCTCTGAGGTAGTTTTCAGACTGCAGACTCAGCAACGATTGTATTTAATTGTACAGTACAATTATAACATAGAACAAACATCTTCATTTCATGTCATTAAACATAACAATATTGCTGGCCATACACTGATGAGAAAGTGAGTCCGGTGTGCGATACTTGGAGTTGTCCTAGACGTGGCGCAGCGCTGCGCTTCTCATTCGGTGTGCGACCCCCTTTACGGATGTGTATTTCACTGCCACTTCAATTCACTGTTCACACACACACACACAAAGTCCCCACTTGGTTGGATAGATATCATTCAGAAAGTTCCCTCTTGGCTAGTGTGCAGCGACACTGCTGTGTTAATACATGTATATGTTAGTAATATAGACATGTGTGTGCAATGGCACATAACTATGGCAAGTAAATTGTTAGGGACTGCATAACAAAGCATAGAAAGTATATATGAAGAGAGAGCGTTAAATAAGAAAAATAGTATATATATATATATATATATATACATAATGTATATAATAGATATATAATTTAACTGTAATGAAGACATATTTCACTGCCAGTTCACACACACACAAAGTCCCCACTTGGTTGGATAGATATCGTTCAGAATGTCCCCTCTTTGCCAGTGTACAGCGACACTGCTGTTAGTAATAT
>NW_024121825.1:5000-10456 GCF_016745375.1 Pimephales promelas
AACAGCGTTTTTCTATGTGAATATATATATATATATATATATATATATATAATGTATATAATAGATATATAATGTAAGCGGAATTAAGAAAGATTTCACTGCCAGTTCACACACACACAAAGTCCCCCTTGGTTGGATAGATATCGTTCAGAATGTCCCCTCTTTGCAGTGTACAGCGACACTGCGTGTAGCAATATAGACATGTATATGTTTGAGCATTATATAATGACACACCCACACACACACACACATATATGTGTATAAGTATGTATAAGTTACAAAATGAAGACAAGATTTCACTGCCAGTTCACTTCACTGTTCACACAGACATACAGTTCAATTGCAGGCTATATGAGTCCCCTGTTGGTAAGGTAGACATCGGCCAGAGTTTCAGGTCCCCACTTGGCATGTTTTTTTAAAAATAAAAAAATGCATATTAAAGTTATATTATGAAAAAGACCTTAAAGAGAATTTTGTACGTCATTTTTGTTTCTTCAAAATGACCAGAAACACTAGTCCCCTCTTGGCCAGTGTAGAGTGATAGTCCCCTTTTAGTAATATAGACGTGTATGTGTGTGTGTGTGTGTGTGTGTGTGTGTGTGTGTGTGTGTGTTGTGTGTGTGTGTGTGTGGTGTGTGTGTGAGCAGTGGCGTTCTAGGCGGGGGCCTGGGGGGCCAGTGCCCCTGCGACAACAAGCTTGGACCCCCTTGTGGCCCCCCTAAATGTGGAGTCAGTGTGAAATATTTTTTTATAGTGTGTCACGCATTGAGCATGACAGTCACTCGTTTCAGTCTTTTGTCTCACACTCCCGTCACACATTGTATTTCTCATGTGAAAAACTTAATAATATATTTAATATACGCAATTTCTCTGGCCGCGCCGGCCCTCACGTGAGAACAAACCGCGCCCCGCCTGGAGTCCGCAAGCGACCCCTGCTCGCATCAGGCCATCAAAAAAAAGAGAAGTGCTACTTAATAGCCAATCAGAAAAGGGCACTATTGTATCTGGGTAAAATTTAACGCAACAACCAATGAAAAAAAGCATATCCTGGAATTGTTCATATGATTCTGTTACAACATCTTCCGAAAGTTTCTTCACCCGTCCCACAGATGAAACTAATCACTGGAGCTCCGAACATCACTTGGAGCACGGAGTAAGTCATGATCTCCTGTTTTTAATGTTACAACAAATTCACAACTTGTTTGACAAAAAACTATGACAACTTGACTGATGTAAGATGAATCTTTCCCGTAGCGTAAGCTAGCTTACGCAATGCTCGTTCCCTCATCTAGAGAGAACCGAGGTTACGTTAGGTAATCGATTCGTTTCCCATTTAATTAGTATCAGTCTGTAACTTAGACAACAGTTTTACAGCCTGTTCACTGACAACACCTGCTCAGAACAAGTAGTCTAGGCCTAGTCATCTTATTACACGAATCACGATGACTGACATATTGTCACATTATAAACATCTCTCTCTCCAAATAGGCTTAATAATTTTATTAGCACTAGATAAATTAAAGTGTAATGCATAGTCGATTTTAAAACATCTCTCTCTCCAAATAGGCTTAATAATTGTATTAGCACTAGATAAATTAAAGTGTATTGCATAGTCGATTTTATAGGTCACTTTTAAAATCATGTCATATTTTATAATTATATCCTGGCCAAGGATGCATTAATTATTGCTTCTGTCTTTCAAAGATGTCAGGAAAAAAAAAAATTATAAAAAAGCTCATTCACCCTGAGAGGAAAGCCCCCTAAAAAGGCCAGTTTAGAGGATAATTTGCTGATCTTTTTGCAAAAAAAAAAAAAAAAAAAACCCACAAAAATCGTAGATTAATTTGTAAAAATGATATATATATATATACATACTGTATATTCAATGTAAAAAAATAAAATGGAAATTCAAATACAGACTGATATATGTAATGCAAATGTAAAAATATAATGGAAATGCAAATTGTTGGATAATTATAAACATGGTATTTTGCTTATTTATGCCTTCAGTGCAGTGCAGAAAATGATAAGGTCTAAATGTAACTGGCCCCTCTAACAGTACAACTGGCCCCAGCTTGGCCCCCCCAGTTGAAATGGTCTAGAACCGCCACTGTGTGTGAGAGAGAGAGAGAGAGAGAAAGAGAGAGAGAGAGGAGAAATGTAACAAAGTTTAATATTGTTTGTAAACTGTGTTTGAGAGAGAGGAAGGTGTTCAGAAAGTCTGTAGGATGTTAAGCTGTTATTTGTTTTATGGACTCAATGTTGAAAATTTAAAACATTTCAAACACACTGTTGGCAGAAGTCAAAAATAAATAATTTTATGAAGTTACAATTTTGTTTGATTCCATGGTGTATTTTACTGACAATGCAAATTATTGTAATTTACTGGCAAATACTTATCTTGTCTTTTCATTTTATTCAGATCAGATTCTGCATGTAAAATTAAAATAATAAGGTGACTTGACTTGCACTTGACTTAACCTACTACAAGACTTGACTTGACTTGACATAGCCTGTGACTTGACTTGACTTGCCCCCCCCCCAAAAAAAAAATACTTGGGACTTACTTGAGACTTGATGGTTAAGACTTGGACTTACTTGAGACTTGCGTGACCTGCGCCCATCTCTGCTCTAAGTTTTAAGACAGTTCAAATGGAAGTTGGGAATTATGGGTTGTTGATTAAAATCTCCTAGGAGAAATACATCAAATTACAACGCATGTGTTTACCAATCACCCACCATACTCGGTGTGCATGAAGTCAAGACATTGAGGATGCTCAATTCCGACGGATGTTTGATTTCTCGAACGGTTTGGCCGTGGCGAGGAAATGAATTTTATGACTGAAAAAAGACACATAAAATGTGTTATAACTTTGCTCGTTTTACCTACAGTTACAAAACTTGCCACGTATATTGTTTTCTTGTCAAGCCGATCAACTTTCTAATTAACAGTAAGAAGCTCAGACAAAAGAAAGTCAGATATTGTAGTTTTGGATGTGTATCTTGTCTCTATCAGTGTCTGTGTGGGGAGGGGGGGGGTGCTGGTGTCTTTGTGTGTGTGTGTGTGTGTGGTGGGTGTGTGTGTGTGTGTGTGTGTGGTGTGTGTGTGTGTGTGTGTGTTGTGTGTGTGTGTGTGTGTGTGTGTGTGTGGAGAGGGGAGGCTGTGTCTGTGTTTATATGTGTGTTGTGGGTTGGCTGTGATTTTTCCTGCAAGACCTTGTCTCTAAGTCCTTGTCTGTTAGCATAACAATTTTGTATTTTTTAAATGACAACAATATGCATATAACCCCCATCTTTTAAATGTATAGTTTTCTTAAATTAAAGTAAGATTGTATTTTAATTGAAGCTAAAAGAGTTTTAAATTCATGTGCTATATTTCAAATGTATTTTTTTCCTAAAAATTTAAAACACTAACCTCATTCTCAGTCAAAGCGGGGCTACATTTTGCATGTCATGCAGAATAACCCTAAAGCACCAAGGTGGCTGTGCCACCGGCTTTATATATATATAGCTGCGAGCAGCGATGAAGGCCAAAGCTGGCGGTACCGCCACCCAGTGCCGTTTGAAGCAACTCGGGTTTGACAAAAGTGGGGTTTAGGTAACTAAAAAGCACAGGGGTTGCGTTGCCACCGGCTTGGCCCGCAATCGCTGCTCGCAGCGTATATTTAGGGCCAAGCCCTGAAAGGCGAAGGCCCTATTGTTTTCCTTAGGATTATTCTTTTCTATTATTATTATTATTAGGCCCAAGCCCTGAAAAGCGAAGGCCCTATTGTTTCCTTGGATTATTTTCTTCACTATTATTATAATTATTAGGCCCAAGCCCTGAAAGGCGAAGGCCCTATGTTTTCCTTAGGTTATTATTATTATTAGGGCCCAAGCCCTGAAAGGGCGAAGGCCCTATTGTTTCCTTAGGATTATTATTATTATTATTATTATTATTATTTATACGACTATTCGGGCACTTTTGGGCCCTTAACATGCTCAAAAACTCTTGAAACTTAGCACACGGGTCAGAACCTGCGGCCATCAGGGCCGGGCTGAAGATGGTACCGGGCGTGGCAGGGGGGCTAGACAGCGCCCCCTGGAACGGGGTCCGAAAACTTGGTCCATAAATCAAACACGCTTGCATGTAATAATATGAAACTCGGGCACATATAGATCTCATCGTTCATATATACCTCATACTATTACTTTTTACCCCAGCCCAACAGAAGTCGTTATTTAGGGTTGTTCATAAAACACTCGCAATGGAATTTGAAGTACTACTCCTAGAGAATTCAAATCACGGCACGAAACTCGGTCAGCATGAAGTCAAGGCATTGACGATGAGTTTTGCGAGGGGATTTTTGATATCTCGAACGGTTTGGCCATGGCGAGAAACGAAATTTATGGCGAGAAACGTGAAACAGGAAGTGTGTTATAACTTCAGCATACATTAACTGATCTTGATGAAACTTCAGCAGTATGTTCGCTGTAAGAGGACGATCACATGGATGTGACTATTGTGAGTCAGAGTTATAGTGCCACCAACTGGCAGCAGGAAGTGTGTCACTTTCAAAATGCTTTGAACTCACCCTTTTATTTCTACCCGATGTGCTTCAAACTTAATCTGTATAATGTAAATACATAGCAGATGAAACCTGTGAATGGATTCTTGATATCTTTGATACTGTTGCCGTGGCAACGCATCAAACTTTAAAATTCTTTTTTTGATGATTTTGAGACTCTTAGCGGCTTTTGGGGCCCTTAACGGGTTGAAAACTCTTGAAACTTTGCACACAGGTCAGATCCACAGCCATCAGAGCCGGGCTGAAAGATGGTACCTGGGTGTGGCAGGGGGCTAGACAGCGCCCCCTGGAACGGGGTCCGACACTTGGTCCATAAATCAAACACGCTGCATGTAATAATATGAAACTCGGTACACATGTTGATCTCATCGTTTCATCTATACCTCACGCTCTTACTTTTTACCCCAGCCAAACAGAAATCGGCTATTGAGGTTTGTTTGTAAAACGCTCGCAATGGAATGGCAATACTCCTCCTAGAGAATTCAAACACACGGCACGAAACTCGGTCAGCATGAAGTCAAGGCATTGAGGATGAAAGTTTGCGAGGGGATTTTTGATATCTCGAACGGTTTGGCCGTGGCGAGGAAAAAAAATTATGGCGAGAAACGTGAAACAGGATGTGTGTTATAACTTCAGCATACATTAACTGATCTTGATGAAACTTCAGCAGTTTGTTCACTGTAAGAGGCTGATCACATGACTATTGTGAAACCAAGTTATAGCGCCACCAACTGTCAGCAGGAAATGTGTCACTTTCAAAATGCTTTGAAATCACCCCTCTTATTTTTTACCCGATTTGCTTCAAACTTCATCTGTATAATGTAAAAATACAGCAGATGTAGACCTGTGAATGGATTCTTGATATCTTTTGATACTGTTGCTGTGGCA
>NW_024121826.1:0-10347 GCF_016745375.1 Pimephales promelas
TCAAAATAAATATAGCTGCGAGCAGCGATGAAGGGCCCAAGCCGGTGGCACCGCAACCCCGGTTCCTTAGTTACTAAAAGCACCAGGGTGGCCATGCCACTGGCTTTGGCCCTTCATCGCGGATCACAGCTATATATATATATATATATATACTGTATATAGACATATATATATGAAGCCGGTGGCACCGCCCCCCTGGTGCCTTTAGGTTTATTGTGCACGACATGCAAAATGTAACCCTGCTTTGACTGATGCAAGCTCTACAGCACAGTTTATAGTAAGAAAGAATATAGTAAGAAAGAAAAGTAAGCTGTTACTCTGAGATGGTTTGGGAAACAAACATTCATCATGTCGCATTGGTTTTAGTTACTTGTCCTCAAACAGAGCCCTAATCTGTTTATATTTCAGTTACACATTCTACATTGATTAAAAGAAAAAATCAAATGTGTTTTTAATTCATACAGAAATAAAATATTTATAATTCAGCTGAGAATAAAGTTAGTTCAAATTTTAAGAAAAACAAATATATGATCTGAAATATAGCACATTCATTTTTAAAATTCATTCAGGTTCAATTACCAAAAATACAATCTTAATTTAATTTAAAGCAAATAATAAATCTAAAATATATGGGTTATATGCATATTTGTAAAAAAAAGAAAAAAAAAAAGAAAGAAAGATATATATCCAAAACACAAGGCCTTAAACTTTAACAAGAGGTGCAACTCTTATCACTACAACAAACATAGTCACACACACAAGTCAAGTCACTTACATTTTAGATGCAATATTGACTTTTTAGATGCAATATTGACTTTTTTCTGTTTCAGCAGAGAAAATAGTTAAACAAAGATCACAGCGACCCATCGCGCATCTCAAAGCAATGTGTTTTCTCATTACTGAATGATTCAGCATTTTGAATCCATGACTCGTTCATTAAGACGGTCATCTGGCGACACCTTATGGTGATTTAGGGTTATGTTTAAAAGTATCGTTCTTTACAGCGATTTTTAATTGACTCCTGTTAAACCAATCTCGTAACATTATTGTGTAACCGATTTAATTTGATCAGCCTTACCTAGGGTAACAGCCCTATAGTGTCTTATTATTCTAAATTATTGATGATGAATTTTTGATCAAATTTACTAAAAAAATGAAGCATACATTTATTAAGACTAGGCTGCCCTGCAGATATTAGGCTACAATATGCAGATTTAAATATACCATTTATCAAATAATCTGTTTATTTTTAGGTTACACATTACATTGTTTAAAAAATAAAAATCAAATGTGACCCGCTCTGGCGAAATGAGTCGGAAGTTGCAACCTTCCATTTTAAGATATGGGCCGATTATGTGGAAAAACCATGAAATAACAAAAAAAAAAAATATATATATATATTTTTTTTTTTGCTAATTTCAAAGAACAGACATTCAAAAAATAATCTCACAGGGTTTCGTAGTCGAGATAATTGAGTAAAGGTATTTAAATAACGATTAAAGTTGTCAAAGCTTTAAATTCGCTGAAATAAACATTGCTCTTCTCAACTCCCCTCGTCACCTCTGAGCATTTCCCGGGTATCCCCTGAAACGTTGAACTCACTGGAGGCTTCTAACCTAAACTGCGTGAGTATATTTATCTGCAAGAAGAATATAGCCTATGTAAGGCTGTAACGATCGCGACACTCAGATCCACGAACCTGTGTCGCGGTGTGAGAAGACAGAATCACGACACCGACACGTCCCTTCAACTCCCGAAGTTATCCTTCACGTCCAGACCCAATGCTAGCTACAACATCTTTAAATTACTACTATTAGTATTATTTGAAGTTAACATTATAAAATACGTAGACTTACACCACAAAACTTAAATTATTACTAATTTTTTTTTAAAATTGGGCAATTTCAGCATTATGGAGGAGATCCAATTCCCAGATAATTAAATATTTTAATAAATTGGCCTATGTGAACCACACTGCACAAACCAAAAGTAATACTCACCCGATGAAGAAGGGTTGACTCTCTCCAGAACATAAAATCTTTATTTTATTTTCCGTGTTCGCATTTATGAGGAAAAACAATCCGAACGTGACCGTTCTCTGGAAGCAGCACTAAAACTTTCACATAGCTTAAACATGCAAGCACAAAGCCTTTCTTTAAAGTAAATTTCGTTTTAAAATAATTATCTTAATTTAAATCAATGTTTCATCAACCAATTACTAGGATTTAATAATAAGAAATAAATTGCAGACAATAGGCTAGGCCTAATCACGACGCGGAGACGCGCGGCACGTGAACTGAAGCTTGTCTCATGAACCGAAAGTCAGCGTATAAGGTATCCTCACAGACATATATATTGAAATGTCTACTTTTAAACACAACCATTCAAAATGAAAGAAAACAGACTGCTCTCTGCTTATGTGGGCTAATCCGTATGAAAACTGAATTTCTCTCTGACTCCTCTTTAATCTTTCTGATTTTAGAACATTTTTGTAAAAGTGACTTTTTAATTATTTATTTCAAAAAAATTAAAAATAAGTTGAGTTTCAGCCTCGTTAAATTGCATTTATATATGTTAATCTATTTGGTCAAATTAAGCTATATAAAATAAATAGTTTATCCCTTAAAATGCTATGGATTTTGAAAGATATCAAAAAAAAAAAAAAAAAAAAAACGGGCAAAAAAACTTTAAAAGCGATTTTCTTAGGTTTTCAATTGGAAAAAAAAGGGCAGACGACCAGAATTCAAATCTGTATATCGTTACAACCATTCAAGGTATGACCAAGGTATCATTTGAAAGCTTACAGTGTCCTCTTTCCATTAATATCAAAATCTCAATTTTTAAATTTGGGTCACTGTGACTAATTTTGCTGGATCAGGTCGGTCACAAATGTGTTTTTTATTGTAGTATTATTTTATACAGAAATACATTATAATTATATATAATATACAAAATATAACCGTGGGCGCGATTAAACAGTGTTACAATAAAACTCAACATTGTGTTTTTTAAAAATAAATTCAAATAATACAAATCCCGAAATTGCGCTAATTTTAAAATTAAACTAAAACTCATGGCTGCACAAGCATTCATAACTGTGCGCGCCAACAGCGAGGAACCAGCAGAACAGAGTGAACGTTCATTCTGTTTAGTTCAATCCTACTTAATAGGAATTTATTTAAAATGCTTGCTCTACTCCACAACATTAATGTCTTGTGCGGATATCTGTATTTTGACTTTCGGTTTTAAGTAAGCGATTTAAAAGTTCCCGAGTCCCAGCGGAGTCACACGTTGATTAACCGGTGGGAATATACACAATAGGCCTAACTGATATTGAACACAAGAGGGCAGTATAGCACTACGTATGACTCAGATTATTTTTTCTTCTTCTGAATTTTAAAACCATTCTGGCTGTTTTTGAACGTAAACATAATTCTTAAATGAAAAAAGGGAAAAACTGGTTTAATTGTAATATTTGTATAATTTAATTTAGAAACAAATGATGTATAATTACATTTTTAGAAGATATGAGGCTTTAGTGTTTACTGTTTACTTTTTTGACATTACTTTAATCTTTTGCCAAAGTTGCACATGCCTACTGGCTAATAAATGTGATGTATCTGTCGAGCTATCTGTATCTATCTGTTTCAAGCAATTTCAAGCATGCTAAGAGTCCCAAAAGTATCAAAAAAGAATGTTAAAGTTTGATTTGTTGCCACAGCAACAGTATCAAAGATATCAAGAATCCATTCACAGGTCTACATCTGCTGTATTTTTACATTATACAGATGAAGTTTGAAGCAAATCGGTTAAAAATAAGAGGGTGATATCAAAGCATTTTGAAAGTGACACACTTCCTGCTGCCAGTTGGTGGCGCTATAACTTTGACTCACAATAGTCACATCCATGTAATCAGCCTCTTACAGTGAACACACTGCTGAAGTTTCATCAAGATCAGTTAATGTATGCTGAAGTTATAACACACTTCCTGTTTCACGTTTCTCGCCATAATTTTGTTTCCTCGCCACGGCCAAACCGTTCGAGATATCAAAAATCCCCTCGCAAACTTTCATCCTCAATGCCTTGACTTCATGCTGACCGAGTTTCGTGCCGTGTGTTTGAATTCTCTAGGAGGAGTATTGCACATTCCATTGCGAGCGTTTTACAAACAAACCTCAATAGCCGACTTCCTGTTTGGCTGGGGTAAAAAGTAAGAGCGTGAGGTATAGATGAAACGATGAGATCAACATGTGTACCGAGTTTCATATTATTACATGCAAGCGTGTTTGATTTATGGACCAAGTGTTCGGACCCCGTTCCAGGGGCGCTGTCTAGCCCCCCTGCCACACCCAGGTACCATCTTCAGCCCGGCTCTGATGGCTGTGGGATCTGACCTGTGTGCAAAGTTTCAAGAGTTTTCAAACCCGTTAAGGGCCCCAAAAGCCGCTAAGAGTCTCAAAATCATAAAAAAAAGAATTTTAAAGTTTGATGCGTTGCCACGGCAACAGTATCAAAGATATCAAGAATCCATTCACAGGTCTTCATCTGCTATGTATTTACATTATACAGATTAAGTTTGAAGCACATCGGGTAAAAATAAAAGGGTGAGTTCAAAGCATTTTGAAAGTGACACACTTCCTGCTGCCAGTTGGTGGCGCTATAACTTTGACTCACAATAGTCACATCCATGTGATCGTCCTCTTACAGCGAACACACTGCTGAAGTTTCATCAAGATCAGTTAATGTATGCTGAAGTTATAACACACTTCCTGTTTCACGTTTCTCGCCATAATTTCGTTTCCTCGCCATGGCCAAACCGTTCGAGATATCAAAAATCCCCTCGCAAACTTTCATCGTCAATGCCTTGACTTCATGCTGACCGAGTTTCGTGCCGTGAGTTTGAATTCTCTAGGAGTAGTACTTCAAATTCCATTGCGAGTGTTTTATGAACAACCCTAAATAACCGACTTCCTGTTGGGCTGGGGTAAAAAGTAATAGTATGAGGTATATATGAACGATGAGATCTATATGTGCACCGAGTTTCATATTATTACATGCAAGCGTGTTTGATTTATGGACCAAGTTTTCGGACCCCGTTCCAGGGGGCGCTGTCTAGCCCCCTGCCACGCCCGGGTACCATCTTCAGCCCGGCCCTGATGGCCGCGGGTTCTGACCCGTGTGCTAAGTTTCAAGAGTTTTTGAGCATGTTAAGGGCCCCAAAAGTGCCCGAATAGTCGTATAAATAATAATAATAATAATAAATATAGCTGCGAGCAGCGATGGCGGGCCCAAGCCGGTGGCACCGCAACCCCGGTTCCTTTAGTTACCTAAAGGCACCCGGGTGGCGGTGCCGAAGGCTTTGGCCCTTTTATGATTAAATGTTAAAACGGCTTGCCATACTCTGTCATTTCGACTAGTCAAAATTATGTTACAGATATCTTAAATGATAATACAAACTATCCAAAATGTAATTACGAATAGACAGAAAGACGTTGTTGATATCTACAATGTTAATTCCGGACAGGCAAACTTAGCTTTTAAATGTTAAAAGGGCTTGCCATACAGGGACGTAGGCTCAGAGAGAGGCTCACCATATTCAAACCAAAATATCTGACTTCCTCTTGGTCCGAGCTAATGACTATGTATTAGAAAGTTGTCCGGCTTGAGGAGTAAATGTATATACCGATTTTTGTAACTGTAGATAAAACTAACAAGCCCACTTTTGTTAAAAGGTGGCGCTATTTAGTCCTTGCACCATGCCCGTTTCTGAAACTTTGCACATGTCTACTGGCTAATAAATGTGATGTATCTGTTGAGTTTCAAGCAATTTCAATTTCAATTTGACTGTTGAAAAGAAGTGCGCCGATTAGATACTCAGGATCGGTATCGGCTCTGACACTGCCATCTTTGACGAGGCTGATTCAAATTCTATATTGTGCATATACTATTCTATGTTAGGCACAAAGGCACAAAAACTTTCTAAAGTACCATAAAGTTTTTGTGTACTGTATTATTAGTGTTCTGAAGCTATTATGTGATATAGAAATTAATATTTAAGTCATTAAATTCAAGAACACAAACTTTTCCCTCTCTGCGCCTGTCAGTCATTCTCCATTCAGCATTCAAACAGCACGTCACATTCGGTTACAGTCAATGATGAAACGATCTTCAAGATGATTCAATGTTAATCCTATTATACTGGATCTTTAAGATAAAGGTCTAAAGGTCTATATTTTCGAATGAAGAAACTTTTTCTTGCTGGACTTTATTGCTGTAACTTAATCGTGTTACTTTCTACCGGGTGTCGGACGCTGTCGGTTAGATCACAACACTAGAGTCAGAGCACTATAATTGTTCTTCACGCACACAGTAACTGAAATTTAAAACCTTTAAAAGAAAAGGCTCAATAAACTATTGCATAGATAGATAATGTATAATACACTGTTCATAAATATGTATTTCCTTTGTGCTTTGAACTTTTCAATACGGACTCAATGCGCTGTAACTTCATGTGGCTTCAAGCACATCATTCTCCGCTCGGGATGCACATAAGTGCTTTGTGCTGCACCGTATTGGAGCCGTAATATCATAATGCAGTGACGTAATGACAGATTATTAATTGCCTTTCAATTATATGTTGCTGCGTCATTAAACATCTGTCCTATGCATTTCAAACATTTATAGCAGCCATGGCTATATTTTTTATGATTTTTGTTATCTTGTTTTTCATGAATGTATTTTTCAAAAATAAGAGCAATGTGTATTATCTATTATTAATATGGTTTATAATAGCATTTTTGTCATAGATTATGACAAAGTAATCATATGATCCACCAGCGAGGAACCAGCAGAACAGAGTGAACATTCTTTCTGTTTAGTTCAATCCTACTTAATAGGAATTTATTTAAAATGCTCGCTCTACTCCACACCATTAATGTCTTGTGCGGACATCCGTATTTCGACTTTCGGTTTTAAGTAAGCGATTTAAAAGCTCCCAAGTCCCAGCGGAGTCACACGTTGATTAACCGGTGGGAATATACACAATAGGCCTACCTGATATTGAACACAAGAGGGCAGTATAGCACTACGTATGACTCAGATTATTATTTTTTATGAATTTTACAACAATTCTGGCTGTTTTTGAACGTAAACATAATTCTTAAATGAAAAAAAGGAAAAATTGGGGAAGTTATAATATTTGTATAATTTAATTTAGAAACAAATGATGTATAATTACATTTTTAGAAGATATGAGGCTTTTAGTGTTTACTTTTTTGACATTACTTTAATCTTTTGCCATAGTTGCACATGTCTACTGGCTAATAAATGTGATGTATCTGTTGAGTTTCAAGCAATTTCAAGCATGCTAAGAGTCCCAAAAGCATCAAAAAAGAATGTTAAGTTTGTTTCGTTGCCACGGCAACAGTATCAAAGATATCAAAAATTCATTCACAGGTCTACATCTGCCGTGTATTTACATTATACAGATGAAGTTTAAAGCAAATCGGTTAAAAATAAGAGAGTGATTTCAAAGCATTTTGAAAGTGACACACTTCCTGCTGCCAGTTGGTGGCGCTATAACTTTGACTCACAATAGTCACATCCATGTGATCGGTCTCTTACAGCGAAAACACTGCTGAAGTTTCATCAAGATCAGTTAATGTATGCTGAAGTTATAACACACATCCTGTTTCATGTTTCTCGCCATAATTTCGTTTCCTCGCCACGGCCAAACCGTTCGAGATATCAAAAATCCCGTGGCACTTTTTCATCCTTAATGTCTTGACTTCACGCTGATCGAGTTTTCGTCGAATTTGGTTCAGTGCTCTAGGAGCAATAATTAAATTCCATTGCATGTGTTTTAAACACAACCCTAAATAGCCGACTTCCTTGGGCTGGGGTAAAAGTAAGAGTGTGAAGTATATATGAAACGATGAGATCTATATGTGTACCAAGTTTCATATTATTACATGCAAGTGTGTTTGATTTATGGACCAAATTTTCAGACCAAGTTTATTGACCAAGTTAATCTGATTAATAAACTAATTATATAAAACTATTGTCAATTCACTACAATTAAACTAGTTATATCTTTACTTATAAAAAATAAAAATAAAAACTTATTTAAAAAATACCAGGCTTGAGAAATGTATTTTCTTTATGCAGGTCATACACACAGCAGTGAAATGGTTAAGCCCCCTCCCCCTGCACACACACACACACACACACACACACAGACAGCCAGCCAGCCAGCCAAAGACACAGAGACACAGAGACATGTAGGCTCAGAGTGGCCATATTCAAACAAAAATATCTGACTTTCTGTGGGTCCTAGCTAATAAGTGTCAATTAGAAAGTTGTCCGGCTCGAGGAGTACAATATACATACCAATTTTTGTAACTCTAGTTAAAACTAACAACCCCACTTTTGTCAAAAGGTGGCGCTACTGAGCCCTCACCACGCCCGTTTCTGAAACTTTGCACATGTCTACTGGCTAATAAATGTGATGTGTCTGTCGAGTTTCATGCATTTTGAAGCATGCTAAGGGTCTCAAAAGCATCCTAAAAGCATCCTAAAAGAAGGGTAAAGTTTGATGCGTCGCCACGGCAACAGTTTCAAAGATATCAAGAATCCATTCACAGGTCTACATCTGCCGTATGTTTACATTATACATATGAAGTTTGAAGCAAATCGGGTAAAAATAAAAGGGTGATATCAAAGCATTTTGAAAGTGACACACTTCCTGCTGCCAGTTGGTGGCGCTATAACTTTGACTCACAACGTCCTCTTACAGCGAACACACTGCTGAAGTTTCATCAAGATCAGTTAATGTATGCTGAAGTTATAACAAACTTCCTGTTTCACGTTTCTCGCCATGATTTCGTTTCCTCGCCACGGCCAAACCGTTCGAGATATCAAAAATCCCCACACAAGCTTTCATCCTCAATGTCTTGACTTCACGCTGACCGAGTATCGTCGAATTTGGATCAAAGCTCTAGGAGGAGTATTTCAAATAACATTGCGAGCGTTTAGCCGACTTCCTGTTGGGCTGGGGTAAAAAGTAAAAGCGCGAGGTATAGATGAAACGATGAGATCAACATGCGTACCGAGTTTCATATTATTACATGCAAGCGTGTTTGAGTTATGGACCAAGTGTTCGGACCCCATTCCAGGGGGCGCTGAAGAGCCCCCCTGCCACGCCCGGGTACCATCTTCAGCCCGGCTCTGATGGCCGCGGGTTCTGACCCGTGTGCAAAGTTTCAAGAGTTTTCGAGCATGTTAAGGGCCCCAAAAGTGCCCGAATAGTCGTAAGAAAAATAATAATAATAATAATAATAATAATAATAGAAAAGAATAATCCTAAGGAAAACAATAGGGCCTTCGCCCTTTCAGGGCTTGGGCCCTAATAATAATAATAATAATAATAATCCTAAGGAAAACAATAGGGCCTTCGCCCTTTCAGGGCTTGGGCCCTAATAATCGTTAGGAAAACAATAGGGCCTTCGCCCTTTCAGGGCTTGGGCCCTAATAATAATATAGGACAAATTTACAGGAGAGAAAAGTGGAAAAATGGCTTATATTTGCCATTTTGTGTATCTTTCTAATTATATTGTAAATATAGAGTACTGTAGTTCCAGTACGCTGAATGAAAAGTGTTTATCTGCATTAAGTGTTCGTAGCAGTCATTTTTCCATACTTTTCAGATATCTTGTTCTCAAATCAAGAGCAACCGCCATGGTGGTCTATTACAGCATGAAAATGTAATGGTTCTCCCTTTGTCATGAAACCTAGAAAATCTTTAATAAAATACTGAGAGTGATTAGCTGAAATGGAACTCAGAGTGGACTGATACAAGGCTAATTATGCTCATACTCAGGCTGCCTGTGTCCAAGACTAATGTACTGTATTTGAATTAGGTAAGGAAGTTACATAAGGGCAATCAAATAGCAAAGCCATCAAGTAAATGAGTTCTCAAGGACTTGGCAGCACCTTAGCCCAGCATTGTCTACTCTACCTCACTTGATGAATTGGAATAAAATACGATAAATCATAATTTTTGAACTGTGTGAAACAGCACAGTCTATCCATTTGCAAGGCTGCTATTTAATTGAATTGAGCTGTTTTAGTCCAAATTTTCTGATGAATCTTTATACGTGAATAAAAAGCCTAAATTAAATCTGTTCGTCGACTCACACATCAGTGTTGGTAAACAGAACCTCAAGTATGTTCGTTTGATGTGCGAGAACCAATGAGATTCATTCTCGTGTGTTACGCAGCACGTTTGAGCTTCTTTAAGAGGTTTGTTCTTGTGCGTTAAAACATGCATGTTTGAGCTTATGTTTATGT
>NW_024121827.1:0-10280 GCF_016745375.1 Pimephales promelas
GAAACCACTCCCTCAGAAACAGGCAATGGGCTCAGATTGGTTAGTTTGGGCCGGTGTGTTGTGATTGGCTGAACTGTAGGGCACGTTGTCCAGAAAATTTACGCCCATTACCTTTATGGGCGAAGTTGCACGTGTTGTTCCTGTCAAATGTAAATAATGGTGTTGATACTATCAGTATGAGCCAGAATAAGACCCAGAAAGCAGCGATGAAAAGAGGCAAGCAGAACCTCCCCACACACGGCTTGGTATTTTGCCTATATTTTTATTTTTTTACTTTATACACGTTTGTTTTACACAATAGCATCAAAATAATGCCTACAATATACACAAACACTGTCGGCACTGGTTTACGTTTCGAAAAATACAGGGGTTGGACAATGAAACTGAAACACCTGGTCTTACAACACAATAATTTGTTAGAATGGTAAGGGCCTCATTTTGCATCCAAATACAGCACCAATTGACAGATAGAAGTCCTTCAGAGTGACCAGAGGGATTATGAGCCGTTCCTCTTCCAGAACAGTTTCCAGGTCACTATATGATGCTGGTGGACTCGCTCCTACAAAACACCTCAATAATATTCAGATCTGGTGACTGTGCAGACCATGGGAGATGTTCAACGTCACTTTCATCTTCATCAAACCCTTCTGTCACAAGTCTTGCTGTGTGTGTTGGTGCATGATCATGCGGTTTGAGCATCAGGTGCTCATGATCCTCCAGAAGGGTTTGGTAGTCCTCGGCAGTGTCGTGTCCATCAAATACAATCAGGATTGTCATGATATTGGAGCTCAAAACATCACTGATCCACCCGTGCTTCACTCTGAAGATTGGCCGCCAGGCATATAGATGTGAAACCTCCAACATTGGCCAGTGTTTCAGTTTCATTGTCCAACCCCTGTAACACCATAAAGTATATATACATGAAAAATACATTTACAACATTAGTACATATACAAAATTCAGGTCCATAATGTTTGTACGCGTTTGACGTAGACACAAATTAGCATAACTAGTAGCCTAGTCGCTGTAAAGCCAGCACTGGCATTTGATAAAACTAAAACATTACGTCTGAAATTATACATGCAAATACATTTACAAGTCTTAGTCTACTTACAGGTTGTGGACCAACAATTGCTGTCATTTTCAGGAACATAATCAAACATAAATTGTATCCATTGTTGACGAACTACAACGTCTGTGGGAAGCCCGAACACAGAATACCTGACAGCTGGGTGAAAATAACATACTTTTTGCATATTCTGGAAGGGGGGTTGATGCAAACGTAGGGGTTAGTTACATCTAATACCCGTTGTAGTCCCATTCAAGTCGTTTTTGTAGGCATTAAACTTCCTGATTTTTAAAAGACGATATATCTGCTTACAATGAACGTTCAGCACTGCAACTTTGCAGATACTGTTCATGTACCAACAGCAACATTACACACTATTTAAAATGAAAAAAGGGAAATTGCAATCAACCACCCCTTTAAAATCATGGCATAAATCAAAAAGAGCATGGCCATCCCAGTTTTACAAATAATAGGTCATATCACAATTTAAATTGTATTTAAATTAATTGTGCTAACCTACTGTGAACTCATGGATAAAGACTTAGGATGTCTTGGCATTAAGATCATTCCTGAGCTCTGTTTTGTATGTTTTCAGCAGATGATATCACACGGAATAACTGAAGCCAGAATCCAGACATCCATCAAACTGCCATGTTGTGGTCAGTGGAAGAAACAGCTGGCCATCACAATTAAATCAAAGCATGCACATATTGTTGTAATATAACTAGTAATTTGTTTCACAGCCAGTAATGAATCCTCAATAATTGCTACTGTGACTCCAAAAAAAAAAAAGAGAGAGAGAGAGGAAAGGGATGTGCTTTCCAAGTTCTATGACAGCTGTACTCCGGTCTGGAAATTCTCAATTACACGTAGGCCTGTTTGAGCAGCAGCTCCCGCTGTGCATTTACACAAACCATGTGATGAGTTCAAACACCAGCATTAAGCTACAATTCCACTCACAGACGTGACTGTGCTTAACTGTGGCTTAACATCCCTGAACAGGTTCAAGAAAGGATTTGATAACTCTTTAAGATAACACACAAGAGACGAGAAACAGATGAATATTCTGATTTACGCCAAGAGCAAACGGTCTTCAGGTCAGACTGCTAAAGAGCCTGAGGAAGTGTAACACTCTAGCTGAGCAATTACTCCATAAAGAATTCAATAACACTGCGACTATCCTGTTATTGCGGAAAAGGAACATTATTTTGGTTGAGGTTCGGCTGTGGGTGACTGTGTGCTGAAAATGGTTCTTTCTCATAACTAAAAAAAGGAAGATTATCATACTTCTCAGTTTTCATAAAACAATCACTGCCAGGCTTCAGTGATATAACCAGTTATATAAGAGATATAAACAGTGGAAAGTATCTAAAGCTGAGCTGTTCCTTACTGTATCCATAGACACAGACATGGTACTTCCTTGAAAATAAATTCCAGTACAGTCAAGTCAAGTCAAGTCACATTTATTTATATAGTGCTTTTTACAATACAGATTGAATCAAAGCAGCTTCACAGTGATAACATGAAAGTAATACAACACAGATCAATAATGTTGTTGAACATTAAATGTCCCCAACTAAGCAAGCCAAAAGCAAGGCGACAGTGGCAAGGAACCAAAACTCCATCAGGTGATTGGATGGAGAAAAAAACCTTGGGAGGTCCCAAGCTCAGTTGGGGCCAGTTCTCCTCTGGCCAACATACATATTGTTTCAAAGCAGCTTTACAGAATGTGCATTTCAGAAAAGTACATGGAAAAAATATTTTTAGTTAAACATGTAATATTAAGGGCATAACATATCGTCGGCGCTGAGTCGTCTCTTCACAGGCGTTGGGGTATCTGAAGAGGTCCGTGAGAGGCTGGATACAAAACTGGGGCTGACGAACGCCATTTTTCTCGGGACAAGCGTCCCGAGAAGAAAGGCGGATGGGAAATTAGCATAGCTGATGTTTATAATGATTTCCATTACACAAGAGTAGATGTTAAAAAACAACAATCTCACAAACTCTCTGCAACCCAAACTCTCCGCAACCCAACCATACGCGCCGACCCAACCATTCCAGTACAGCACTACAACAATCATAATAAAATGACCTCTTCACACTAGATAATGCTCTGATATGGTGTTTTATCTGACCTTACCTGTTCAGTGATAAAAATGCCCCCATCTTCGCGTCGCTTTTACACTATTTAAAATCTCTCAGTTCTAGCTGATTCTCGTTTTATTGTGAGTTCTGTAGCATTTTGTTTTAGCCAGTGAATTCTCCTCTGTTTGGCTTTTTTTTTCTTTTTTTCTTTTTTGGGTGGTTCGAGATTTAACAGCTCCATGTTGACCCTTTCGGGCTCATTGTGACAACTATGCCACTTCCACACCATACACGCATAAGAGTAGCTGGAGAAACTTTTCTTTACTTATAGATATGAGGATACACCCAACATTTGACATGCGAAAGTTTCAGCGAAAACCATCCGCACAGTCAAAAATATACACACTTGTAATATGCTTACCATATAACCAAGGATAAGACAAAAAAAAATACATATTGGAAAGATTGGTAATGTATTAACAAATATTTAAAATGTTAATTTTCAAAAAAAAAAAAAAAAATTACATGTACCTTTAAACAATAAGAAAAATCAAATGTAAAATAGGTAATATGCACAAAAAAATTAACATTGTTTTGGCCAAGAACTATTGTAATTAACAAATTGTTATATAATAAACAATTAAGGGTCATGATTTCCATTACATGAGAGCAGATGTTAAAAACTTCATGCTGGGAGTCACGCCCCTCCGTCACTCACTCAACTCAACCCAGCTTACTGACCTTTACATTCCTGCTGCTGCTGAGGTTGCTCCTTCCTCGTAGTTCACATGTGACCTAACCACAATCTCACAATCTCTCCGCAACCCAACCATACGACACGGCTACAACTACACTGTGGTCTCTCCAGTGGACCAGCATGACAAACGGTCTAAATTGAGCTGAGTAGGGGACATCTCTAGGATCTTCAAGTGGGCAGCCTCCATGCTCAGTGACTGTCGACTCGCCCACGACACCACAAGAGGGCTCGACAGTGACTCTGGTGTCCCAGAGTCACCCCCCTCCATCCCCAACTCAACTCAGCCCAGCTTACTGACCTCTACTTCCCTCCTGCTGCTGAGGTTGCCTCGTAGTTCACGTGACCTAACCACAATCTCTCCGCAACACAACCCTATGCGCCAACCCGTTTGAGTAAGGCTGTCGAGCCCCACTGTCTTTGTTAAAGTAGGTTCAGTGGCAACGGTTCCGTATAGCATACTACCTACCACAAAACACAATATCTGCCCAAACCCCAATCCTCATTCACGCAATATATACAGGAACGTAATGACTGAAATTACTATACAAATAAACCAACAGACTCTATGAACCCGTAGCATGGCGGCCTGTACACAGCCAGCCAGAATCTGAGAATTGAGAATTTCCGTCTCAACCACAGCCAGTTGCTTCTCCTCTCTGCTGCTTCAGATAAGTTCGTTACTGTGCGACTCAACTCTTGGCCACTGAATCCAACGTCTCTGAGGAATCGGTTGTAGAGTGTGCCACAAATCCTTGACAACCCACTTCCACTGGATAAACATGGACTCTCCATCCTCGCTGTTCTGCTTCAGTGGCCAGATGAGCATACCGCAGTTTCTTCCTCTTATCTACAGCATCCTCCCATGGCACTGTTAACAGTTGAACAATGCGTGCTGACCACAACATAATATCTGATCGTAGGTTAGTGGTGGCAATCTCAGGTGGAAAAATAAGCCATTGATCAATATCAGCCAGCATTTTCCAGTCCCTAGCAGCTTCCAATTGTCCTGGGTGAGAATTGGTTTTAACACCTTTTCTTGGTGGTTGCTTGCCTGGGCGGATGAATATTGCTTTCTGTGTGTAATATTTTGCTAGAACAGGTGGCAACTTATTGGTCATGTTACACTTGCCTTCCAATGCTGAAGCCAAACATCGCAGTACTTGGTCGTGGCGCCAAGTAAACCGACCTTGGCTAAGAGCCACCTTACATCCTGTCAAAATGTGCCTTAATGTAGCAGGTGATGAACACAAAGGACAAGAGGGATCCTCTCCTACTCAGAGGTTTAGGTTCTGTGGTGATGGGAGAACATCATATGTTGATCTGATAAGTAAACTGATACTACTCTCTTCCATTGACCAAAGGTTTTTGATGGCCCAACTTGCGTTGTTCCACACTCCCCCATCTCATCCACTCTCCCTGCTTGGCCAGGGAAATGGCCTTTATACACCTCATTCTCTCCTCCAGCTTTCGCACCTCATTGACTACCACATTCCTCCTTTGAGCTGGACCTGCCTTGTGCCATTTAGGAGGAGCTAAACTGGGTCTAAAAGGGTTGTCCCTATTCTCTTAATGAGTAATGTGTGTGTTGTGGGCGTAATGTGCAATAAACCAATCATAGTGTAATTTCCCATTCCCCAATGAGCTGTTATTTTAATTATTTCCTTATTCCTTGTTATTTTCTCCAGAACATTCTGAAAATGTGGTAGACTTGGAAAGTTGTTAATAAAAGGTGTTAATAAAAGACAAAGAAAAGAGGAGGTAAAGAAATGCAGGAGGTATAGAAATCGCAATGTAAATAATGAGAGGCTGTTTTTTTTGTTCTTGTTTTCTGTTATATGGGAATGTATATGTTCATGCGTTTAGTTCAAAAGCAAAAAGAATAATATTAAAAAAGTAAAAAAAAAGTCAGTTGTTATTTGCATGCAGGAATTTGCAAGCAGAAAAACTGAACGCTTCTCTAGGGAGGAAACCAACAATGGAACAAAGTGTATGTGCGTTGTTGAAACTTGCACCAAGACTTTTAATAACTGAAAAGTTATTAAAGACATTGTTAAAATAGTCCAAGTGACTACAGTGGCTCCATCTTAATTTTATCAAGTGACGAGAATACATTTTGAGCGCAAAAAAAATAAAAATAAAAATAACAACTTTATTTCAACTATTCATTTCCTTCTCTGTGGGCCTCTAGTCTCACTATTGGCCGACGCTGGTCATGTGTGTGATGCGTGTGACGTACAACAAAAGGTTACGCTGTTACATTAGCGAACTCACTCAAGGCCCAGAGAGAAAAAAATGAATAGTTGAAATAAAGTTTTTTTTTTTTTTCCAGACAAAAAGTATTCTTGTCGCTTGATAAACTTAGGATTGAGCCACTGTAGTCACTTGGACTATTTTAACGATGACTTTAATAACAAGAGGAGTGATCCAGCTCTCAGATTTAATCAAAAATATCTTAATTTGTGTTCCGAAGATGAACAAAGGTCTTACGGGGTTGGAACAGCAAGAGGGTGCGTAATTACTGACATCATTTTAATTTTTGAGTGAACTATCCCTTTAAATAACACAAAAATGGCGCATTGGTCAATGGCGTAGTCTATTTCAGTTGCCTCAAAATAGCAATGCGCCAACAATGCACCTGAACACCCCTCGTTTTTTAGACCAGCACGCCCAAAAAAATTGTGTCGCGCCGCGTGTATGATAGGGTCCATAGACTTTCACATAATTTTTGTGAATTTCTTTGTGAAAAAAAAAAAGAGAAACACGGGTAAAGGTAGCAGACAGTTAGAGATAAGGCCGAGACAGATATTACAAGTTCGTGTAGGTATGTGACAAGTCAATTAAAATGACAGAAGATAACCTAATGGCTTAGTCTATCTCAGCCCATCTAGAGTGATGGGATTGAAGTGCATAATAGCGGTAAGTAATGCATTATGACAGTGGTTGTCTCGGCTATGACTGAATGCCCCATGGACACACAAGATACTTAAAAGAGAGTCTGTGTTTAGTGGGTTTGTAATGGAGACACACGGGATAAACACACATCTTTGTGTGTGTAAAAACTGCATGATTTCAAAGGGATATTTGACCCAAAAATGAAAATCCTGTTATCATTTACTCACCATAATTGTTGTTCCAAACCAGTATGATTTTATTTTTCAGAACACAAATATATTTTTGAAGAATGTTAGTCACAAAACAGTTTTGGTCACCATTAGCTTCTATTGAACAGACAACAAATTAATTTCTTAACATCAAACAAAACCATACAGGATTTAATTGACATAAAGGGCAAGTAAATGATGACTTTTTGTAAATTAGAATTTTCACATTTTTCACGAATATCCCTTTAAATCATGCTTACACCAACAAAGATTAACATTAAACTCATAGGTCCCTATTTTAATGATCTGAAAGGCAAGTGTCAAAGCGCAAAGCGCAAGTAACTTTCTGGCCGGATCCCGGTGCTGTTGCTATTTCCCTGGCGGGATAAATGCCTCTTGCGCATGGCGCAAATCTAAAAGGGGTTGGTCTGAAGTAGTTTCATTATTCATAGGTGTGGTTTGGTAACGTGAAATAAACCAATCAGAGCGTCATCTCACATTCCCTTTAAAGGAGCTAAACGCAAGTATCTGAGTTTTGGCAGAACTACGCCCTCTCTGGCGACAAGCGAAACTGCGTGCGCGCTCACACACACATACACGCACGTTTGCACGAGCTGTTCATAACCAAAGGAGCATCAGCCGCTCACTGTGTAGACACATCTTTTGTTACAGTCATAATGAGGTAATACAGTTATAAATCTGCAGGTCATTAAAGGAAAGGCATTCGAGTAGCCTACATAATGTGTGTGTGAGGGGAAAACAGGGGTAGTAGAAAACTTCGGTTTTTGTTTCCATCTATCTCCATATTGAACTGTTTTATGTGCTTACTGTATCCATGTATGATTGTATCATTATGGAAACACATTCATGAACAATACAGGTTATTACTTTGTATAGGACCCGTTTGAGCCCTAGAGCAGACCGGAGATCTCTCCGTTTGTTGAAAGCCTTCCCGATGTTGACTCTCGTCTTATTCCGACGCCTGGCACTGGACAGACAGAAGTTGTATTTTCTTTGTCTCACGTGGACTTAGCATTGGGGTTTGGAATGAACTACAAGCCGGTCTCACAATGCGTTCTCTCCGATCGGATAGCTATCTGATTTATCAAAACAATTCCATTACACCTAGTCACATAAATGTGTTTTTGTAAAACTGATATAGTCTGATCTTCAATTCCCGCGCTATATAGGCTACAGAATTCATGAAGTGCACGTCACCGAAAACTACAGATATGAGCTGGATTTTATTGATCATCGGCTAATTTCAAAATAAGCAAAGACAGCAATAAGAGAGAGCGGCAATAGCCCTAAAGATCAGTTCATTTCTTTACTTTTAATGAAGATGGTAGTGTTAAGTGTCTGCGACTTACTTTCACTTTGATTTGCGATAGATTGCGGCGCGCTGGCTTGATAGGTGCTCAGCTGCTCATCTGAGGTGATGCGCGTCGTCATATATGACTAAAATAACATGACCTAGCCTGCTTTCAACAACCAAATGCATTTACACTTATCCAGTTTTGTCTGGAATACGGCCCAGACGACGTCCTCAAATGATTTGAGCGATCGGATTCAAATCCGTCTCGAATGCGTTTCGGAGGGCAGCCTGGTCTTTTCATGATCGAATAGCTATCCGATCACAGAAAACGCATGAAGTGACCAGATGTAGGCTAAACAGCCCCTTTGAATCCATCTTCTACTTTTGTGGAAAGTTGACTTAAGTTGTGTCGCTCGAGTTGTCTTCTCTGATACAGAGAATGGCGGCGAATACGCTACCTGCAAGACATAGGCACATAGCCAGGCGAGCGTGGACGCGCATGACGTAACGGCCAGTCTCAGATTCGAGCCTGAATCCCTCTTATTTATTTTACTGTACAGGATTATAGAGGCAATCTCAGTGATCAGAGAAGGGCTCATTTAGCCCATCAGGCGATTGTTTAAGCATGTATGGGTTAGAAAACGGCTATTTTTAACATGAAATGTTGCGCAATGCACCTTTAAGAGCATGATGAACGACGTGCGCTTGTTCCATGGCACAATACTATTATAACGGCGCATTTACCAGACGTGCTTCACAATTGGTTCACAGCCGAGGAGATCGATGTTCTCATCAGGGCCATATAAGAAAGAGAAGTGACATTGGGGATGGGACAAACACACCCAAATTAGCTTCGGTTAAACATGCATATAATAATTTGGGTAAATGTGTAAGCTTCTATTTTTCCCATTGTCATGAACACAACAATATTTTCCCTCGTGTTTTAATAGTTTTCCTTATAATAATGTATCATTTGGGGAAAAAAAGTAAAACGCATCTGTGTAGCTATATGAGAGAATCATCTACAGTGTATGCGCGTTGTTCACTCTGTATTATGGCCAAGCATGCACGCTTAAAATAGCATCTGAAAGTACGCGCAACGTGCCACTGACTTTAGACTAATTTTTTTCTGCTCAGTGGCACAATTGTTTTCTGGACCTGCAAAATAGCACTGGGGAATGTTTACGCCAAAACATGACTCCTTTTTTTGCGCCGACCCGCCCAGGAAGCGCACGTTCATTCCCTAGTTTACCGACGTGCATCTGTGGAAGGAAAAGCCCGCTTTGCGCTGGTGCAAAATAGGAATGATAAATGTGTTTGTGTATAAAGTCATGCAAGATAGGGCCCATAATCTAATTTAAACGTGGAAAAAAATAGTTTTAGGATTCTGTAAAACAAAGAAACATTATGACTTAGTATGAATAAGAAATATTTCAGACTATTTCTAGTAGCACTAATCAAATAAGCAAATTACTGTCATTGATCATGCGAACTGCTTTAATCAAAAGGTCAAATTAAAGCACAAGATGCTATTTGGATCTTTGTCAAATCGTGCTGGAGAACAAGATCATACGATTTTGTTCATGTCAGCTCAATTCATTAAAGTAAAATGAGGACAAACCAAATGCTAAGACATAATATGCTGATCTTTCGATTAGACTTTTTGCTTAAAGTGCCCCTATGCTAGTTTAAAGGTTCCTAATTTTGTTTTGGAAGTCTCCTACAAAAGGTAGGAGAAAAAGCATCCAAATTCAAAAAAACGTACATTTTCTCATAATATGCTGTACATGCAGCATCAACTCTTTTCTCACAGTATCGTTTGGAAGAGCATGTAAAGTGGATTTGCTTTTTGACTTATACTGACACGAACCGAACTCATTCTGGCCTAAACTGGAACTACAGTGTTTGAGTGTTTTGAGTGTTACACTGATGATGGCCTAGACTGAAATGCGT
>NW_024121828.1:0-10181 GCF_016745375.1 Pimephales promelas
AGTGCGAGCAGCGATGGCGGGCCAAGCCAGGTGGGCACCGCAACCCCGGCTCCTTTAGTTACCTAAATCACCGGGGTGGCGGTGCCGAAGGCTTTGGCCCTTTCATGATTAAATGTTAAAACGGCTTGCATAGTCTGTCAATTTGACTAGTCACCAATTATGTTACAGATATCTTAAATGATAATACAAAACTATCCAAAATGTAATTACGACTAGACAGAAAGACATTGTTGATATCTACAATGTTAATTTCGGATAGGCAAACTTAGCTTTTAAATGTTAAAAGGGCTTGCCATACACGGAGTAGGCTCAGAGAGAGTCTCACCATATTCAAAACCAAAATATCTGACTTCCTCTTGGTCTGAGCTATGACTATGAATTAGAAAGTTGTCTGGCTTGAGGAGTACAATGTATATTAACGATTTTTGTAACTGTAGATAAAAATAACAACCCCACTTTTGTCAAAAGGTGGCGCTATTTTAGTCCCTGCACCATGCCCGTTTCTGAAACTTTGCACATGTCTACTGGCTAATAAATGTGATGTGTCTGTTGAGTTTCATGCAATTTCAAGCATGCTAAGAGTCTCAAAAGCATCCTAAAATAATTTCAAAGTTTGAAGCTTTGCCACGGCAACAGTTTAAAAGATATCAAGAATCCATTCACAGGTCTACATCTACCGTATGTTTACATTATACAGATGAAGTTTTTTTTTTGTTTTTTGTATTCATCTGTTTTTCATCATTATACAGATGAAGTTTTCATCTGTTTACATTATACAGATGAAGTTTTTCATTCATATTATTACATGCAAGCGTGTTTGATTATGGACCAAGTTTTCGGACCCCGTTCCAGGGCGCTGTCTAGCCCCCTGCCACGCCTAGGTACCATCTTCAGCCCGGGCCTGATGGCTGTGGGATATGACCTGTGTGCAAAGTTTCAAGAGTTTTCAAACCCGTTAAGGGCCTCAAAAGCCATTAAGAGTCTCAAAATCATCAAAAAAAAAGAATTTTAAAGTTTGATGCGTTGCCACAGCAACAGTATCAAAGATATCAAGAATCCATTCACAGGTCTTCATCTGCCATGTATTTACATTATACAGATGAAGTTTGAAGCAAATCGGGTTAAAAATAAGAGGTTGATTTCAAAGCATTTTGAAAGTGACACACTTCCTGCTGCCAGTTGGTGGCGCTATAAACTTTGACTCGAAAATAGTCACATCCATGTGATCGTCCTCTTACAGCGAACACACTGATGAAGTTTCATCAAGATATGTTAATGTATGCTGAAGTTATAACACACTTCCTGTTTCACGTTTCTCGCCATAATTTCGTTTCCTCGCACGGCCAAACCGTTTGAGATATCAAAAATCCCCTCACAAACTTTCATCCTCAATGTCTTGACTTCTTGCACACCGAGTTTGGTTTGATTGGTAAACACATGCGTTGTAATTTGATGTATTTCTCCTAGGACAACTATTCAAACAACCCATAATTCTCAACTTCCATTTTAATTGTCGTAAAACTTAGAGCACGAAAGTTGTTTGGCCTGATGTGATCTATAATTGTACCGAGTTTCATATTAATTCACGCAAGTGTGTTGATTTATGGACAAATGTTCGAATCCCAGTCCAGGGGGCGCTGTCGAGCCGCCCTGCACGCCCGATGACCAGCTTCAGCCGGCCCTGATGGCCATGGGTTCTGACCCGTGTGCAAAGTTTCAAGAGTTTTAGAGGATGTTAAGGCCCCCGAAATGCCAGGAAGTCGCACACAGCAAATAAAGGGTTAAAATTAACCTGACAGGCGCCCCTCCTCTCACTCACACAGAGAGACACTGAGAGACTGGCAAAATTCTAAGATTTTCTCTACATTCAAACAAAGATATCTGACTTTCTGTGGTCCTAGCTAATGAGTGTCAATTAGAAAGTTGTCCGGCTCGAGGAGTACAATATACATACGATTTTTGTAACTCTAGTTAAAACTAACAACCCCCCTTTTGTCAAAAGGTGGTGCTACTGAGCCCTCACCACGCCCGTTTTCTCTGAAACTTTGCACATGTCTACTGGCTAATAATGTGATGTGTCTGTCGAGTTTCATGCGATTTGAAGCATGCTAAGGGTCTCAAAAGCATCCTAAAAGAATGTAAAGTTTGATGCGTTGCCACGGCAACAGTTTAAAAGATATCAAGAAATCCATTCACAGGTCTACATCTGCCGTATATTTACATTATACAGATAAGTTTGAAGCAAATCGGTAAAAATAAAGGGTGATTTCAAAGCATTTTGAAGTGACACACTTCCTGCTGCCAGTTGGTGGCGCTATAACTTTGACTCACAATAGTCACATCCATGTGATCGTCCTCTTACAGCGAACACACTGCTGAAGTTTCATCAAGATCAGTTTATGTATGCTGAAGTTATAACACACTTCCTGTTTCACGTTTCTCGCCATAATTTCGTTTCCTCGCCACGGCCAAACGTTCGAGATATCAAAAATCCTCTCGCAACTTTCATCCTCATGCCTTGACTTCATGCTGACCGAGTTTCGTGCCGTGTGTTTGAATTCTCTAGGAGGAGTATTGCACATTCCATTGCGAGCGTTTTACAAACAAACCTCAATAGCCGACTTCCTGTTGGGCTGGGGTAAAAAGTAAGAGTGTGAGGTATTATACGATGAGATCAACATGTGTACCGAGTTTCATATTATTACATGCAAGCGTGTTTGATTTATGGACCAAGTGTTCGGACCCCGTTCCAGGGGGCGCTGTCTAGCCCCTTGCCACACCCAGGTACCATCTTCAGCCCGGCTCTGATGGCTGTGGGATCTGACCTGTGTGCAAAGTTTCAAGAGTTTTCAAACCCGTTAAGGCCCCAAAAGCCGCTAAGAGTCTCAAAATCATCAAAAAAAAAGAATTTAAAGTTTGATGCGTTGCCACGGCAACAGTATCAAAGATATCAAGAATCCATTCACAGGTCTTCATCTGCTATGTATTTAATTATAACAGATAAGTTTGAAGCAAATCGGGTAAAAAATAAGAGGGTGATTTCAAAGCATTTTGAAAGTGACACACTTCCTGCTGCCAGTTGGTGGCGCTATAACTTTGACTCACAATATTCACATCCATGTGATCGTCCTCTTACAGCAAACAAACTGCTGAAGTTTCATCAAGATCAGTTAATGTATGCTGAAGTTCTGACACACTTCTGTTTCACGATTATCGCCATAAGTTTCGTTTCCTCGCCACGGCCAAACCGTTCGAGATATCAAAATCCCCTCGCAAACTTCATCCTCAATGCCTTGACTTCATGCTGACCGAGTTTCGTGCCGTGTGTTTGAATTCTCTAGGAGGAGTACTTCAAATTCCATTGCGAGCGTTTTACAAACAACCCTAAATAACCGACTTCCTGTTGGGCTGGGGTAAAAAGTAATAGTTTGAGGTATATATGAACGATGAGATCAACATGTGTACCGAGTTTCATATTATTACATGCAAGCGTGTTTGAGTTATGGACCAAGTTTTCGGACCCCGTTCCAGGGGCGCTGTCTAGCCCCCCTGCCACGCCCGGGTACCATCTTTAGCCGGCCCTGATGGCCGCGGATTCTGACCCGTGTGCAAAGTTTCAAGAGTTTTTGAGCATGTTAAGGGCCCCAAAAGTGCCCAAATAGTCGTAAAATAATAATAATAAATAATAAATATAGCTGCGAGCAGCGATGGCGGGCCCAAGCCGGAGGCACCGCAACCCGTTCCTTTAGTTACCTAAAGGCACCCGGGTGGCGGTGCCGAAGGCTTTGGCCTTTCATGATTAAATGTTAAAACGGCTTGCCATATCTCTGTCATTTCGACTAGTCACAATTATGTTACAGATATCTTAAATGATAATACAAACTATCCAAAGTGTAACGACTAGACAGAAAGACTTTGTTGATATCTACAATGTTAATTCCGGACAGGCAAACTTAGCTTTTAAATGTTAAAAGGGCTTGCCATACAGGGACGTAGGCTCAGAGAGAGGCTCACCATATTCAGACCAAAATATCTGACTTCCTCTTGTCCGAGCTAATGACTATGTATTAGAAAGTTGTACGGCTTGAGGAGTACAATGTATATAGCGATTTTTGTAACTGTAGATAAACTAACAACCACTTTTAAGTATATATATGGTGCCTTTAGTGTTATTCTGCACGACGTGCAAAACTTAACCCCCGCTTTTTTAAGTATATATATATATATATATATTATATATATATATATATAATATAAAGAGGGTTATTCTGCACGACGTGCAAAAACTTAACCTCCGCATTGACTGTCGAAGAGAAGTGTGCAGAAGAGCTTGCATCAGTGAGGGCTTTGCAAAATATATATACATACAAACACACACACACACACACATATAAATGAGGTTAGTGTTTTACAATATTAAGGAAAGCAAATGTATTGAAATATAGCACATTAATTTTAAATTCATTCAGCTTCAATTACCAATTTGTAGTTTACCAATTTATCTTACTTTTATTTAAAGCAAACTATACATTTAAAAGGGGGGGGGGGGGGCAAGTCAAGTCAAGTCACAGGCTATGTCAAGTCAAGTCAAGTCTTGTAGTAGGTTAAGTCAAGTGCAAGTCAAGTCACCTTATTATTTTAATTTTACATGCAGAATCTGATCTTAATAAAATGAAAAGACAAGATAAGTATTTGCCAGTAAATTACAATAATTTGCATTGTAAATACTCATGTTCAGTAAATACACCATGGAATCAAACAAAATTGTAACTTCATAAAATTATTTATTTTTCACTTCTGCAACAGTGTGTTTGAAATGTTTTAAATTTTCAACATTGAGTCCATAAAACAAATAACAGCTTAACATCCTACAGACTCTTGAACACCTTCCTCTCTCTCAAACACAGTTTACAAACAATATTAAACTTTGTTACATTTCTCCTCTCTCTCTCTCTCTCTCTCTCTCTCTCTCTCTCTCTCTCTCTCTCTCTCTCTCTCTCTCTCTCTCTCTCTCTCTCTCTCTCACACACACACACACAGTGGCGGTTCTAGACCATTTCAACTGGGGGGGCCAAGCTGGGGCCAGTTGTACTGTTAGAGGGGCCAGTTACATTTAGACCTTATCATTTTCTGCACTGCAACTGAATGCATAAATAAGCAAAATACCATGTTTATAATTATCCAACAATTTGCATTTGCATTATATTTTTACATTTGCATTACATATATATCAGTCTGTATTTGAATTTCCATTTTATTTTTTTACATTGAATATACAGTATGTATATATATATATATATATATATATATATATATATATATATAATTTTTACAAATTAATCTACGATTTTTGTGGGTTTTTTTTTTTTTTTTGCAAAAAGATCAGCAAATTATCCTCTAAACTGGCCTTTTTAGGGGGCTTTCCTCTCAGGGTGAATGAGCTTTTTTTATAATTGTTTTTTTCCTGACATCTTTGAAAGACAGAAGCAATAATTAATGCATCCTTGGCCAGGATATAATTATAAAATATGACATGATTTTAAAAGTGACCTATAATATCGACTATGCAATACACTTTAATTTATCTAGTGCTAATAAAATTATTAAGCCTATTTGGAGAGAGAGATGTTTATAATGTGACAATATGTCAGTCATCGTGATTCGTGTAATAAGATGACTAGGCCTAGACTACTTGTTCTGAGCAGGTGTTGTCAGTGAACAGGCTGTAAAACTGTTGTCTAAGTTACAGACTGATACTAATTAAATGGGAAACGAATCGATTACCTAACGTAACCTCGGTTCTCTCTAGATGAGGGACGAGCATTGCGTAAGCTAGCTTACGCTACGGGAAAGATTCATCTTACATCAGTCAAGTTGTCATAGTTTTTGTCAAACAAGTTGTGAATTTGTTGTAACATTAAAACAGGAGATCATGACTTACTCCGTGCTCCAAGTGATGTTCGGAGCTCCAGTGATTAGTTTCATCTGTGGGACGGGTGAAGAAACTTTCGGAAGATGTTGTAACAGAATCATATGAACAATTCCAGGATATGCTTTTTTTCATTGGTTGTTGCGTTAATTTTTACCCAGATACAATAGTGCCTTTTCTGATTGGCTATTAAGTAGCACTTCTCTTTTTTTGATTGGCTGATGCGTAGCAGGGTCGACTGCTGAACTCCAGGCGAGACGCGCTTGATTCTCACGTGAGAGCGGCGCGGCCAGAGAAATTGCGTATATTAAATATATTATTAATAGTTTTTCCGCATGAGAAATACAATGTGTGACGGGAGTGTGAGACAAAAGACTGAAACGAGTGACTGTCATGCTCAATGCGTGACACACTATAAAAAAATATTTCACACTGACTCCACATTTAGGGGGCACAAGGGGGTCCAAGCTTGTTGTCGCAGGGGCACTGGCCCCCCCAGGCCCCGCTAGAACCGCCACTGCTCACACACACGCACACACACACTTTCTCTCTCTCTCAAGAAGCAAAACATGACTGCTAAAGGTTGTATCAGCGATGGCGGGGTAACATCACTTAACATCACGAGTGATATTCCCTTAGGCCACGCCCCCTTGTCTCCCAAAGTATTATAAGCAATCATGCGCATCCCGTGTGCAGAATGATGCACTTGAAGCAACACCAAGTCACAGCACGCAACGCTTCACATTGAAAAGAACATAGCGAAGGGATGGTATCTATAATCTATGCTTAGTAGGGCTGCACGATTTGGGAAAATGTCATATTGCCATTATTGAGCCAATATTGCAATTGCGATTTGCGACTCCGATATAATAAAATGGTTTCATGAGTCCAACTTGCTTGTTCTAAAGTAAAATGCACAACAGATTAATGTTTATTTCTCAACTCAAACTAAAAAAACAACAACAACAATAAATGATTGATAACACCTATAATGATCAATAACCATCAACCAACCAACATTACAGTGATTCCATCAATTGAAAGCCATCAACTTTTTAAAAATTATTAGGCTTAAAAAAAATATATAACAGCTTTAAATTAAGTGAACTTCAAACAATCCCCACATAAACCATAATAAAAACATATTTACCTGTGCCTTCTGTCTTAACAGGTACAGAAATTGAATAAAGTTATCAAACAGTCTGCGCTGCCTGAATCATAAATTATATATATAATAATCCTTATTAAAGCTACAAAAGTTCTTTACTCAAGATCAGTGAGTAATTTTCTAATTTCCCTTTGTTCTTTTAACTTTACTGAAAGAACGCTTTATTCGCTGCTGGCCCTTTAAGAGCACCCGTTGCCGAGACGCGGATCTCACACGCGCCTCATAGCACAACTCACAACTCTCACATTTTGGCATAATTGTGTGTGCTATTGTTCGTTCAAGCTCGAAAGAGAACTGTTTATTCTGGGCTGGCACACGGTCAGTGCATGCGCATTATGCGAGTCTCATCTATTCTAATCTAGGGCACTCACAGGCAGCTTTTCACTTCTTGTCGTGCAAAATGCGAAAAGGCATTTGAACCAATAAGAGGGGGATCTTGTAACACTAGTCAAAGGATGACAAAAAAGAAGAGATGCTGCGCTAATAGCCCTACTTTGTTTATTTCAAAATCGCGGCATTTTGCGTTATATAATTGCATAGGTTTGAGATCGCTATTACGACTGCGATATAATTAATCGTGCAGCACTAATGCTTAGTGTATTCTAAAGGGCAATAAACTCCACTCCAGCAAGATAGTCATTTTATGCAAATCATAGACCTTTATGCCTTATCTACAAATAAAGTATAATATTGGGAACATTGATCTTGAAGAGAGTGTCGTCGTGTTACTGTCGCAACCGAACGCGACGCGCTAATGCTGATGCATGGAGAATGACTGAGCGCGAGATGACTTTCCGTTAACTTTAACTTAGAGACTAAAATATTAATTTTACCACACATTAAGCTATTGAATGACTTTAGAAGTCTTGGAATATAGTGTAAAACTTGATTGTGCTTTACAGTTTTTTATGCCTTTAGTGGGGCTTAACAAAATAACAAATATGCAGAATGTCGGACGTCACTTATAGGCTAAACTGTTTTTATAGATAAAACTAGGCTATTTACATTCGGCAGTCATGAAAACAAATCTCAGATAACGGTTGACTAGGTAACAATGTGTAATTTTGCGCGCGGAGTTCTCCTTAACTTACATTAGCTAGCTAACTACGAACGAGCTAACCAGATAACATTAACAAATTGACAAGCACTTACTGGGCAGAATATGGCTCTTCAAATGACGAACGAAATTGGAGGTTGTCATCTGACTGTCCGCGATCTTAACGTTGCATGTCTTGCAAAGCGCTGTTCTTTTGCCATCTTGTTGTAAGAAATTCTTGAATCCAAAAGCGACGACGACCCTCGTTATCCTCCTCTCGGCTGACATGTGCTGATTGATAAGGGGTAAGTGGGGCGTGGTGTGCGCGTGAGAGGTAGAGAAGGCTGACTGATGATCTCTGATCCAGTCATGACAGCGCTATTCTCAGCCTGCGCTCCAGCTGGATCAACTTTATTTTTTTTTACATAATTTATATATTTTATATTCAAACTGAAAACATGATGTGATTAACACTCAAGTCATATTATTACATGCAAGTGTGTTTGATTTATGGACCAAATTTTTAGATCAAGTTTATGGACCAAGTTAATTTAATTAATAAACTAATTATATAAAACTATTATGCACTACAATTAAACTGGTTATATGCCTTTACTTATAAAAAAATAAAAAACTTATTTAAAAAATACAAGGCTTAGGCATTTATTTTTTATGCAGGCCATACACACAGGAGTGAAATGGTTAATACCCCTCCCCCTACAAACACACACACATTCACAGACAGGCAAAGACAGCAGGCTCAGATTGAGCAAGACCACATTCAAACAAACATATCTGACTTTCTGTGGGTCCTAGCTAATGAGTGTCAATTAGAAAGTTGTCCGGCTCGAGGAGTACAATATACATACGATTTTTGTAACTGTAGATAAAACTAACAACCCCACTTTTGTCAAAAGGTGGCGCTACTGAGCCCTCACCACGCCCGTTTCTGAAACTTTGCACGTGTCTACTGGCTAATAAATGTGATGTGTCTGTCGAGTTTCATGCAATTTCAAGCATGCTAAGGGTCTCAAAAGCATCCTAAAAGAATGGTAACGTTTGATGCGTCGCCACGGCAACAGTTTCAAAGATATCAAGAATCCATTCACAGGTCTACATCTGCCGTATGTTTACATTATACAGATGACGTTTGAAGCAAATCGGGTAAAAATAAAAGGGTGATATCAAAGCATTTTGAAATGACACACTTCCTGCTGCCAGTTGGTGGCGCTATAACTTTGACTCACAATAGTCACATCCATGTGATCGTCCCTCTTACAGCGAACACACTGCTGAAGTTTCATCAAGATCAGTTAATGTATGCTGAAGTTATAACACACTTCCTGGTTCACGTTTCTCGTCATGATTTCGTTTCCTCGCCACGGCCAAACCGTTCGAGATATCAAAAATCCCCTCGCAAACTTTCATCCTCAATGTCTTGACTTCATGCTGACCGAGTTTTTGTCGAATTTGGATCAAAGCTCTAGGAGGAGTATTTAACATTCCATTGCGAGCGTTTTACAAACAAACCTCAATAGCCGACTTCCTGTTGGGCTGGGGTAAAAAGTAAAAGCGCGAGGTATAGATGAAACTATGAGATCAACATGTGCACAGAGTTTCATATTATTACATACAAACGTGTTTGAGTATGGACAAGTGTTCGTCCCCGTTCCAGGGGGCGCTGACGAGCCGCCCTGCCACGCCGGGTACAAGCTTCAGGCCGGCTCTGATGGCGCGGGTTCTGACCCATGTGCAAAGTTTCAGAGTTTTCGAGCACGTTAAGGCCCCAAAATGCCAAAAGGTTACAAAATAATAATAATAAATAATCCTTAGAAAACAATAGGGCCTTCGCCCTTTCAGGGCTTGGGCCTAATAATCGTTAGGAAAACAATAGGGCCTTCGCCCTTTCAGGGCTTGGGCCCTAATAATAATCGTTAGAAAAACAATAGGCCTTCGCCCTTTCAGGGCTTGGGCCCTAATAATCCTAAGGAAAACAATAGGGCCTCGCCCCTTTCAGGGCTTGGCCTAACAATAGGGCCTTCGCCCTT
>NW_024121829.1:0-10036 GCF_016745375.1 Pimephales promelas
ACATTAGATGTTTCACCTTTTCAGATTGACACTGCATAAAAAAACTATTTTTACAAAAACTGCTTCTACGGGGGCCATAATGTAAAATACAAAAGTAATGGAGCATTTTATACATTGTCGGGTTTCTTAAGAAATAAACAATGGACAAAAGGATTCTTTAAATGCCTCCGATCTAAAGTTAATAGTGACACCAAAATGAATGGGAGTCAATTGAATGCTAACAGCAAGTGAAACTTCATTAAATACCATTAAAACTAATGATATTAGTATTTAAATGAGTAATCCACACAGATTATAAAATCAAATCATTCTTTAATAACTATCTGCCAGACGCAATTTCACAAACATCGTGAGTGTTCCGCAGTGCCGCGTCTTCTCTTCTCTCAAAATGTGTTGTGGAAGGCAAGCATCAAGCGCTGCCGCGATAATACACTCTCACTTGGAGTCGGGACATGACGGAATATTCACTTGCACAATCGGACCAGCAGTGCATTGTGAATAAAGCTTACCATTTGCAAGTCTTTTTAAGTCTTACCAGTTTAACATTCAAAGCAATTTTAAACTCAGTGCTCGCGCGTTCTTCGGGATGACTATGCGCACATTCATAGAAAATCCACCTCAAGAACAGCTGGCCAGTAACAAAAGTTATTTTTCACGGATTAGCTATTTGCTTTAACACTCAATACTGTGTCAATTTGGGTCTTTGCGAGTATACTCTAAACATAGTCGTTTTGTCTTTAATAAGCATAAAACGCATGCCAGTATGATGAACACAGAATCCATGCACTAGCTCTTAAAGTGACAGCAACCATATGTGTCGGTCATTCATTTTGTCGTCAAAACAACAAAAGAGAGCTTATTATTATTATTTTTTTAATTAAAGGACAACTCCGGCGCTAAATGAACCTTAAGTCTAATTACACATTGTTACCTAGTCAACCGTTATCTGAGATTTGTTTTCATGATTGCCGAATGTAAATAGTTTTTATCTCTAAAAACAGTTTAGCCTATAACGCTAGTAAATGCTAGTATGTAGGGCATAGAGTAATGACAAATAAAAATCGCTTGTTATTACCACTAAAAAGGCTCAAAATAGCCCCACAGTAACACGACAGCATAACAAGGGTCCCTACATTCAAACCGAAACATTGAGAACTTTGTCAGTGTCCATACAGTTTAATAAGCAGAATATTTTATAGACAAAGTCAACTTCTCGAATACAGGAAGAAGCCGTTTGGAAAAAATAGTCTCGACCAGTCGATCTAACGAACGCCGATCCAAGTGCGCTGGTGAGATGTGAATAAGGTGATAAGGTGAGCGCGAACAGTAGGCTACGTGTACATATTGAAGGGAAGTAAACGGTTTGTGTTTGTGTTTCTCTGGAAACAACGGACCATATGAGATTCTGCTCAGTTCAGCGCACTTGGATCGGCGCTCGTAGATCGACTGATAGGGAACTATTTTTCAAAGATGCTTCTTTCCTGTATTCGAGAAGTTGACTGTGTCTATAAAAATATCTTCTTATTAAACTGTATGGACACTGAAAAGTTCTCAATGCTTCGGTTTGAATGTAGGGACCCTGTTATGCTGTCGTGTGGTGTGGGGCTATTTGAGCCTTTTTAGTGGTAATAACAAGCGTTTTTATTTGTCATTACTCTATGCCCTATATATAGCATTATACTAGCGTTAAATGGCTAAACTGTTTTTAGAGATAAAACTATTTACATTCGGCAATCATGAAAACAAATCTCAGATAACGGTTGACTAGGTAGCAATGTGTAATTAGAACAAAGGTTCATTTTGCGCCGGAAAGTTGTCCTTTAAGAGAGCTTATTAAAACTTATTTTTCGCACCGAAAAAAAACAAAAAGCCAGGGACCCTGTCGAAATTTTGAGTGTGGCATAAAATGCTATGTGGGTTTCATATCTCAGCTCTGGAAGGGTCTATAGAGTCCATTTTTTGAACTCAGGTCTAAGTCTCATGGCCCTCTATTAGAATCCAAAGTTTTGAGAAGATTGGAGAAACTTAATTTTTTCGCACCGAAAAAAAAAAAAAAAAAAAAAAAAACCAGTGGTAACCCTGTCGTTTTTTTTTTTCGGTGCTAAAAATAAAGTTTCTCCAATAGCTCTTCAAAACTCTGGATTCTGATAGAGGGCCATGAGGTTTAGACCTGAGTGCAAAATGGAGGCTCTAGTCCTTCCAAGCTGATGTATTGGAGATATTTTATAATGGCATAAATTTACTTGAGATCTCAATATCACAGCTCTGAAAGGGTCTAGAGACTCCATTTTTGCAATCAGGTCTAAGTCTCATGGCCTTCAATAAGAATCCAGAGTTTTGAGAAGATTGGAGAAACTTATTTTTCGCCCAAAAAAAAAAAAACGAAGGGGTACACCGTCGGTTTTTTTTTTTCGGTGCTAAATTTAAGTTTCTCCATATCTTCTCAGCTCTGGATTCTGATAGAGGGCCATGAGGCATAGACCTGAGCACAAATGGAGGCTCTAGACCCTTCCAGAGCTGATATATTTGAGGTACCCCTGTCGTTTTTTTTTTTTTTTTTTTTCCGAAATTTTGATTGTGGCATAAATGCTATGTGGGATGTCGATATCTCAGCTCTGGAAGGGTCTAGAGCCTCCATTTTTGCACTCAGGTCTAAGTCTCATGGCCCTCTATCAGAATCCAGAGTTTTGAGAAGATTAGAGAAACTTAATTTTTCGCAAAAAAAAAAACTACAGGGGTACCACTGTCGTTTTTTTTTTTTTCGGGTCGAGTTTTTGAGTTTCGATATCTCAGCTCTGGAAGGGTCTAGAGCCTCCATTTTTGCACTCAGGTCTAAGTCTCATGGCCCTCTATCAGAATCCAGAGTTTTGAGAAGATTAGAGAAACTTAATTTTCGTCCGAAAAAAAAAAAAAACGAAAGGGGTACCACTGTCGTTTTTTTTTTCGGGCCGAATTTTTGAGTTTCGATATCTCAGCTCTGGAAGGGTCTAGAGCCTCCATTTTTGCACTCAGGTCTAAGTCTCATGGCCCTCTATCAGATCCAGAGTTTTGGGAAGATTGGAGAAACTTAATTTTCGCCCAAAAAAAAAAAAAAACGTAAGGGGTACCACTGTCGTTTTTTTTCGGGCGAAATTTTGAGTTTCGATATCTCAGCTCTGGAAGTCTAGAGCCTCCATTTTTTACTCAGGTCTAAGTCTCATGGCCCTCTATCAGAATCCAGAGTTTTGAGAAGATTGGAGAAACTTAATTTTTCGCCCAAAAAAAAACGAAAGGGGTACCACTGTCGTTTTTTTTTCGGCGAAATTTTGAGTTTCGATATCTCAGCTCTGGAAGGGTCTAGAGCCTCCATTTTTGCACTCAGGTCTAAGTCTCATGGCCCTCTATCAGAATCCAGAGTTTTGGGAAGATTGGAGAAACTAATTTTTCGCCCAAAAAAAAAAAACGTAAGGGGTACCACTGTCGTTTTTTTTTCGGGCCGAATTTTTGAGTTTCGATATCTCAGCTCTGGAAGGGGCTAGAGCCTCCATTTTTGCACTCAGGTCTAAGTCTCATGGCCCTCTATCAGAATCCAGAGTTTTAGAAGATTGGAGAAACTTAATTTTTCGCCCAAAAAAAAAAACGTAAGGGGTACCACTGTCGTTTTTTTTTCGGGCCGAATTTTTGAGTTTCGATATCTCAGCTCTGGAAGGGGCTAGAGCCTCCATTTTTGCACTCAGGTCTAAGTCTCATGGCCCTCTATCAGAATCCAAGTTTTGAGAAGATTGGAGAAACTTAATTTTTCGCCCAAAAAAAAAAACGTAAGGGGTACCACTGTCGTTTTTTTTTTTCGGGCCGAAATTTTGAGTTTCGATATCTCAGCTCTGGAAGGGGCTAGAGCCTCCATTTTTGCACTCAGGTCTAAGTCTCATGGCCCTCTATCAGAATCCAGAGTTTTGGAGAGATTGGAGATTAATTTTTCGCCCGAAAAAAAAAAACGTAAGGGGTACCACTGTGTTTTTTTTTTTTCGGGCCGAATTTTTGAGTTTCGATATCTCAGCTCTGGAAGGGGCTAGAGCCTCCATTTTTGCACTCAGGTCTAAGTCTCATGGCCCTCTATCAGAATCCAGAGTTTTGAGAAGATTGGAGAAACTTAATTTTTCGCCCAAAAAAAAAAACGTAAGGGGTACCACTGTCGTTTTTTTTTTTCGGGCCGAATTTTTGAGTTTCGATATCTCAGCTCTGGAAGGGGCTAGAGCCTCCATTTTTGCACTCAGGTCTAAGTCTCATGGCCCTCTATCAGAATCCAGAGTTTTGGGAAGATTGGAGAAACTTAATTTTTCGCCCAAAAAAAAAACGTAAGGGGTACCACTGTCGTTTTTTTTTTCGGGCGAATTTTTGAGTTTCGATATCTCAGCTCTGGAAGGGGCTAGAGCCTCCATTTTTGCACTCAGGTCTAAGTCTCATGGCCCTCTATCAGAATCCATAGTTTGGGAAGATTGGAGAAACTTAATTTTTCGCCTCCAAAAAAAAATACGTAAGGGGTACCACTGTTGTTGTTTTTTTTCGGCCGAATTTTTGAGTTTCGATATCTCAGCTCTGGAAGGGGCTAGAGCCTCCATTTTTGCACTCAGGTCTGAGTCTCATGGCCCTCTATCAGAATCCAGAGTTTTGGGAAGATTGGAGAAACTTAATTTTTCCGCCCAAAAAAAAAAACGTAAGGGGTACCTGTCGTTTTTTTTTTCGGGTCGAATTTTTGAGTTTCGATATCTCAGCTCTGGAAGGGCTAGAGCCTCCATTTTTGCACTCAGGTCTAAGTCTCATGGCCCTCTATCAGAATCCAGAGTTTTGGGAAGATTGGAGAAACTTAATTTTTCGCCCGAAAAAAAAAACGTAAGGGGTACCACTGTCGTTTTTTTTTCGGGCCGAATTTTTGAGTTTCGATATCTCAGCTCTGGAAGGGGCTAGAGCCTCCATTTTTGCACTCAGGTCTAAGTCTCATGGCCCTCTATCAGAATCCAGAGTTTTGGAAGATTGGAGAAACTTAATTTTTCGCCCAAAAAAAAAAACGTAAGGGGTACCACTGTCGTTTTTTTTTCGGGCCGAATTTTTGAGTTTCGATATCTCAGCTCTGGAAGGGGCTAGAGCCTCCATTTTTGCACTCAGGTCTAAGTCTCATGGCCTCTATCAGAATCCAGAGTTTTGAGAAGATTGGAGAAACTTAATTTTTCGCCCAAAAAAAAAAAAACATAAGGGGTACCACTGTCGTTTTTTTTTTCGGGCGAATTTTTGAGTTTCGATTTCTCAGCTCTGGAAGGGGCTAGAGCCTCCATTTTTGCACTCAGGTCTAAGTCTCATGGCCCTCTATCAGAATCCAGAGTTTTGGAAGATTGGAGAAACTTAATTTTTCGCCCAAAAAAAAAAAAACGTAAGGGGTACCACTGTCGTTTTTTTTTCGGGCCGAATTTTTGAGTTTCGATATCTCAGCTCTGGAAGGGCTAGAGCCTCCATTTTTGCACTCAGGTTAAGTCTCATGGCCCTCTATCAGAATCCAGAGTTTTGAGAAGATTGGAGAAACTTAATTTTTCGCCCAAAAAAAAAAAACGAAAGGGGTACCACTGTCGTTTTTTTTTCGGGCCGAATTTTTGAGTTTCGATATCTCAGCTCTGGAAGGGGCTAGAGCCTCCATTTTTGCACTCAGGTCTAAGTCTCATGGCCCTCTATCAGAATCCAGAGTTTTGAGAAGATTGGAGAAACTTAATTTTTCGCCCAAAAAAAAAAAAACAAAGGGGTACCACTGTCGTTTTTTTTTCGGGCGAATTTTTGAGTTTCGATATCTCAGCTCTGGAAGGGTCTAGAGCCTCCATTTTTGCACTCAGGTCTAAGTCTCATGGCCCTCTATCAGAATCCAGAGTTTGAGAAGATTGGAGAAACTTAATTTTTCGCCCAAAAAAAAACGTAAGGGGTACCACTGTCGTTTTTTTTTCGGGCCGAATTTTTGAGTTTCGATATCTCAGCTCTGGAAGGGGCTAGAGCCTCCATTTTTGCACTCAGGTCTAAGTCTCATGGCCCTCTATCAGAATCCAGAGTTTTGAGAAGATTGGAGAAACTTAATTTTTCGCCCCAAAAAAAAAACGTAAGGGGTACCACTGTCGTTTTTTTTTTCGGGCCGAATTTTTGAGTTTCGATATCTCAGCTCTGGAAGGGGCTAGAGCCTCCATTTTTGCACTCAGGTCTAAGTCTCATGGCCCTCTATCAGAATCCAGAGTTTTGAGAAGATTGGAGAAACTTAATTTTTCGCCCAAAAAAAAAACGTAAGGGGTACCACTGTCGTTTTTTTTTTCGGGCCGAATTTTTGAGTTTCGATATCTCAGCTCTGGAAGGGGCTAGAGCCTCCATTTTTGCACTCAGGTCTAAGTCTCATGGCCCTCTATCAGAATCCAGAGTTTTGAGAAGATTGGAGAAACTTAATTTTTCGCCCCAAAAAAAAAACGTAAGGGGTACCACTGTCGTTTTTTTTTTCGGGTCGAATTTTTGAGTTTCGATATCTCAGCTCTGGAAGGGGCTAGAGCCTCCATTTTTGCACTCAGGTCTAAGTCTCATGGCCCTCTATCAGAATCCAGAGTTTTGAGAAGATTGGAGAAACTTAATTTTTCGCCCAAAAAAAAAAACGTAAGGGGTACCACTGTCGTTTTTTTTTTTCGGGCCGAATTTTTGAGTTTCGATATCTCAGCTCTGGAAGGGGCTAGAGCCTCCATTTTTGCACTCAGGTCTAAGTCTCATGGCCCTCTATCAGAATCCAGAGTTTTGGGAAGATTGGAGAAACTTAATTTTTCGCCCGAAAAAAAAAACGTAAGGGGTACCACTGTCGTTTTTTTTTCGGGCCGAATTTTTGAGTTTCGATATCTCAGCTCTGGAAGGGGCTAGAGCCTCCATTTTTGCACTCAGGTCTAAGTCTCATGGCCCTCTATCAGAATCCAGAGTTTTGGGAAGATTGGAGAAACTTAATTTTTCGCCCAAAAAAAAAAAACGTAAGGGGTACCACTGTCGTTTTTTTTTTCGGGCCGAATTTTTGAGTTTCGATATCTCAGCTCTGGAAGGGGCTAGAGCCTCCATTTTTGCACTCAGGTCTAAGTCTCATGGCCCTCTATCAGAATCCAGAGTTTTGGAAGATTGGAGAAACTTAATTTTTCGCCCAAAAAAAAAAAAAAACGTAAGGGTACCACTGTCGTTTTTTTTTTCGGGCCGAATTTTTGAGTTTCGATATCTCAGCTCTGGAAGGGTCTAGAGCCTCCATTTTTGCACTCAGGTCTAAGTCTCATGGCCCTCTATCAGAATCCAGAGTTTTGAGAAGATTGGAGAAACTTAATTTTTCGCCCAAAAAAAAAAAAACGTAAGGGGTACCACTGTCGTTTTTTTTTCGGGCGAATTTTTGAGTTTCGATATCTCAGCTCTGGAAGGGGCTAGAGCCTCCATTTTTGCACTCAGGTCTAAGTCTCATGGCCCTCTATCAGAATCCAGAGTTTTGAGAAGATTGGAGAAACTTAATTTTTCGCCCGAAAAAAAAAAAAGTAAAGGGGTACCACTGTCGTTTTTTTTTTTCGGCCGAATTTTTGAGTTTCGATATCTCAGCTCTGGAAGGGGCTAGAGCCTCCATTTTTGCACTCAGGTCTAAGTCTCATGGCCCTCTATCAGAATCCAGAGTTTTGAAGATTGGAGAAACTTAATTTTTCGCCCCAAAAAAAAAAACGTAAGGGGTACCACTGTCGTTTTTTTTTCGGGTCGAAATTTTGAGTTTCGATATCTCAGCTCTGGAAGGGGCTAGAGCCTCCATTTTTGCACTCAGGTCTAAGTCTCATGGCCCTCTATCAGAATCCAGAGTTTTGGAAGATTGGAGAAACTTAATTTTTCGCCCAAAAAAAAAAAACGTAAGGGGTACCACTGTCGTTTTTTTTTCGGGCCGAATTTTTGAGTTTCGATATCTCAGCTCTGGAAGGGGCTAGAGCCTCCATTTTTGCACTCAGGTCTAAGTCTCATGGCCCTCTATCAGAATCCAGAGTTTTGGAAGATTGGAGAAACTTAATTTTTCGCCCAAAAAAAAAAAAAACGTAAGGGGTACCACTGTCGTTTTTTTTTTCGGGCCGAATTTTTGAGTTTCGATATCTCAGCTCTGGAAGGGGCTAGAGCCTCCATTTTTGCACTCAGGTCTAAGTCTCATGGCCCTCTATCAGAATCCAGAGTTTTGGGAAGATTGGAGAAACTTAATTTTTCGCCCAAAAAAAAAACGTAAGGGGTACCACTGTCGTTTTTTTTTCGGGCCGAATTTTTGAGTTTCGATATCTCAGCTCTGGAAGGGGCTAGAGCCTCCATTTTTGCACTCAGGTCTAAGTCTCATGGCCCTCTATCAGAATCCAGAGTTTTGAGAAGATTGGAGAAACTTAATTTTTCGCCCAAAAAAAAAAACGTAAGGGTACCACTGTCGTTTTTTTTTTTGGGCCGAATTTTTGAGTTTCGATATCTCAGCTCTGGAAGGGGCTAGAGCCTCCATTTTTGCACTCAGGTCTAAGTCTCATGGCCCTCTATCAGAATCCAGAGTTTTGAGAAGATTGGAGAAACTTAATTTTTCGCCCAAAAAAAAAAAAACGTAAGGGGTACCACTGTCGTTTTTTTTTCGGGCCGAATTTTTGAGTTTCGATATCTCAGCTCTGGAAGGGGCTAGAGCCTCCATTTTTGCACTCAGGTCTAAGTCTCATGGCCCTCTATCAGAATCCAGAGTTTTGGGAAGATTGGAGAAACTTAATTTTTCGCCCAAAAAAAAAAAACGTAAGGGGTACCACTGTCGTTTTTTTTTTCGGGCCGAATTTTTGAGTTTCGATATCTCAGCTCTGGAAGGGGCTAGAGCCTCCATTTTTGCACTCAGGTCTAAGTCTCATGGCCCTCTATCAGAATCCAGAGTTTTGGAAGATTGGAGAAACTTAATTTTTCGCCCAAAAAAAAAACGTAAGGGGTACCACTGTCGTTTTTTTTTTCGGGCCGAATTTTTGAGTTTCGATATCTCAGCTCTGGAAGGGGCTAGAGCCTCCATTTTTGCACTCAGGTCTAAGTCTCATGGCCCTCTATCAGAATCCAGAGTTTTGGGAAGATTGGAGAAACTTAATTTTTCCGCCAAAAAAAAAACGTAAGGGGTACCACTGTCGTTTTTTTTTTCGGGCCGAATTTTTGAGTTTCGATATCTCAGCTCTGGAAGGGGCTAGAGCCTCCATTTTTGCACTCAGGTCTAAGTCTCATGGCCCTCTATCAGAATCCAGAGTTTTGGAAAGATTGGAGAAACTTAATTTTTCGCCCAAAAAAAAAACGTAAGGGGTACCACTGTCGTTTTTTTTTTCGGGCGAATTTTTGAGTTTCGATATCTCAGCTCTGGAAGGGGCTAGAGCCTCCATTTTTGCACTCAGGTCTAAGTCTCATGGCCTCTATCAGAATCCAGAGTTTTGGGAAGATTGGAGAAACTTAATTTTTCGCCCAAAAAAAAAAAAACGTAAGGGGTACCACTGTCGTTTTTTTTTCGGGCCGAATTTTTGAGTTTCGATATCTCAGCTCTGGAAGGGGCTAGAGCCTCCATTTTTGCACTCAGGTCTAAGTCTCATGGCCCTCTATCAGAATCCAGAGTTTTGGGAAGATTGGAGAAACTTAATTTTTCGCCCAAAAAAAAAAAACGTAAGGGGTACCACTGTCGTTTTTTTTTTTCGCCGAATTTTTGAGTTTCGATATCTCAGCTCTGGAAGGGGCTAGAGCCTCCATTTTTGCACTCAGGTCTAAGTCTCATGGCCCTCTATCAGAATCCAGAGTTTTGGGAAGATTGGAGAAACTTAATTTTTCGCCCAAAAAAAAAAAACGTAAGGGGTACCACTGTCGTTTTTTTTTCGGGCCGAATTTTTGAGTTTCGATATCTCAGCTCTGGAAGGGGCTAGAGCCTCCATTTTTGCACTCAGGTCTAAGTCTCATGGCCCTCTATCAGAATCCAGATTTTTGGAAGATTGGAGAAACTTAATTTTTCGCACTG
>NW_024121832.1:0-241719 GCF_016745375.1 Pimephales promelas
ATAATTTGAAACTTAGTTTTTACCTTTATTTTGAATGAATCAATATCGATTCTCCCAGATCACCTCCTGAGCCTACTCACTCAGAGAATCATCAGCATAGAGAGTGAGATGAAGGCGATGAGGAGCTCAACAGCAGACCTGTATGAACTCTATGCTCGTGCCCTGGGTGATGGGACTAGTCAGCGAGTGGAGGAGATGAGTCTTGATGTGTGTGGCACTATGGAGGAACTCCTCTCTCTCGATGAAAAAATGAAAGAGGAGACATTTCGGAATAGAGTGGTATGTTAATTGTGAACTCTCCGTGAAATGCAAAAGAAAGTGTTAGAATTAAGTTAAATAACAAAAGTTATTACCATTTTGAAAATGTATTCCATCTTGTAGATACACCATTTAAGTCTTGTTGGAGGTCCAAACCCTGGGGAAAACACCCGGCGGGTGATTCGGGCACTGGCCTCCTACAGTGTCTGGAAGGAGTTCAGTCTCAAGGGGAAGAAAGGGAAGAGACCACTGCAAAACATGAACATTATGAAGGTCATAAAAAGTAAGTACAATATGTTAGTGACTCAAAAAACCTGTATTACCAACGATACAGTACTGTTTACCAGTACTTGAACCACTGCATTATCACAGAACTTAATATTACAGAGGCAGTGACGATGTCCAATCCTAGAATCCAGCAAGCAACAGTGGAGGACATTGTGGCAGACACACTTAAGCATGCTCCAGCAAGGTGTAAGAATGTAAGCTCCTTTGGTGCAGTTTTCTGTAAAACAGATATTATCACATTATATTCTAATTATATCGTTTAAAAAACGGAGATAACACGTTCAGTTAACTTAGTAAAAGTAGAAAAAAATGTTAAGTTGACCATTTAATCACTGGTTTGATTTACTTAAAGAACATCTGACTGCACATGTGAGTGGAACATTTCACAGTCTGTCGTTAGGTCAGTACGGCTTAGGTTTGAATTTTAACTATTCCAATTTTACTCATTCAAATGTAACTAATGTACAAAAGTTTGGATCTCGTGCTAAAAGCTAACAACATGATTATAGCGCATCTCACCTACATGATTATAGCGCATCTCACCTCGTCATAATTTACATATAGTTGACATCTAACATTCATAACAACAAAACAACATTCATAACAATAAAATATTAAAATGAAAGATATGATTAATGGTTACTCACATAGAGTGCAGCTGGAGTTTTTTTCTTATCCTTCAATAACTGCCGAACAACCGTCAGTTCTTCTTCATTTGGTTTAACGCACGGCGTGCGCGTCTGTGAATTCGCCTATTTCTTCCTATAAGACGCGCATTTAATATTTAAACAGTCTTTGTGGAGTTTACAGACATTATTTGCTGGGAAGTATTTAATGAAAAAAAAAACGATCAAAACGCAGGGACACGTTATTGGTCCCCAGGCGGTTAATTATAGGCTACAAGCTTGATAAAAATGATCATTCCAAAAATGATCATTCTAGAAGAAAATTTCAAATGGCACTTATAGAGGCTTTTGCATCTGAACTCTTCATCTAGGCTATACATGTATGTATAAAAAGTTTAAATGAAAGTCAAAAAACATTTTTAGTCATACCTGGAAACAAATCCTGATCAAATAGGTGCCATTTAGAATTGGTTCAAACTAAGTTAGAGTTTAAAACATCTTGAAAAGAAAATCATACAATGTAAAAAATATTTTCAAGATTTGTTATCACAACATATTTTCTTTTGTCAAATCAACTTTATAATAATTTATATAGTTCAGATAACTTATTATTTTGAGTTTCCGATGGTTAAATTAATCTACTTCATTGTATTAACTCACTTTTTCCAGTTCAATCAACTTAAAATTTTAAGGCAACCTAGGTTACTTACTTTTTTAAGTTAAACCAACAATATTTTTTTACAGTGTAGTAATCACAACATTTTTTCATTTGTCAAATCAACTTAAATAATTTATTTAGTTCAGAAAACATATAATTTTGAGTTTCTGATGGTTAAATTAATCTCCTTCATTGTATTAACTCACTTTTTCCAGTTCAATGAACTTAAAATTTTAAGGCAACCAGGTTACTTACTTTTTTAAGTTAAACCATCAATATTTTTTTACAGTGTATGAGCAGAAACTCTAACAGTCTAAATGAACGTTATACGTTCCTTCACACACCCGAATCATATTTAAACACACTTTTTGGTTATACATAGGCCTAACTAATGTTATCTTACTAATGTAAGCATGTCGGAGCGAAAGTGAATTAATGGCGGGTTGCAAGCGAACATATTTACAGTGATGGAGTGTGAAGAGAACTAGTTTTCTCACGTAAAATTATTTTTTAATCCACTAATCCTAATAAATCCACTAATCCTCAAAATCACTATTGCATTTATTTGTTTCCTGCATTTGAGTAAATACAATTACTAGATTTATAGTAGGCTATATTTAGTTAGAAACCATAATTTTAAAGAAAGAATATTGACCAACTGAATCTAACATTTGATTTCAACAAATGAAAAATCAATGGAAAAATTATGTGCAATTAATTGTATGACATAGAAATATACTTTTCATTTTGCAGCAGCAGGAACAGAGAAAAGGTGTGCAACGTGAAGACAATGATGAAACACTCCTCCTTTTTGAAGACGAATAAGACTTTTTTTTTTTTTTATTATGATTGGTTTTCATTATTTTTCCCTTAAAGTAAAATCAGATTATTAAAATGAATGTATATGCCAAATTTTAATTTCTCAATAATTTTGTAAAATAACTTAAAATGTGTGTGTGTGTGTGTGTGTGTGTGTGTTAAAAAATATATGTTTATTTATTATCTTACTGTGGAAAATGTAATTAACTAACTAACTAACTGCTGATTAATAAATTATATAAATGTTTTCTAGTTGATTGATTCTTGAGGCACGTGTGACACATTGATGCATGCGGTACACACAGGTAACACACTGACTGTTATTATTTTAAATGCTGATTAAATGTAGCCGCAGAGTTTTTGTTTTTTATTTGGTAGCCTATTTCGGTCGTTGCTGCGACTAACACGGTCCTTTGATGTTCTCCTTCACAACATACCAGTTTGGTTACTGAGACGTAATCATCACGTTCTTGCGACATACCTCTATAACGTCGCCGCGACGATTATGGGAATCACAAAGTTACGTCGCTGGAACGTTATGTGGTACGTCGCTGCGACTAATACGGTCCCTTGATGTTACGTCCTCACAACATACCAGTTTGGTCATTGAGACGTAATCATCACGTTCCTGCGACGTATCAATATAACGTCGCCACGACGATTATGGGAATCACAAAGTTACGTCGCTGGAACGTTATGTGGTACGTCGCTGCGACGAATATGATCTGGTCCGGTTACGTCTTCACAACGTAACTGTGTTAGCTGGGAAGCTACTTGTCATAAAAAGAATTAGGGTCCTGGACTTATTAGAATGAAACGCATCCAAACTGGATAAAGAGGCCTCAATATTTTGCCCCTTACAAGACATAATATCATAAAAGGGAGAAAAATATAATCTACAGCAATTAATCCCACGCTTTAACTTTTTATCTTTCATTCTTCCTTTTGTGTGATTGACTGAAGTTTGGAAACTGCTGCTGTCACTTTGAAAAGCCCATCCCCCCATAGTAACAGCAGACATGGGGGTGGGGCAGTAGAGCTGTGGAAAGATTGCTCTCTCATCTCCTCCTTTTGACAGATTTAATCACTATCAAATTAAGGCCTACTGGACAGTGTCAGTATATGTTAGTGAAAGGGTTTTAGGTAGGATCTTATGAAAGAAAAAAAAAACACTAAAAAAAGACCAATAACCTTGATTTACTAACCTATTAACACAGTATACCCCATTTCCCCATGATATGTACTTACAAGGCATTTGCCCACCGGCAACTATAGTTGCCGCTTAGACTTTTGACTGAGTGTATAAAAAACTATAGATCTATTGTAAGATTTGTTTTGTTTGGAACACTCTAGAGACCTTCATGATTATGTAGATATATAAATGTCAACCAAAAATACTTGTTAGTAAAATAAAAAATACCTTTCTTTGGGAGGGTTTGCCTTCGCCATGTTTCTTGGAAGAAGAGGTAAGAAGTTGACAACCTCATGTGACTGGAAGTAAGTAAATACCTTTTTTCTTTTTTTTTAAATCCTTTATGTGGTTGTTAGCTTGCATGTCATTGAGAAATAAGGCATGGATAACATCTAAAAAAAATTCTTAAAGGGGGGGTTGACTGCGATTTCACTTTTTTTCATTTTAAATAGTGTGTAATGTTGCTGTTGGTGCATGAACAGTATCTGCAAAGTTGCAGCGCTGAAAGTTCAGTGTAAGCAGAGATATCGTCTTTTAAAAATCAGGAAGTATATTGCCTACAAAAACGACTGGATTGGGACTACAGCTGGGTTATGGTACGTCACTAACCCTCACATTTGCATCAACCACTCCCTCCGGAGCAGAGCCGATCCGCCCTATACGCTCACTACGCAAGCTGCGTAGGGCCCCGCAAATTACTCAAGGCCCCGCCTCCCCCTCCTCGTGTCATAGCGCGTCAATTAATGTTGACAAAATGAAGCGAAACTATCCCTCTGGTCACGATAAGAGGAAGAAGAAAAAACATGAGACTGAATTGCGGGAACAACATTCAGGTAAACTTATGTTCTCTCCTCTCCAAGTTTGATGTCAGTCAGCAAAGTAAAGTTAAGTTTATGTGCATTTCTATTGTGTTTTTTCGGTCTTGCTAACCTAGCTGGGCAGACAGGCAGTGCATCTCTTGCATCACTTCTCTTTGTGCCTGACTGACAAAAGTGAGAGTAAAATACAATTATTTATTATGCTTGTTTTTGATAAACAACAAAGTGCAAGTTGTGCAACAGTGTTTGTTTACTGCAGCTCGAAAAAGATAACCACGTCGCGTGTGTTAGGCTATCATGTGTTCTTTCATATGCGCGTGCACGAAATGAAACGCACATTTTTTCAAGCAGAAATATATGTGGACGTACTGTACAATATATGGGCGGGAAATGATGGCACTCCACTCCTCATCAAAGTACACATACATACTTTTAAAACAAGACACTGATTATCTAGTCTCAGTCAATGTGTTGTTAAACATTCCATGCAAGATGGAAAGCAATATTGACAATTTGACATTGATTGACTATTGAGATATAGGCTATTGAATTTAAAATGTTGATTAGCTGGACATACTGGTCAATATGGATGCACATCCCTCAGTAAATAATAACCATAAATCAAGAATTGCTTCATGCATAATAAAAAAAAATGCTATGGCAAGCCATTTTAGCTTTTATTCATTCACAGTTTATGTATTTTTGATATCAAGAATTAATTTTTTTAAAACTATTTGCTATGTGAATTCTTGATTATTTTTTACTACTAAGGCCCTTAGTTACATTTTTATCTACCAATGTCTATTTTTGATATCAGGAATTACATGTTCACTTGTACAAATGTTAATTCTTGATATCAATGATGTCATCACTCACAGGGATTATTGATATCTGCATCACTAGTTCACTAGTTAAATATTACAAGAGCCAAGCCATAGTATAAATAGTATTTTAACTTTTGAAAATGTATAAAAGGAAATTGGGAGCCAGTTTGAATGGGTCTGATGAAGCTTATAAAATGAGTTATCTATAATTTGCAGGTGCTATGCTTAAGTTTGTCAGTAGAGGAGATACTGGATCATCAGCCAGTACAAGCACAGATTCAGTTGATACACATCCAGCCTCAGCCAGTACTAGCTCAGACCCAGTACAGTCAGCTTCAGCAAATACAGCACAGCCGTCTTCAGCAAGTACTAACACAAGACCCAGGTGAGTGAAGTACAGGCAATCTCAGCCAGTACTAGCACAAACCCAATACAGCCGTCTTCAGCAAGTACTAACACAGTGACCGGCCCAGGTGAAGTACAGGCAGCCTCATCCAGTACTAATGTAGCCGGCGCGCTCTGTACCTCGCCGACTACTGCGTTGTGTTCCGGTGCACTGAAGACAGGACACTGACGTTCTTCAAACAGATTTATTCTGCACAATTTCAAAGAGAGCAAAGAATCAGGATTCTCATTTTCGTCAGAATCAGCCTCTCTCAGTCAAGTGAAATGCAGACTGAGAAAACAACGCGAAAATTCAGCATATGACCACAACTCTAGCCTCTCTCCAATAGAGGGCGCACTTACACGACTCTTAACTCTCCCAATACCTATAAGCCACCATTAACTCAATGAACAATACAACATTTTGGTGAAATAAACTCGTATATCCACCAAATAGAAAACAAAAGGTTACAAAAAAATATTTGTCACTCTTTAACCTGTTACACTAGCACAAACCAGAGTATGTGAGCGGAGTGGAGTGGGAGCGGAGCGAGGAGTGGAGCGGCATGATTTTGAATGGAGCGCGGAGCGGATTTTTTAAAAGTCGGAGCGTCGTGGTTTTCACTCACTCCGAGCGCGCTCCACTACCGCTTTATCACGAGGACAATTCATGCCAACGGCTCATTATAGAACTGCATTTTTAGTAAGGATTCACGTGTTAAACACATTACGCTAGCATGATACAGATGGATCACTCAAATCAGAAAAAAATGTGAGGGTTATGATGACGCCGATGGACATGAGTGGCTGCGGGAGGTTATAGTTATCAAGCCTGTACTGAATATGAGCGGGCACGATCTCATGAAAGTGCGAATCTATAGCACACATTTTATTTCTCGTGCCTATTATTATATGCCAAACAATTGTTTGTGCGTGCAAATGACGCACACTAAACCCCTTGGTTAGGATGGGTGTGAAGTGCGTTCTTGCCATTAAGTGCGTATCGTAGGCTATGCCCACGAGAAATAAAATATAGATAGCCTACGCACTTTCATGAGATGGGGCGCTGGATCGGGCGGGGAGAAAGCACATTTTAAACAGGTAACACTTATTCACCAACGCAATCGCTTTCTCACTAATGCATTGCATTCAAACAAATGTAATCATACAGTCGGCTATCTCTGTCAGTATTTGATTTTAAATGAGCATGAATCTGTGAGAAATGTAGCGACCCGTAGATAAATAACTGATGAAAACGTAGTTATTTTCTTCTTTCCAAACAAAATGTGCTCTGCAAAAAGCAGCAATGATATTTAATTTATAATGCTGATAACCTGTAGCCTAATAAGCATATGTCATAGGAAAAGTTTGCACACTATCCAAATCCAATAAACAACATTGCAACTATTCTCCTAACGTTGTTTTTTTTATTTATTTACTATGCCTATGTATCTATTATGATGAGGAGACATTTTGTGAGATTTTAAAGCATACTTAAATACTTTATTTGGAATTTCCTTGGGGAGCGAACACGGAGCGGTGTTTCTGATATCAGTGAGCGAGGAGTGGAGCGGGAGCGGCAAATGGTGGAGCGGAGCTGGAGCGGAGTGATTATATAATGCTTGGAGCGTAGAGGGGAAATTGTTGCCGCTCCACTCCGCTCACATACTCTGGCACAAACCCAATACAGCCAGATTCAGCAAATACAGTACAGCCGTCTTCAGCAAGTACTAACACAGTGACAGACCCAGGTGAAGTACAGGCAGCCTCAGTCAGTACTAGCACAACAAGATGTGTACAGCCAGCAGCAGATGCAAGAAGCTCAGACCCAAATAGAACAGTTGCCACTCCACCAAATGACCCAGCAGATTGGCCCCCAGTCTTAACAGACTTGCTGAGTTAGTGCGCAGAGGTCCATTCAAACCAGGACTGGATTTTTCTTTTTCTTTTCCTAAAGACAAGTCTAGAAGAGCTTTCCATTCATGCTTATTACAGAGACAACTGTCAAATGGGGAAAAGATTCACAGGAGCTGGCTTTCATACTCAATCAAAAACAATGCTGTTTATTCAACAAAATACCACAAAATTATAAAGGAAGGTGTGAATGACTGGTCAAATATCAATGCCATTCTGAAAAACCACGAGAGTAGTCCTGAACACACACAAAACATGATTAAGTGGAGAGAACTTGATCTGCGCCTAAGTCGGGGACAGACTTTTGACCAGATACAAATGACCATTTATGAGGCTGAAAGAAAGAGATGGCGGGATGTCCTTACACGTTTAATAAGTATCACCCAGTCTCTGGCTGAACGAAACCTAGCATTCAGGGGTTCGTCAGAAAAACTCTTCCAGCCAGATAATGGAAACTTCCTAAAAGAGGTTGAATTACTGGCAAAATTTGACCCCATTATGGAAAACCATCTCAGCAAAATTAAAGATGGAGATACACATGCTCATTACCTTGGGCAGCGCACACAGAATGAGATAATACAGATTGTGAGTGGCAAAATTCTGGAAGAAATAGTGACTCAAATAAGAGACTCAAAGTACTTCTCCATTATCTTGGACTGTACACCTGACATTAGTCACCAAGAGCAAATGTCCATTATTCTGAGAAGCGTGGCTTTAAGGGAAAAGCCAGAGATCAAGGAGCACTTCCTCGGCTTTGTGAATGTTGAGGCTACAACAGGTTTAAATCTGTCCACTGTCATCTTAAATAAGCTGAATGAGCTGAAGATTTAATTTGAAGATTGCAGAGGGCAAGCTTTTGATAATGGGGCCAACATGAAAGGCAAGAACCAAGGAGTACAAGCCAGACTGCTCAGAAGAAATCCCAGAGCCGTGTTTGTCCCATGTGGAGCACATACTCTAAACCTTGTAATTGCAGATGCTGCCAAATCTTCAAAAGATGCAGTAGGGTTCTTTGGACATGTGCAAAAGCTCTTCACCTTCTTTTCAGCTGGCACACAAAAATGGAGTGTTTTAAAGAAACACGTGAAAATAACCATGAAGTCATGGAGTGACACAAGATGGGAGAGTAGGCACCAGGCACCAGGCATCTGGGGTTCGGGAGGCATTACTGGAAGCCAGACAGACAATCAATGATCCTGTGGCCAAAGTGGAGGCACAAGCACTTGCAGAGGAAGTTGGGTCCTACCGCTTCTTGATTTGCTGTGTCGTATGGTGTGAGATACTGACTATTACAAACATAGTGAACAAGCTTCCCCAGATAGCAAACTGACATTGAATCAACGTGGAAACGACGTCTCTCATGACATTGAAACAACGTTGATTTGCTCATCGAATTAACGTTGAACCAAAGTCAGACGCGGCATTCTTCAAAGCTAAATGAAATCGAAAATTGGTTTGCTTTCATAACGTTGAAACAACGCGTTGATTTCAAGTTGATTTTCCGTTAGTTTTGAAAGAATGACGCATCTGACGTTTGTTCAACGTTAATTCGATGAGCAAAACAATGTCAGATCAACGTTGTTTCGATGTCATATTTCCACGTTGATTCAATGTCAGTCTGCTATCTGGGTCTCCAATCCGCCTCAATGCAGTTGGATATAGCAGTTAATTTAATCTCGAATGCAAAGGCTTCCCTCGCTACATACCGGGAAACTGGATTCTCTGAGGCACAGACAACAGCCAAAAGCATTTGCGAAGTAATGAATGTGGAGGCTGTTTTGAAAGAGAAGAGATTGAGAAACAGCAAGAGGCATTTCAGCTATGAGGCTCCTGATGAACCAGTGACTGATGCACTGAAAAACCTTGAAGTCAACTTCTTTAACATTGTGGTCGACTCTGCTGTGACATCCATGGATGAGAGATTTGAAACACTCAACGAGGTGAAATCCAAATATGGAGTGTTGCTAAACTTCAGCACTGCCTCACAGATGTCTAGTGAATCTTTAAAGGCTCACTGCATGGAAGTTCAAAATACTCTAACCTTCAGAGATGACTATGACATCAGTGGAATGGATCTGGCACACGAGATTCAGAATTTACCTGATCTGCCATCAGATAAGGTGACTGCATTTGAGTTGCTTACATTTCTCTGTGAGAAAAACCTGGAGGAACTCTATCCTAATCTTTGGATAGCCCTAAGAATTGCAGTCACCCTGCCTGTAACAGTAGCATCGTCAGAGAGGAGCTTTTCAAAATTAAAGCTCATCAAAAGCTACCTGAGGTCTTCAATGTCACAGGAACGTTTGAGTGGATTGGCCATCATGAGCATAAATCATGATGTGGGGAAACACCTGTCCTATGATGACATCATTGATGATTTTGCCTCAAGAAAGTGCAGAAAAGGAATATTTTGATGGTAAGATTTTAATTCAAACATTCAAATGTTTACACATTTGTAACATGTAACGATGACTGTTTAACTAACTATGTGATATTCTTCTAAGTTTCTTCTAGACAGTCAGACTGGAGTTGCCCATACTGCTGCCGAAAATACCCAGGCTATAGGAAAGAACAAAAGTTAATCCCAAAAGCCAAAGCTCAGGGTTATAATTTATTATGTTATTCTTATTTATGTTTACGTTAATTTTCACTTACTTAATAATATTCACTTGTTATCTTAATATTCTATGGAAAATACTCTATCAATAAATATTGTTTGTTTGAACCTCATTCTGTTCTTTGACTGTTTTGTTTAAAGAAGGGAGGATTGTATTTGGAGCACTGAAGTGTCAGGTGTGACTGTGTAGCATTGGCATATGGTTTACATAGCTCACGTCATGGCGTCACGGGTCAGGTAGAGGGCCCCTTAGCAGAATTTTGCTTAGGGCCCCAGGGAGGTCAGGATCGGCACTGCTCCGGAATAAGCAGAAAAGGGCATGGCCATATTTCAGCAGCTCCAGCAGCTCGTCGAGTGTGTTGTGTTCATGCAGCTGTCAGGTCTTACGTCTTCGAACTTCCCACGGACGCTGTACTTCGTCAACAATGGATACAATTTATGTTTGATTATGTTCCTGAAAATGACGATCGTAATCTAGCTCTCTGTGCTGCGCATTTTACGGAAGACAGATTTCAGAATCTCCACGAGTTCAATGCCGGATTCAACAAGAAACTGTAAACATGAAGCAGTTCTGACTTTAAAACCAGAGGCAGCAGTTGTTGGACCACAACCTGTAAGTAGGCCAAGACTTAACCATTTTAAATGTATTTGCATGTATAATTCCAGACGTAACGTTAGCCTTGTGTTTTAGTTTTTTTCAAATGCCAGTGCTGACTTTATTGCCACTAGGCTATTAGTTACCCAGATAGCAAACTGACATTGAATCAACGTTGACATTGGTTCAACATTAATTCGATGAGCAAAATCAACGTTGTTTCAATGTCATGAGAGACGTCGTTTCCACATTGATTCAATGTCAGTTTGCTGTCTGGATATGCTATTTTGTGTCTACGACAAACGCGTACAAACATGAATTTTGTATAAGTGCTAATGTTGTAAATGTATTTTTCATGTATATATGTTTTATGACGTTATTTTCGATTTGATCAAGAATGTAAACTTGCCACCGCTGTTTGAGTATAACATTAGTAGCCAGTCAGTTGCTATTGTTGCCAGTTAGATGCTATTGTGTTAAACAAACGTGTATAAATTTAAAACACGTAGCAAATTATCATTCAGAAACGTTTATTAAGAGCCGTGTGTGGTGTGGTTCTGTTTGACTCGCTTCATCGCGGCTTTCTCAGTCTGATTCTGGGTCATACTGATACTGCAGTTCGACGCATATTTACATCTGGACCGGAGCTCATGACGTGCCCGTACAGGTAATGGGCGTTAACTTTCCGGACAACGTAAGCGACAGTTTAGCCAATCACAACTCACCGGACCAAGCTAACCAATCTGAGCCCACGACGTGTTTCTGAGGGAGTGGTTTCATAGACTCAGGAAGTCAACCGCTCGTTCGAGGACAGAGGAGAGCGCGGCTGACAATAAATGTGAAGTTTATGAAAAATAAGTCTTTTTAAAAACGTAAATGAACAGTATTTATATAATTTTTACCTCTTGTAACCCCAGCGATCTTCAACTGATCTGAAGGTAAGGGGCGCGCTTCGGTCTGCGCATGCTCCGAAAGTGATCTCTTGCGCATACACAGAGATTTTGGAAGTTTTACCTTTCACTGTGAAGATATATCGAAATCGTCTTCCATTGCAATTTCCTGTATATCTAAATATGTTCAGATCTTCACAGTGAAAGCTAAAACTTCCGAAATCTTTGTATAAACAACGAGTGACGTACACACGCAAGAAATCCCTTTTGGGGCTTTCTGGCTTGCTTGCGCAGATAGAAGAGCGCCCTCACCCTCAGATCACTTGGACGTGACTTTGATTACAAGAAGTAAAAACTATATAAATACTGTTCGTGTTCTCACACAAACTGCTCGTTTCGTGTCTTAGGCCATCAATGTGTACTTACATATACAAATCATTAGATAATGTTTAATTTGGACTTCTTTGTGCATGTTCTTTGAGGTGAACCCTGGGTGGACCCCATAAAAGCCATTATATGACTGACAGACAACAACGGTTTGACCTAAAAATATCAAAATTGAAAATACTGTGGAAACAAAGACACCAACATCTTCGATGCCATTGAGGTAAGCTAAAACATAAAAAAAAAATAAAATAAAAAAATAAATAAAAAACATATCAAAAATCCCTTTAAGATGTATCAGTGGAAAGAAAGAAAAAGAAGAAGAGGAACAAGAGAACGAAGAAGCCAAGCAAGAGAATCGTCTTTTTCATATGGATTATATATGGTAGCCCTCGTTCCCTGAAGGAGTGAATGGACACGTACGTCATGACCGTCGACAAATAGGAATCTCGCTAGAGAGGTCAATCTACTTTGGGTGAAATTAAAACAAGCCAATAAACATTGGTGTGCAATCATTTGCATCAGCTGCTCAGCCTCGCAGCATGGGTATATAATGAGCAGCAGGTGCGATTGCACTGAGGAGCCAAGCCTGATGTGGACACAGGACGTACATCTAGGACATACATCTTGGACCTTTTGTTAGGAAGGAGAACGCTGCGTAAGCAACTTTCTTCAAGGAGTTATGTGGGTAATACTTACGGACTAGCCCGAAGCCTGTACTGCATATAGTGGGTGACTTAGCCCACATGAAGGACAAAGGCTTCCATTAAGAGCAGCTGTAGCGGATATACATATATGGGATCCCCGTAGGGTCACACATATGGGACCCTGCCTAGATCCGATTCTCAAGGATCCAGCAGATAAAGGCCTGGCGCCGGACACTGGGCCGAGGGTGTTGGAGGACCCAACAGGTTTTTCACTCTGGAGTAATAGGGGTGCACATTACGGTTCAGCAAGCCGACAGAGCGGGGCCTCTTGGTGCTTCTACCCGTAGGGTGGAAACACGGGTGGAGATCAGCTCTACACATAGGCTATAATATAGCGAACGATATCTGTTAGCGAGGAGCCACGTGACAGCGCCCAGGAGGATGCAACGCAACGCCTCCTGGGAGTGTGCATGCAACCTGAGTGGGCAGGGCACGCCTTGTGCTTGGTAAGCCAAGGCGATGGCATCCACTGCCTTTCCCTTTTGCTGGCCTCCATAATGGACAAAGAGCTGGTTTGAGGTCCTGACTCCTGATGCTTTGAGTTCTGTCCACGTACATACGCAGAGCTGGTGTTGCTTTCGTCAGCGAAACTTATGACTAAATATCGTCGTCAACGAACCTTTATCACGTGATAAAAAGAAACGTAACGTAAATGCTGGTCATGTGACAATGTCTATAATTAAATGTATTTTGCAAAATTGTTTGCGAATAAAAACAAGACTAAATGTAAATGTTTACAACATGAAAACGATGCTAAAATGTATCTACATTTTTGTTGACCAAAACGAGACGTTGATGAAATGTTATACCGTTATTTTGTCTTGTTTAGTCATGTTATTATTTTGCAAGTATTTCTGCAGTATTTTCACTTCAGGAGCACCAGATCTCACTGCACAGACGCAGGCGACCTTACTTCCTCAAGCCCCACTTGCAGCATTATATAGAAGATGCAGATGGGGTAGGTGAGTTAACGTAAACAAAAAAAGTTAAGTCTGACACTGAAAAAGGGACCGATGGCCGGCCAGCGGGGGTTCGTCTTTGGGAGAAAAAGACATTAGAAAAACTTTCATTACATAGAAGTGGAAAAGAGAACAGAATGTGTTGTGGAAAAAGATGGGGAGAAATACGGTCACAAAATAACATGAAAAAACACCACAAACCTTAACGGATGGCATTCCATAATGAAATGAAGGTAGGTCAAGACATTAACGTAACGTTACTTTCTATTTTAGAAAGCTCATGTCAAAATGAATGTGTTTCATTTTGATGTTAGCTTTAAACGACTGAGACGGTCGTGTGTGACTACCACACATGTGGTTGTAACGTGTGGTGTTTGTGTGAGAGAATGAGTGGGTTCTTAGTTCCTACCTGACTGACTGACTCCATGTGTACTAAGCATCCCTAGTTGGTCAAAAACTAGCTAGTTTTGTCATTCACATAGCAACTGGCATCAACAACATAACTTTAAATACCTTATTTTAGACCAATACATACATTTAAACAAATGGTATTGGCATTAACATTCCTACCAGGACTACTGGTTGGACTACTTCTGTTTTGATTATGTAGACTTTTTTTCTTTTCTTTTACGGACAGTCAAGTCACTTACTCAGAGGTTGACTTACTATAGTAAATGACTATGCATCTGTCCTGACATTGTATCTATTCCTGTGCTAGATTCCAGAAATAGCATCATCAGTGAAGCATGACCTGTCCAAGAAGATGGACAAGCCAACTAGTGCTCAGGATTTCTTTGCCACAAGGAGGTACAATGACAACTCCCCAGAGCAACATACCAGAGCAACAAGTGGGGAAAGCGCAGTGGATAGGCCATACAGGACTCCCAGCCAGGATTGTCGAAGATTAGGTTCATCTCCATGATTGCAAAAATGGACAAAACGTTCAAAGTGGCAAATTTTAAACTTGATTTTAAAGAATAGATTAAACACAACCTGGCCAAAAAATGCAAAATAACTACCGGGTTGGATATTTGGACTAAAAGGGGCTTACATCCTTCCTGGGAATCAGCACCTGTTACTTCAATCCTGAGGACAACAATGCTGAGTGAATTAGGACACTTGTAGAGGAGTCAATGGAAGAATGAGGGATCCCCAGAGAGAAGGTCCTCACAATGATTATTGACAATGGCAGCAAAATGGTGGCTTGGGCCACAAAGTTTCCACAACTTAGGCGGAGCATGACGATGCCAATGATGACTATACACATCAGCTTGGGAAGGGTGACAGGTAATGTCTTTGTATAAATCTACGCAATGAATTCAGAATCAGAATCCGCTTTATTGGCCAGGTTTGCATATACAAACAAGGAATTTTAACTGGTTAGTCTTCCTCTCAAAGTACACAACAAACACATATAAAGAGTAAAAACAGATTAAGAAACATAAAAATACTATATACACAATATAATTCATTCAACATTTATGTAACTGGTCATATATTGTTTTATGAATAAAAACTAATTCCATAGGAATAAATTAAAAGATTAAAAAAGTATGGTATTAATTCATTCAGCATTTCTGAAGATATAGTCATGATTTAATTTCATATACATTGAATAAATAAGTTCATAGGAAGTTACTATTTCATTTGGTTCAATAATATAAGATCTAAAATGGTTAAATATGTACTTTTTTAATATAGATCCTCGTACGGAACCATAGAGAGGACCCCATGCGTGGTTCACACCGTACAGCTTGTGATGAATATGGTCCAGAAGGAACCCGCAATCCCCCATGTTGGAGAAAGTGAGGCACTTGGTGATCAAATTTAGAAAGTCATCTGTCGCCACAGAGCAGCTGTTGCAGACGCATACACATGGATAGCTCAAAATGCGTATAGATAACACGCCACTTGACTTTAAAGTGGCGTGTATGTTTACGCAAAAGTCATGATGTCATGTTGTTTAATAGAATAACCTTGTTTGAAATGGGTTTGACTAAAAGAAAATTTTGGTTTAGTCTATACTACTAGTAGGTACGTTATATTATATTGAATGGGTTAAAGGGACACTATGCAGCTTTTTTAGCTTAACTGAACAGCTTCAGAGTTATTGAAATGTTTATATGACTTATTTTGGGTTGAATGGTGGCTGTCTCGACCCCCCCATGGTGGCTGTGAGAGGAAAACAGTGTGGCGGCGGGCCGCCGGCCTCAACGTCAGGAAGTATCACGTGATATCAGCTCTCGCGATGTAACATATTCGTTTATGGCACTGGACACATACACAACCACATCCAGGAACAAGGTAGAAAGGGATGGAATTTGTCACACTATCATCATGGTTGAGCCCACATACAAGATGCAGAAAGCTAGGAAAGCATTGTCGGAGGAACAGAGAAAGAGGAAACGACAGACTGACCGAGCGAGGAGTCAGACACGTCACACGAGCATAGGTGTAATTTGCGGGTGTGATATATGATCCCCATTGAAACATCTCGCAGCACGGATGTACCATTACAAACAAATAAAACATCTCCAGGTAACTCTAGTAGTGCATTAATTTTGTTTGTTTGTTAAATAAGAGGTGATCTGCAATGTGTTGTTTTTGAAATCAATTGACCCTTCGCTATTAAGCCCCGCCCTCCCTAGTTACTGTTGCTACGCCTGTCAAGCTTTCGCGACTGGCCCATCTATTATAGTGTGGATGCACCCGGTGTCAGACATTCCCAATGAGATAATTAGTAATTTTCAGCGAACAAGTGAAATATCTGAGAGAGCAAGACAAAAGGGACTACAGTATGCATTCGAGGGATATATTCACGACATTATATGCAACCGATTAGAGAATAATTTCTTAAAAATTGAAGTTAAAGCCTAACGTTATAGTCCCAGTGCAAGCAGCCGCGCCTCATACGCTGACCGTTAAATGGAAAACACAAATTAAGGAACAGCTATGTTCATACACAGCAGGGTATGTGAAAATAATCTTAATAATTGTAAATCAAACAGCTTATCAATAAATCTTGTGGAATAACTAATACCGGGAGAGCCGCGATCGGATTGGGTTAAGTTAAGGGGTAACGTTAGTAGGATGTCGATTAACAAAATGCTGAAATATATTTTAAAGTATGTCAGTGAGCCTTTGTCTTGTCTCTTTAATAGTCTAATTTTACGTTATCATTATGACCAAAGCGTCAATATTTCCAAGCAATGGGTGTTTTTGTTAAGCATGTCGACATTTACCAGAATGGGTCTCGCACATACTGTAGATGCTAGATCACGCCAATCATTTCTCCCCTTGGCTTTTAGATTTTCTGGAAGGAAAACAATTCCTCTCCCCCCGTCCAAACTTTTAGTATACCGGTATCAGATTTGCACAATCCATACGCACAATGCTTCAGCATGCTCCCTCGTTCGAAAGCTTGCCAGACCTCCCGCGCATAGTTACGGTTGCTAAGACATGATTGGCTAGTGGCGGTTTTCGGGCGTGGCTTAGCGAAGGGTCAATTGACCAAAGTGCTTGCCGCTGCAATCAGTGGTGCAGATACAGTGTTCTGTTGTGATGGGCCCAGTCTTCACACAGACGCGCTTCAATTCGTTGCAGGGACTGAGAGACTATCTATATTTGTTACGCTGAAATCACAAAATCCAAAGCACAAAAAACATGTCCCTGCTTGATATACAATCACTAATAAACAATCAGTTTTAATTGAGGAAAATAAACTATACTACTAATACGAATTAGAACCCAGAACCTCTGACACACTTGGCAAAAGTTCTGCCTCTGGTCCATTAAAGTTCATGGGGATAATTATCAAAAACGGGATTCCTGCATGGTGTCCCTTTAAATAGAATTGCATTACTAAAAAGAGACTAAAATACAATTTTCATTGACTAAAACTAGACTAAAATGTCATCAGTTTTGTTCGACTAAGAAATAAATAAGACCAACATGGTCAAAATTTTTGTCGACTGAAACTTGACTAGACTAAAAAGAATATGAAAGTGACTAAAACTAATAAAAACGAAAATGACAGCTTGACACAAGACTATACTAAAACTAAAATTAGGCCATCAAAAGCAACACTACGCAGAGCACTCCAGGGGCAGCAGTTGCAGGTTTTAGGAACCTTAGGGACATAGCCAGGTCCGGGTCTCAGTACTACTTGGTTGTGGTTGGCAGAGGACCGTGCTACCAGAAGCAAAGTCTTCATGCCCGGGCAGAAGTGATGGTGTTAAGTACCTCTGGGGGTAAGTCACCTAGAACCTCCACATCCCGTCCAGGGACCCGACATGGAGTTTCCAGAGGTCCGGACGCGGGTGCCATAGGAGTCAGAAGATTGTTCCTCAGAGGAATGGGCCAGGAAGGGACTGTCACGAGACCTGGGAACCAAGTTCGGATGGGTCAATTGGGAGCCACCAGAAGGACCTGCTCCTCGTCCTCTCTGACTTTGCACAGTGTCTGTGCAAGTAGGCTCACTGTGGGAAACGCATATTTGCGGAGGCTCAGGGGCCAGCTGTGTGCCAGTGCATCGGTGCCGAGTGTTCCCTCGGTTAGGGAGTAAAAGAGCTGGCAGTGGGAGGTCTCCATCGCTGAAATTCTCTGCAACAGACGGACTCTATCTGTGTTCGTAGTTCACAGCAAGAGCACAAGCACCAGTAGTCCGCCTTAGCTCGAGCCAGTCCAGGCTCCTCAACCGAGAAAACAGGCATCAGCAGTCCGCCCAGTTCGAGCCAGTCCGGGATCGTCGACCGCGACAGGCAGCCGCCTCCAGTTCCTCCATCAGCCTCAGCTGCTCTTCACTATATTGCGGCTCCGTCATTATCATACTTCCTATCTCCACAGCACTTGTTAGCTTAGCTTCCAAACAAGATGGCTGATATTGATTCAGTGTCTGCAAGTGATGTCCTACCCACTGATCTGTAATAGGCCTGTTGGGTGAGTGGGTCCCACACCCTTGAATAATAATGAGCTAATGTTTGTAGTCTCTACACTTTTTAATGAAATGAGACTTCCTGCTTATTATGACGCAAATGACGATTTTTACGTCATAATCAGGAAGTAAAACATTTAAATCCTTATTTCTCCCATCTCAGGTGAAAATAAGGGAATAAACCATGACCATTCAACAATATGACTGGGTTTCTAAAGATACAAAGCTTAATGCAAATGGGTGAAGTGTCCCTTTAATTTTCCTGGTTACCCCTTTAATTCCCCAAACTTTACATATTGTTCCCTTATAGGTATATTAAATTAATTATCGACATATTTACTTTATATGTACACTATAATTTCTGGAAGGTACGCTGTAAATTATTTTGAATTATGAAGTGTTTTTGGGCTGTAATTTAAAGCACTATCAAAATTCACAGTATGAATACTTTACAATTACAGTTGATTGATGGTGACTGTGCTGCCAGTATTTTTTAATCTTTGTTTGGTACCAAACATATGGTTTACCAGTCCACACACTCACACAAACACACACAGAGAGAGAGAGAGAGAGAGAGAGAGAGAGAGAGAGAGAATCATCTAAGCTCAGCTAAGAGATATGGTCTCATTAAAAAACACTAACAGTGTTATTATTTAGCAAACTGCCAAATATTTAATTTGAACTATGAAGACATACAACTGAATGAGAGGACCATATGAATACATTTTTGAGGACTATTTCTAAACGTCGAGAGGGTGAGAATATAATGGCAGACAAAATAAGGTTGGGAAAAGCATGGAACAGGATTAAGATGGTGAGAGATAAAAGTGTCAGAATGCCACACCCTGTGAAATGTGTGTGTGTGTGTGGTGGGGGGATGTAAAGCATGAAGGGAGCAGTGCGGTTAGCACACACAGGCACATCCCACCCGTGTTGCATACAGCACATGTCATACTGCAGAGGAGGAGGGGAGAAGGTAATGCTACACTGCCCTTCATCACAGTTGTACATAGACGCGATATTTGCCACAGTGGACTTGTGGGCAGTATGTTATGTTGATATGAGACAAATGAGAAACATCATACCATATTTAAAGTAATAGGGAAAAATCTGAACCACGGTGTCATGCACGACACTGTGAATTTCACGAGTTCACACTTACATATAATTTTGAGTGAGTAAGATTTAATGCATATTTGGCGTGCTCTCCGGAGGGAGGGCTCCGAGCTCGGAATTCTGCCTGAACCCAGAGTACTCCCCCGTATGCAAGTGATTTTTAAAAAGAGGAGTGTGGAGAACTAGGAGTGTGGAGAAGGGGTGGAGGAGGGATGCTGCAAACTGTCAATGGATATGTACCCTCTTATCATTGATTGCTGATTGCTGTCCACAATTGCTGTCTGAACGTGCTCCTCCCGAACTTAGTTAATAAAACTTCATTTAATTATTCAATCATTCATTTTGTAACACTTACATGTTGCAATGCATACTGACTGAGAAATTTTACATCAAGAAGAATCATATATCTTTTTTCTAAAGGAAGTAAATAAAGAAGGCAAAATATGATCACACTCAATTCATTCATGACAGATTTACACAACTTTACAAAGACACAATAACCCCACACGTGCGTGTTCATAAATCTTCAAAGGTGAGCAATCGAATCCCAAAAAGCTTCACAATAATACAGACACACAATCCACTGACATCTTTCATTCCCAACCTCTCGTCCACTCCAAAGTCAAGGGGTTTGAAATGATAATCCAAAAAATAGAGCCCAATCAATTCCCTCTCACAGAAATGTTCGCTCCCTATATACTACAATCTTCCACTCTCGGATAACGACACTTGCGCTATGCGCAAACCCGCTCTCCATCTTGCGGGAGTTCGTTAAAGAGTTAACCCCCTGGGGACCAAGGTGCATTTGGGGTCCTTGAGATGTTCTGACGTGCCCTGTGTCACAGTTTGACTCTTTGTTTCCCCCTTCCTCAGTGTTTTTGGTTTAGTCCTATTTAGTTTTCCCGCTCTTCGTTTGTCCTGAGTTTATTCACCTGTGTTTGATTTATTATCTTCATCTGTGTCACCTGTTGTCATCTTGTTATGTTTGATTCATGCCTGTATTTAGTTTGCTCTGTTCATTTTGTCCTTGTCCATCATTATTAGTGTTACTTGGTTATGTGTGCTATTGCTTTTGCCCGTTAACATGTATCTGTATTTTGGAATTAGGTAAATTTTTTGAATTGGAGCCTTTGACTCTTTTTACCTTCTTCTGCTAGCACCACACCCGTGACATAACGATCGACCAAAAAAGATGGAGTGGGCAGCGATGAACATCCTACTTCTGGCCCAGGAGGACCAGTCCCTCGAGGCCCACACACACATACCCTTTTTCCACCAAAAAAATAACTGGTTTGGAACTGGTTCTGGTTCAAAGTTGGTTCAACTTGCGAACCCGTTCAGAACCTGTTTGTTTTTCCACTGACTAGAGTGCCCAGAGAACGACGTCGTTACGTCACTGTGCACGTCGCTAGAAACGCTTGCAAGTACATTGCTTTGGGATTATCTCTAACTCGTGTACCAAGAAAACTTTAAAAACAATTGAAATATGTAAGTCTTTTAATTTTTTCGTTTGATATGTAATATTTTCTGATAAGTTATGTACCCCTATCTTGTCTCTCATGACTGTTTTCTTCTTTGCTTATAAAAATAAATAAAAAATAAATAAATGAAAACGCTTGCGCCAACTTCAAGCATAACAATTAGCCTACAAAGGCAGACTCCATCGTGTTTCTACAAATGTTTCTCCTGGCTTTGCGATCCTTTATTACGGTCAGAAAAGATGTTTAGAACACATCTAAACCAGCCCCAGCCCCCGAGTTAAGCATGATGTGGTAAAAGAACGGTTCTAGTCCAGCAAAGAGTTGCCACTTTGGAACTAGTTTTCCCGGCCGAGAACTGGTTCTTTGGCTGTCGAAACACAAAGAACTGGTTCGCGTGCAGGCATCGGCTCTCAAAATGCTTTGGTGGAAAAGGGGCTTTTGATTGTTTCCATAGAGATATGACATTTCTACCTCCGACTTGATTGGTTAATGCAAATTACATGATATAGACTGTGACTAGGCAAATTTAGAGCGACACTCAGATATCACATAACTCAATACATAATTGAAAATCTTTGCATTTAAAGGGGACATATCATGCAAAATCCACTTTTTTAGCCCTTAAATGCATTTTGTTGTATATTTGGAGTGTTTATAAGTACAGAAAAGATGAAATTATACTCTTCAGGTGCTTCGTTCATATCTTTATATTCTGTTTTGGTCATATTTTTCAACCTGTTCAGATTACAACTACAATGTCACCGTATTTGCAGCGGAACTGCCAAATAAAGACATCGACTACCAGCCCAACACTTGAGCAATCCGCCATTATTATTTCTCGCTCCGATTTTGTAGTCCGAGCTCAATGATGCAGAAGTTACGAGAAGTCAAAAACAAGTCAAAGTCAAGTCAAAATGTTCGGTTTTTGGATGTAGTGACCTGAAGCACTTCAAGGATTCCCACTTCAACAACCTCCGCCAGTAACGTTATACAGAAGGGTTTGCCGATTGACTTCGTCTGAATGAGAGGTAAATTCCTTCTATCTTTGGAGGCGACGAACAGAGCATTTCGATAAGCTGTAAATATCGTTAATAAAAATAAAGTACTTTACTTTCTTAAAACATATGGTGGTCATGGTTTAGCAGTACCTTTGTCTTTCTTTGTTTTTGTTTTGAAGTAACGTTACACATCTGCAGTATTATTGTTCTTGAGTTTCATCAATGGTCATTTAGCTGCTTTTCTGATGCTTTTCTAAACGTATCATATTATCAATACAGATTGTTTGTGGTAAGATTAGACCGTAGTCATTTATCTTGTCAGTGTGCTTGTTTTAACAAGAGAAATAAGTTAGTCGACTTTCACTAATAACACAAAACAGTTAACTCACATACCAATACATCCATATCGGCAGGTTCATATGCAGGTTCGTTGTTGTCTTTATCAACTCGCTCGCTCTGGCTCGAATATGTAAGGCTTGATGGACAAGTCTTCTGTTTTTGATATTTTATTAACGTGCGAATAAAAATGTTCTTTGAAGGTATCGTATATAATCGTATATCTCTAATCAAACTACAATAATGGCCAAACGGGGGAGTTGAACCGACTGTGAACTCATCGACCTGGAGAGCGGGCGGGGTATGACACATCTCCTTTTTATTTAAAGGGGCCGTTTTGAAACGGGTCGCTCAAAGACGCACATCAGAAAAGGGGTAGAAAAGGGGCTTGTGGAGCTATAATAATGAGGAATTCAGACCCAAGCATTGCAGTTATGTTTTATATAGACTACAATGGTATGATTTATATGTAAAAATGAATGATTTAAAAGCCTGATATGTACCCTTTAAGAAATGTTCTAACAAAATATTTATGTTCAGATAGGATCTGCATCCTTTTGGTGAATTTATGTGAGTGTATTCATTCATCACAGATATTTAATATAAGATTTGATTCTTTTCAAAGCTTATAGAATTTATTTCAAAAGGCATGAATAAAATTTACACATATTATGTCATATTATGTATTTTCCACAGGGAAGGAAAAAAGATGCCATTCGTGGCAATATATCATGCCATTTAACAAATCAAACTAGATGACAGATATCTTGGAGACTATGTAAATTATGCTACTTAAGTCTATTAGATGGCATTTACTGAGATATTTATAAATATGCATCTATTATGTTTCATTGTGATGTATTTTACATGAATGTCTAGCAAGATTTAATGTGGTAAAATAATTTTAATAAATAAATAAATAAATACATAAAAGGCATACTCATATAGGACTTTACAAAAAGTTTGTAGCATTAGTCAATGTATTAATCAAAATTAACAAAAAAATAGCAATACTTCTGTTACAGTATTTATTAAGCTTGCTTAAAATACAACTTTTCATTGAGATTGTGTCAGCTCAGGTCACAGATACAAATTTTAACTTAAAATGTATTAGTAAATATTGAAATGAACATTAAGTAAGATAAATTTAGAAGTATATTTTTCATTGATAGTTCATGTCAACTAATAGTTAACAAATGTTAACAAACGGAATATTATAAAGTGTTATAAACTTAGTTTATGGCACATGCAATATAATGATGATGTGTTTGGTAATGCATTATATTTTATTATGTATATTGTAACACATTCAATATTTAGATAAAAAACACAACATGAATGCAAAGACTAAAGATTATGGTTCAGCAAATCCATTAATCTTTTCTTTCCTGGGTGTAGATGTTATCTCAACTGGCGATCTTTTCATTGTTTAAGCTGACCCCTGTTTTAATAAGCGTACAGAGGTCAGATGGTCTGGCTTAAAACCAGATTTCTGGAGCTTAATGGTGGGGGTGTGATGTTAAAACACACACACACACACACACAAAGCTTTTTAGAAGCATGACTAGTCTGGGCCACCTGCCCTCTTTCAAGGACAGGACAAAGATGTCAAGGACGGCTAGCATGATTAAATTGCCAATCATGTTATAGTCACATGACATGCAGATAAACAAATAAAAACATAAAAAAATAGTAAGGATTTAATTTTGATTGTTTGTATTTTTTAAATATTTATAATAATTTATTTATTTAAAATTTTTAAAATGTCATTAAGTATTACCTTTTTAATCAACTTATGAACTCCTTAGGAACCCCTGATGTGAAGAAATAGATCTAAATGAAAATTCAGTCTTTATTTACATCTCATCCAAAATGTTAAAAATGTGTAATTTTTTAATATATATAAAAGTGTGTAATATTTGACACTGTCTAGGTGTAATGTATGTACCATTTAAAGGGGTGATAAAGTATGATTTCCATTTTTTAACTTTAGTTAGTGTGAATTGTTGCTGTTTGAGTATAAACAACATTATCAAATTTATAATGCTCAAAGTTCAAAGCAAAGGAAGATATTTCCTTTTAAAGGTGCCCTCTGGGATAAAAAATCAAATCATATACCATATTCCATACCAGATGGGGGCAGTATATCTCCAGAAAAATACCTCCGCGGCCGCGCGCACTCATGTCTTCAAACAACACGGGTGAGCGGGTCTCCCTCGTGCATATTAATCAGTAAAACTAATAGTAAAAGGTTGGAAGACCGCAGTTTCACGTGGATCATTTGGAGATTTTCAGAGATTAGAGACTAAATGAACAACATCTCAATACTAAATTATAAAGGCTGTCTCATAGACAAGCCGGTGCATTTCGACGATATGGAAAAATTAAAGCCCAGGCATTTTTAGTTTATGGTATTCGTTTTGTTCATGTTACATTTTTATCATTAGTTTGAATTAATTTGACAGACAGCATTCCCTGATGTGGACCAAGCTAGCGTCTTTCAGAGCTGCCAACTCTCACGAATTCACCGTGAGACACACAACTTTTCACACACTCTCACGCCACATCCATTTTGTCATGCACAGAAAAGGACACAGAGACCGATCTCAGCTCTCAGATTCTGTTAATTTTATTTCGTAATTCAAACAATAAATGCAGTTTTGGTGCTTGTAAATGTTAGACGACAGATCCCTAGCGCACGTGAACCGATCATCTCTACTAGCTAATGGTAAAAGAACAGAACACTGTTGAAAGATATGTTACAACTTACCAAAATGTATTCCTCATGCATAATATCGACCAATCATTTATTTAACTCCTCCCTGAACTGAAATTTAGTAGTGGGCTGTATTTCCACACGACATCACGACATGACATCAGGTTCAAGTACACACAAGCCGGCGCGACTTACTCGTGTTACTGCAGTTTGGCTGGTGGTAACGTTGCCCGCCCGCATACCGCCTCCCATGGCCGAAACTGGTATTAAGACACCTGCCGGGCCGGGGCTAATAATTTAGCATGCTAATTTAGGTTATATCTCGGCAGCACTATAACTTGTCAGTTTTTCAATGACATCATTGCACTTATTTCTTCTCATTCTTTTGATGTGTGTAGCTCATTTTTTGGATATTTTTACCTCAATTATTCCATATGGCACCTTTAAAGAAAAGGACTACAAAAAACTGCTGTTTTTTTTGGTTTCACAACATTCCTCCCAGGTTAGTGACATCACCAACCCTAAAATGTACATAAGCAAGGAAAAGTTGTTGTATAAAAGTACATTGAGTCAGCTCAAACTTTAGCATCCATCTTTTCACATGCAATAGAAAGTCACTCTGTGTGCATCACTGTGAGCGATTTATATGCCTACATGACATATCCTAATTGAAGATATTTATTTAAGATATTTTCTGAAAATTTTCTGTCATTTTAGTGTGTCAGCGAGGAAATCACAGCTGCTAACACACATGTGTTCTTGAATGCCTAGTACCTAAGTGTATTAGCACCTAAAATGTACATATTAGCTCCTGAAATGGACATATTATCACCTAAAATGTACTTAGCACCTAAAATGTACATATTAGTACCTAAATACATATTAGGACCTAAAATGGACATATTAGCTCCTGAAATGGACATACTAGCACCTAAATTGGACAAAAGTTTACCTTTTGAAAAGGTACAGCCCCAGTGACAGCTTTTGTACCTTTTTTTTCTGAGAGTGTATGAAGGAATTGTCTGTATTGATTTTTCACAGGTGTTTTACCCTTACTTTGAATTACACATAACATTGTATTGTGTTTAGGGTTAAAGTTAAAGGGACTACAGTATGTGTAACTTTTTATGTAATTTATTATTTAAAATCAATATTTTTATTCATAATATGTCCTTCAATGGTGTACAAATACATCTGCCAATTATCTGACTTATCCTCGTAAATGAAGAATTTATTTCGTACATAATTATGTTCCTTTTTGGTACATAATGGTACCATAACGTAGATGTAACGCGCATTTGAAAAAGCTAGGCGCTGGAGAGCACAATTTGTTTGAATGCAAAATATATTTTCACCGCTAGATGGCAGCAATTCCTACATAATGTTCCTTTAATGTCCATAAATTACGAAAAATACTAGTTCTTTTCCACAATGTTTATTCAATTATTTGTTTTCTCACTGTGCTGGAAAAAATTGTCTTACATTTCAATCTGTTTCTCACATCTTTTGTGTTCCTTTTGAAAAAAAAGTTGCATACATGATTGGAACAACTTAAGTGTGAGTAAATAATGACATGATTTGACAGATATGTTCCTTTATTTCTAAAGTTCCTCAACTATTCATTAAAATAGCAAGCAATTGTACCCTTGTTCTGTTCTCATGCATGTCTTTCTAAAATGAGGCCATTTCCATGCTATTGTGTCCTAGCTGGTGATCATTAGTAGTCTAGAAAGCAGAGGGTGCTCAGAGCTGTCTGTGAGAAGAGGTCTCAGGGGAGGACTTCCCTGTCATATACCCATGAGCTCTTTTAACCAATACATCTGAGTCCACAGCTGAGCTTTCCCCTTACAGTCACGACAAATCACATGAAATGGTTAAATGAATTCAATAAAATGTTAAATTAATCTAATGAAATGTATAATAAAGGATCAAAGGAGGTTACTACTGATTCATCTACACCCTCTGGAGTATTGGATTTATAGAGGATGATGTTTTTTTAATATACTTAGGGATACCCTAGTTGGGTTTGTACCCATTGAACCGTAGTGGATGAACGTACTGCAGAATGACGTGCATGAAGTGAATACAATATATTGGATATTGTATAAAAATATAATGTAATGGTTAAACATGCACATATCCTTTAGTGTGAAAATACTCTTCCATCACAGGTCACTGGTGTTAATGTAGACTGTGTTTAGCTTTGACCATCCATTATACATCTATCGATCTCTGTCAGCTGTCAGATTCCTCCCGCCCATCAATTAAGTCCCACATTACTTCTGCAGCTGAAAGAAGCTGACTAATGAGATTTTTTTTTTATGAACAGTTCTCCATGGTCAATCAGAATAACACTACAAATAAATATAACTCACTTGTTTTCTCATATTATTATTTATTTGGCCAAAGATTTAGGAATATATATTTAACATTTAGGAAAATATTTAAAACTTAAAATCAATGTAAACTGCTGTTCGCAAGCCACTTTGCAAGCCACGGTAATGTGATATAAAATTCATATATTAGTAAAAACAAAAACAATTGTAATTCCTAGAACTGATTTACATTTTATTCCTGCCTTCACAAGCTAATTCCCACTTCTGAAGTCGTGGTTACGTGGTCATTGCATTCAAATTTTGACTTGAGAGGGCGTGCATGTCTATTTCTTTAATTAGGAAACTAGCATTTACCATAATTCCGATAGCACGTGAATATTCTAAAGTTGGGACACTGCCACATATGATACCATTGTTTTTTTTTTGTTTGTTTGTTTTTGGTTTTTTGATAATAGTTTTATGTATAGTATAATTGCTAGCATATTTTTGACCAATCTATAATCACATTTTTTAAAACTCAATTAGTACAACATCAGTCTGTAGTGACTATACCAATAATTCATTTTGTTTTCACACAATATGTAGTCAGTTAATGCATGTCTAAAACGCAAATTGTCTTTTCACACAAGCTGCCCCATATCAAAATCATTTCTCTGGTCTTTTTTTACAAATGCTTAAACACAGCATGATAGAAATTAAGACCTAATGTTCCAAACTCTTCCAGATGCGGATTCAACTTCCCGACCAGACTCTCCTTCCGCTTCTCTACTTTCTCTTTTCTTTTCGCGTCGTTACTGAAAAACACACCTTATACCATTTTTAGTTTGACATTAGTACAAATTCTAATGACTAATGAAATTGTATAGATTTATTAATATATGAAGAGTTCAGATGCAAAAGCCTCTAAATGCCATTTGAAATTTTGTTCTTTAATGATGATTTTTATCAAACTTGTATATTTAAGTTCAGTAATTTCACTTAAATAACAATTAATAGGTAATTATCATTGCCATTTAAGTGAAATCACTGAACTTAAATATACAAGCTTGATATAATCATTTGAAGAAAATTTCAAATGGCACTTAGAGGCTTTTGCATCTGAACTCTTCATATATATTTTGTTATTTGATGAGATTATTAATTAAATACTTGTTCCTTTAATTTGTAGCCGTACACCCCCCCCCCCCCCCCCCCATTAGAGGGTCAACCCACGGTTGTTCTATTCTTAAACCTTAAGAATTCTTCCTCATCTGACGAGTCCTGAAAGATTTCCAGAATTTTTTGGTTTTCTTGTCTTTCCACCTCCTTAGGTGTAGAATAACAAGGTTTCAGGTTACAAACATGAGCATTTCTTATATCTTTACCAGAGCTTTCCAGGACAACTTGATCATTTACCCGACAGGCGATCCAGTACGGACCTTTCCATTTCTTTCTGGCTACATGATGGACGTGTGGGAGAAGTGGCGGGTCATGTGTCTGGCGGCTCTTTTCGTAGAGGACGTTGAAAACATCTACCTATTCGGAACCATAATAACAGGTCTTCTGCTGATTGGATTAGGCATTGCCCTGGTTTATTGAGGAAATTAAAAAGACGGTGACAGCTATCCAAAGCCTCACAAGGCTGCCCGTCATGACTGAAGCAGTGGGCAAAGCTGTCAGCACTGGGACTATGAACAGAATATCGATAACATCATGGAGAAGCTCACAGCTTTGCAAAGGCAAATGGATTGTTTCGGAGACCAAAATGGACCATGAGAATAACCATGTAAATTGAATGTGGCTACTTGCCTTAAGACCAAACAATCCCAATCTTATATGTTTTCGGCCGCCCTCAACCAGCACTGGCCTTGTCCAAAGCCACTGTTGGAACTCCCCCGGAAGAGCACTGCAGTGAGCCGCTCTTGCGTTCTTTCCCCGAATCACCAGACACCTGGTGATTGTTGACTCTGTCTGCAGACTGATCTCATGAAGTAGCGTGTGTATGACACGCCAATTCGTATTTCCATTTTTGGCGTGCTATCAAGACGCATAATCGCCTTTCAGCGTGTTTATGAACGCCGTTGACTTAACATTATATAAATATATGACTTACCTCCAACCCCGTCCCTAAACCTAAACGTCTCTGGGGTTAATGGCATTTATGACTGTTCCCTTACCATCCTAGGTAAAAAAAAGATATGACTTACCTCAACCCCATCCCTAAACTTAACCATCACTGGGGTTAATGGCATTTATGACTGGAGATTTGACTGCGTGTTCAGACACGCGGAATGACGCGGACGTTAATGGCGTAGACATATACGCATACACGCGGATACACGCGGATAGCACAAAATGCGTGGAGATAACACGCCACCTGACTCGAAAGTGGCGTATATGTTTACGCAAAAGTCATGATGTCATGTTGCTGTCTGGGACCTGATCAAGGTTTTCTCCATGGCAACTTGCTGTGTATCGCTATGACAATCCTGCGGACTGAGGCAAAGGATGCCCAGGCATAGCAACTGTCCAGGCCTGTACACATACATGAACTCTTATATATATATATATATATATATATATATATACAGATATGCAATCACCGCCCCACACCCCAGCTTTGTTCCCCCCAGTCTGACAGGCGTGTTGCAAGTTTTTGTTCATGTTGTAGAGTGTACTGATTGTGCTAATGTTGCTGAGGTGTTTTTTTCCTGTTGCCACACTGCACTCCTTACATGAGTATAGTCTAGGGGTTGCCTTTGTCTCCTCACCTCTCCTCATGTCATGCTGTATTTTTCCTTCAAGTCCCTGTATTCCTGTCCTGTCTACCCCCTTGTATGGACAGGTTGATGGCCAATTTCGCTGGTGGACTAGTGACAAAGAGTTTTTATTTAGACGACATCCTGTCATAGCTCTTTGGTACATTACGGCTACCATAGATAAAACACGCATTTGAAAAAGCGAGGCGCTGGAGAGCACAATTTGTTTGAAAATAAAATACAATTTCACCGCTAGATGGGAGTAAATCTCACACAGAGTCCCTTTAAATCATGTAAACCTATTCAAGTAGACTTCCTAGTCAAATGTATAAACCTGTATGTAAGCATAAAAGGGGCCCTTTAAAGGCTCCGGCGCAAAACCTTTGGTCTAATAAAACATCAGTACTCAATCGTTCTCTGAGATTTGTTTTCATGATAATCGAATGTAAAGAGTTTTATCTCTAAAAACTGTTTAGCGTATAACGCTAGTATATGGGGCATAGAATAAGTAAAAAGAAATTGCTAGTTAATACCACTAACAAGGGTCAAAATAGCCCCACACTAACACTAACATAATGAGGGTCCATACATGCAAAATGAAGCATTGAGAACTTTGTAAGTGTACAGACCGTTTAATAAGAAGATACGTTATAAAGACATCATGTATACAGACAGGAGCCATCTTAGAAAATAGTCTCGATAAGTCGATCCCCGAACGCCGTTCATACAGTTCAGAAGTTCGCTGAACTTCATACAGTTCAGATCACTCAGCACGACATTTATGGTTTGACTTGTTGTGACTGTTTTCCAAGATGGCTCCTGTCTACACCATGGTATACATGAAGTGAACTGTCTTTATAAAGTATCTTCTTAATAAACGGTCTGTACACTTACAAAGTTCTCAATGCTTCGTTTTGCATGTATGGACCCTCATTATGTTACTGTGTTAATGTTGGGCTATTTTGAGCCTTGTTAGAGGTATAAACTAGCAATTTCTTTTTACTTATTCTATGCCCCATATACTAGCGTTATACGCTAAACAGTTTTTAGAGATAAAACTCTTTACATTCGATTATCATGAAAACAAATCTCAGAGAACGGGTACCGATGTTTTATGAGACCAAAGGTTCATTTTGCGCTGGAGTTCTCCTTTAAAACAGAAACACTGGATAGATTTTCATCTTTATATGATGGTTGTGTACAGGCATTGCCAACACACATCTCAGTACTATCAACTTGTAAAAGTGCATGTACCATTATATGACCCCTTTAAGAAAGAAATCAAAATTGACCCTAAGACAAGCTTTGACATCTGTGGTATACATATTATCTGTAATATAATACATATTATCATATTATTAGTATTTACTAGGGAAAAAGAGTTTTGTTATTTGAAAGAACAATATTACAATATATCAAAATTACAAATGCAATTGATTGAACTGAACTCTATTGACTAGTTGATAAATTGTAACCCTGTCTGGTGTCAACACTTTGAAGGTTTTGTAGGTTCTTTGATTCATTTTTACTAGGGGTGTAACGGTACACAAAAATCACGGTTCGGTACGTACCTCGGTTTTAAAGTCACGGTTCGGTACGTTTTCGATACAGCAAAAAGAAAGAAATGCCAGAGAAATTTCCTATTTGTTTAAAGAAAAAAATATTTTTAAATAAGTGTGAGTTTTCCTAGATCTTGAAACTTTCAGGTTTATAAATGGGGGTCATCTTTGAAGGATGAACAAATAATGTTTTGGTCATCACATTAAAAAAAAAAAAAAAAAAAAATATATATATAATTATATATATATATATATTATAATAAATTTAAAATATATATTTATTTAATATATTTGAATTTTGAAGTGCTGGAAAAAGATGTGTGAAGTACTTGAAAGCATTTCACCATTCCAGCCAAAACTGGTTCCAGTTAGTGTTAGCTACTATATTAAATCCATGGTGAATGTTGCTGGTCTGTGGACGTAAAGTACTAGTTCATTCACGCACAATGTTTCTCCTGGTTTCCATGACAGCGCTGTTGATCTAATAGAGATCTACGGTTAATAACGGAGAAATGTGAATGCTTCTCACTAGATCTCGCAGCGATGTTATTACCTCAGTGGCGAAATTCAAAATGTTTTCTTTAACCGATCTCTTAGCGCGGTGTGGTAACAGTGTTGCTTGATCGAGATCGGCTCGCGCTGCACAGATGTTGCTGGTCCGAACTGATAAACGATCCGTGAAGCACATAACGAGTAGCGCAGTTTCGTTCTGCTTTCATTACGCTTGCCATTTGATGTTTCGCAACGTTGTGTTGGCCGCGTCAGCACGAATTTTGCCGGCAGGAAAATGGTCCAAGCAATCGTTCGGTTTGTATGCGTACCGAACCGGAAGCCTCGAACCGAAACGGTTCAATACGAATACATGTACCGTTACACCAGTGATTTTTACAGCGTCATGCTGTCTCCCTCTTCATTCCGGGGAAGAAAACTGTTGTACTGAGCTTGCGTGATGCTCTTCTTTGTAAATTCGGCAAGCCCTTGTTCAATAATTCAGACTAACATTTTCACAGAGCAGAGTGATTCATCCTAGAGCTCCAGAAAGCTTCAGCTTGCCATTATTACGCCTCACTGGACTAAAGGTAACAAGCATCCAACCCCCAAACTCACTAGAGAGTAAGAGTGAGAGGAAGGGACATAAAGAGAGAGAGAGAGAGAGAGAGACAGATCACATCATTGCTGAAAGTCTACCACCCCTCAAATGAAAACTTCAACTACTGTATATGTTTAAAGTGGATGTTGGAATGTAGCAGAACAACAGAAGGACATTTGAGTGTTTAAAGGACAACTCCGGCGCAAAATGAACCTTTGGTCTAATTAAACATTGTTACCTAGTCAACCGTTATCTGAGATTTGTTTACATGTTTGCCGAATGTAAATAGTTTTATCTCTAAAAACAGTTTAGCCTATAACGCTAGTATAACGCTTGTATATAGGGCATAGAGTAATGACAAATAAAAATCGCTTGTCATTACTAACAAGGCTCAAAATAGCCCCACACAAACACGGTAGCATAATAAGGGTCCCTGCATTCAAACCAAAGAATTGAGAACTTTGTCAGTGTCCAAACAGTTTAATAAGAAGATATTTTATACACACAGTCAACTTCGCGAATACAGGAAGAAGCCATCTTTGAAAAATAGTCTCTACCAGTCGATCTACGAACACCGATCCATGTGCGCTGGTGAGATGTGAATAAGGTGATAGGTGAGCGCGAACAGTAGGCTACATGTACATATTGAAGAGAAGAAAACGGTTCGTGTTTGTGTTTCTTCCGGAAACAATGGACCATATGAGATTCTGCACAGTTCAGCGCACTTAGATCGGCGTTCGTAGATCGACTGGTAGAGACTATTTTTCAAAGATGGCTTCTTCCTGTATTCGCGAAGTTGACTGTGTGTATAAAATATCTTCTTATTAAACTGTTTGGACACTGACAAAGTTCTCAATGCTTCGGTTTGAATGTAGGGACCCTTATTATGCTATCGCGTTAGTGTGGGGCTATTTTGAGCCTTGTTCGTGGTAATAACAAGCGATTTTTATTTTGTCATTACTCTATGCCCTATATACTAGCATTATACTAGCGTTATAGGCTAAACTGTTTTTAGTGATAAAACTATTTACATTCAGCAATCATGAAAACAAATCTCAGATAACGGTTGAATAGGTAACAATGTGTAATTAGACCAAAGGTTCATTTTGCGCCGGAGTTGTCCTTTAAGGTTGCTTTCACAATAAGCTTTCTCATCTTATTTTTTTTAAAGTGAACTTAATATGCGTTTTCAGATATTACCATGTAGTGGGCAATATAGCTGTTTGTGAATGAAAAAGGTCTGCAAAGTTTTAAAGATCAAAGGTTTTTTTAGTTTTTTTTATACACTCCCAAAGGATGAAATGTGTTTTATATTGTGTAGATCTCCAGCTCCTGTTGGCCCACTATTGCCTAAAACTGTGTCTGTTCATGCATCTTGTCTGTCGTACTACTTTGAGAAAGATAAAGGATAGAGCAAGAATCAGTCATTCACGTTATTGCTCGGCTAACGTATGCCCCGTTATTGATAATGAGACAGTTCCCACATGTGCACCTCAATAAATTAGAAATATGCACAGTTATTTGATGGACGTACACTTGTTAATGCTGATGTAGGGGAATTACAGAGGCAACATCTCATATTGTACATCCAACATGAGTAAAAACTTATCATTGAGAAATGGCCTGCTCAAGTTTTCCTTGCGATGGAGATTCGGTCGATCAACTAGTTCTTGGGATTATGGTATTGGGTGTTTTATTTCAGACACATGCTCTAAATGGTAGACCAATCACAACAGATTGGGCCATCTGACCAATCAGAGCAGTCTCGCGGGATGGAGGGGTTTAGAGAGTTTTTTTTTTTTACCTTTAATGGATGTAAACCCGTTGTAGGAGAAATTTGGAGCCTTTAAAATCATAATTGGGGCACTTTAAGTTCGGTAGCATATGTAGTATATCCGTATGACATTAAGTAGACAATGATCCTCACAAGTAGAGTCATAATACCACACATAAGTTATAAAACAGACACTTTGGCATGCAGCCCTTTCATGCTGTGTTAAAATAAGATAACAAATAACTATAACAAATAATTATAACATAAAAAGCAAAATACACAATTAGGTAAGCATTGCTTAACTGTTGAAACATCAGATACATGCTGCCAATATTAGTCCACGTGATTCCACTTAGTTTTCATACTGTATTGGGAAATAATAGTCAGCAAATAATCATATGTCAACAAGAAAAATACATGTTTAACTCAAAAGTTCCTTCAACCCAGAAGTCGATGCAGTACCTACAAGTTTTCAGTACAAAAATGTTATACCAATGTAATAAATGATCAGTAACACAATATTAATAAGTGTATTAGGATCAGTATTGACTGTTAGTCAATAATAACATAGTCAAGGAGGCACCTTCATGGGATACTTTAGACAGTGTCAAATTAACCTTGTCAAATGATGTGATGTTCTTGCAGAGATTTAAATACATTACATTAAAAAAAAAAAAAGTTCCTCAAAAAATACCTTTAAAGTTCTCCAAAGGGTTCTAGCACAAGGGTTCTAATAACTATTTTAAATAACTATTTTGGGTTCCTCAAATAACCATTCCTCAAATAACAATTTCCTTTTTTATATATATGAAGGACATTGTAATAATTTAAAGAAATGAAAGCTTTAGCTTAAGTTCTGTCAGGAAGACTCAATCAGCGCGTCATGTATTACCTCACTCCTATCCAATCAGGTGTTAACAGCCACAGTATAAAAGTTTGGTACTTACACTTGTCTGAGTTCACAGGTGCTGTTGCTCCCATTCACCTCCATCCTCCCCAACCACCACCAAGATGGTACCTTCCCCTCCATGCTCCCCATCACAACCACCAGGATGGGGGGGTCGGCTGCGCCCCCGCCTTCATCTCACACTCTAAAAAATGCTGGGTTGTTTTAACCCAATTTTGGGTCAAATATGGACAAACCCGAAATGTTGGGTTAAAAATGTAATGTAAAAATTTAACCCAACGGCTGGGTTAGTCCATATTTGACCCAAAGTTGGGTTAAAACAACCCAGCATTTTTTAGAGTGCAGGCGGGACATGCAGATTAGGCTAACCTCGCTGTGCTCGCTAAGGACCGGGCCTACGCCAAATAACTCATAAATTTATGCTGCTGACCTGTCAATAAATTTATACTGCTGTTCAATTTGTCTCCTGACACTTTCTGGTAGAGCCTCTTTTCACTAAAAGAACTTTTTTTTTTGCAATGGAAAAGCTCCATGGATTCACAGATGAGGACTCAAATGTTGTCTCTAGTATTGTTTCATTGTTACAGTGTTGAATATGTATCTGTTGGATTAATATGCCTTATTAGTAAGTGCGAACCAGTGAATCAAAAATTCCTGATATTTAGAAAATATTTAGGATTATGTACCTCCATAGCAAACTGTTTCATTTATTAATTTTACATCACGTTGTTTATTAGACTGGTTATAAAGTCATTCTCAAGTGCCACATCCCCTCTGTCTATTTCCTTTATCTCATAATTATTGTACTTGACTGTAGAACAATTTCACTCTCTGTAGTTATGCACATCAGAATAATTAAGGTGGTTGAACAGATGAAGCTGAAAACATCTCCAGCGAGAGATGTTTTCTATTGTTGTTCAAATTTCCAAACATTCTTAAATTGTTTCTTGCAAAAAATAAATAAATAAATAAATAAAAAATAATTATTTTGGAGGGATTTTTTTAAAAAGATCAAGGCTTTTAAAGTGAACTACACATAAGAAACCTTGGATCAAACATTATGTTACCCAACATTTGAAAGCCGTTCTGAATATAATAGCAGCAAACTAACACATTTAAATGATTGTATATTTTGATGTATATTCCTGTGGCTTTACTTGTGGTGCAAGTGAAGTCTTAGGCAGGTCAGCATAATTTATCTAGAGGTAATGAATTATGCATCCATGGTTAAAAAAAGGATCTATTTGTCATCTTAATGTATCAGGGTAATTGAATACACACAAACCACAACTCACTCGTAATTCACAGTTTAGACACATGACTGTGTGTCTTTTTTATGTAATTGTCAATGCATATGGATCTTGTTGCATAACTTATGACAGTATTTGGACACAGATTTGTCCAATCTGTATCTGTTCACAGAATATGAAATTAATACACCTTTTCATATCTGTGTCAATACTATACATCAGGAACATCAAGAGAAGGCAAATTTAAGTGCCAATGCCCTTCACAACCTTAGTATCAAATTTAAATTTCTCTCTTATCCACCCACCTCCTCCCTTTCTCTCTGTTCCTCCCCCAACTCCCCTGTGAATATTCAAAATACGGGTAAACCCCCCTATGAAAAACAACACTGACAATTTATTCAAATTCTTTTACAGTATATTTGTCTCTACAGACTTTCTAAGAGTGCATATGGCAATGGTGAAAAGAAAAATGTGAATTGTGGGAATATTTGATTGGAAGAGGAAGCAATATTGATCTTACATAAGATTAATGGATGTTCAGACTGACAGTAATTAAACTCAGTCAGCTCTGCTGTTGCCTTGTAGCAAGTCTTCATTACAAGACGTGAACACGCATACAAACACATTCTAGTTACCGAAGAGTGCTCACACACACACCAAAACCACATCAAAACCCCTGCCTTCCACCTCCTTCCACCAGCAGTCCAATTTACTTTTACAAATATAAATGCCACCATAACAGTTTTAGCACATAATGTCCCAGTGCATGTCAGATCACTGCATGGAAGCCACAACACTTCCAGATGATAAAACAGCAACAGGATTAAGAGGAAGTTTAATGCTGACAGATTTAAAACGCTTTTCATGAAAAAAAAAAAAAAAAAAAATCATCATCCAGTCCAACTGATTTGACAACATACACTTATCCACTATATTAATGTTTAAATTGATGCTCTACCCAAAAAGAAAAATAATCAAAAATAAATAAATAAATAATAAAAAAATGCAGGTAAATAATATCATGCAGTAAACAATAAAACTATTTGCACTTCCAGCGTGTATGCGATTACATTTAGCTTGCATGTTAATTAGCCTGATTAAAACCAGACCATTCTCAGTTGTAACTGAGTTATGGAAACAGACAAAAGTAAAATAAATGGACAGAGCGACCCCATTGATTTCAACGGAGTCTTCTGAAGCCCGATTTTTGCACTTTCTATCTGATGTCTGAGCGACTGCGCAGGCTCAAACTGAGCATGACGACAGTCTGACTGTTATAAAACTTCTAGTAGCTGTGCCAAGCCAAACTGTTAGTGAAATATTTTCTCCCATTGCTTTTAAGGACTCTCTATCTATGGGCTTTTCCCATAGACAGTAAAAGGCCTCTCCCTTGACTTCATGCCTTCATGTCCCCCCCAATTCCCTCATAGATAGCAAAACATTGCCTGAGAACTTCTCCTCCTGTCTATACGGTAATGTCTCTATTGTGCGACAGAAAGTTGCGTGGTGATGATGCAATCGTTAGCCTATTTTTCACAAAAATGGCATCTACGGGGCCATAAGGTAAGATTCAAAGTAATGGAGCTTTTTATACATTGTCGTGTTTCTTTAGAAATAAATAATGGACAAATGAAGTCTTTGGACGCCTCAGATGTAAAGTTATTCGCTGTCAAAGTGATGCCAAAATGAATGTCAATGAGATGCTAAGAGCAGGTGAAGTTCTGCTACGATGGCGGCTCCCGCAAGGCTTCAACTTCCGGCTGATGGATTACCCCCTTGCTGGCAAAGTGTTATAGACAATCATTTCCAGAGGGGCATCACCAACGGATGTCGCGGATAGACCTAAAACCAATCAGAACGATGAAGGAGATGACGTATGCAGAGCAGCGGAGAAACATCTCCAAGTGTTGTTCTTTGCTCGGTTTTTAACAAAAAGGAAACGTTCAAATCACTTAAAACAGATGCGATAGCTGATTCGAATGAGTGATTGTAGTCTACAAAATCTCAGCGCTGTGCTCGTCGTGTAAAGCCCGCCCCAACATTTCTGAATGGTGCCTCGATTTCGACGGATTGGAAATAGGCTTGAATGAGCTCTTTGCCAGACTAACTTTCAGAGCAAATCTAAATTTGAAGTTGTCTGGGTTTTTCCAGGCTACATGTTAATACCATGTTTAGGGCTTTTAACCAAAGTGCCTATAAACAATAGAGGAACATGACCGATTTGTGTAACACTTTAATTTGCAGTCCTGTTCTGCATGCCTACATACTATGTAATTATTATGGTAATAACAATAACTAATAGGTAAAAACTAGGGGTGGCACGGTTCACAAAACCCACGGTTCGGTTTGTATCACGGTTTTAGGGTCACGGTTTTCGGTTCTGTACGGTTCTTGTTATTTTTTCTTTTAATCTTTAACACTCCAGAAATGTACTTCAGCATGTGATATATAGCTTAATTATCCACACTTTAGGATACAGTATTAAAAAAATATATATTATATTCATGCAATCATGCACAAACTGAATTTGACTCTTTGACTTTAAGCACATTTTGGGACTATCTCAGAGGAAAGCTAGGTGAGATTTAGATACAGCATGAGAGAAGAAATTGACATGCTTTTTGTTTATTTGGCAAAAAAAGGAGAATGTGTATCACTATCTCTACAATAACTTGTGCATTTTTATCACATAAATCTTATTTACACAAAGAAATTAACTTTCATGTATCAACTGCCAACTTTTGTAGCTCTTACCAAAATTCTATCTTTTAAAAGAAAAAGAGAGGAACTCTTAAAACACTGTCTTTTAAATGTCAATATACATGAAACCTCATTGCCTATAGATAATTAAGCTATAGCAATGGCAAAGGCCATAAACATAAAGTGAAATTGAAGTTCAACCTCAACACAAAAACAGTATCAACAATGCTTCTATTCCCAAAATGTGAGGGTACTTTTTTCCACTTAAAATTAAAGTGCAGGGTTTGGAAACGTATGACTGAAGCTCTTATCTATACATAAAGTGCCACTGTAGTTAAATTAAAATATCATAACATGAAATCCAAAATGTTCCCACACACCGGACTTATACCATAGACTTATAGGACGCTGGCGCATCCTCCAACTCCCTCATCTCTCCCACCATTTCTCCGCGTGCCGTGACCTGCAGCGCTCCATACTCCACTTTTACTGGCTTGTTTATTAACTTGAACCGGCGCTGCACAGAGCGATCGGTAATGACATCAAATACCGCGAAAGTGATGAATGCATACGGAGCCGACTCGCGCTAGATTGATGTTATTCACCGATCGCTCTGTGCAGCGCCGGTCCAAGTCGAACAAGTTTATGTCGCGCGAAAAGAAAACACACGTCACATACGGGCACGAGGTTACATTGCACATGCGTCGAACCGTGCAACACAGTCTCATGAAGATGCGTATCTATACCACGAGTGTCATTTCTAGTGGCATTTATACGCCAAAAGTGTTTTTTTCGTGTATATGGTACACACTAAAAAACCCTGGGTTAGGTTTAGGGGGGAGGGGGGTGGGGAGTTCGTGTGTATTATACGCAAAAAAGTACGTATAATATGTACGCGAAAATCGCGTGCCAAATACACGCAAAAACTGCTTTTGGCGTATAAATGCCACGAGAAATGACTTTCGTGCCATAGATACGAACTTTCATGAGATCGGGCTGAACCGTGAGACGCACACGCGCTCCGAACCGAGACAAGCGAACCGAACGGTTCGGGTGTTTTTTCATGTACCGTGCCACCCCTAGTAAAAACCCGGAACCAACCCCTAAACCAACTCTTGTAGTTACCTTATATTAGTTTGTACTTAGGTAAGTATAAGTAAACTTATTGTAAAATAAAGTCCAACCACAATTTGTCATAGAGCTAAAAGTGTATACAGTACCAGGTTTATAAGAAAGCTATCAGAAAACCAGCTAGAGCTTGTTTTAATAATAATTGCATTATAGTATTAAGATGTACATTAAGAGTAATATATTTCTATTGCATTTTCTTTAAGTCAAACACACTGTTTGCAAATCTCATGCACACTTTTTGCAATACTCTAAACACATTAAAACATATCTCGCACTGTGATCCACTTGTGTTGCAAAAAACGAAACACAAAAGCAAAAGTTAAACACAACTACAACACAGTTGTCATCGTTTACACACAACAATTCAAAATTGTTCACACTTATTTCTAATGTGATCAGACCAACTATGAGCCAGTTAAGAGTGTCCACGTGACATACTCTGAAGATATGAACAATAGATGTAAAGGTAACACTTTAGAATATGGTTCCCTCGTTAATGAATAACTACACAAGAACCAATAAGTAACACAATAGTAACAATCTAACTATTATTAACTAACAAGAAACTCTGATTAACGAACTATAGCGAACAGATGAAAGTGGTAGTTCACTATTAACTAATCATTAACTACAATTTTTTGAATGCTTCCCAGAGAACTACTGAAAAAGTTTATTAACAATTTAGTAACTACCATTAACTAAAAATAAACTCTGATTACTGAATTAGTAAGTAATACAGCACAGATGAAAGTGTTACTACAGTACATACTTCTTTGGAAATTACTAATTATTTGGATCTGTATTCTAAAGTGAAGATCATGGGAGCTAACTAGTAATGATTCAAGCGTTACTACATAGGCTACTTCTAAAGAAATTTTCAAAAAAGTAAACTAAAGTTCACCAAAAATCTCAAACGCTTGAAAAGACTTTAGTGTTTGGTTGCACAAGTCATGACTAGATCATGGTAACACTTGAGTCATTACTAGTTAGTTCCAGTGATCTTCACTTTAGAATACGGATCCAAATAATTAGTAACTCCCATAGAACTACTTTCACCTGTGCACTATTACTTAATAATTTGTTAATCAGAGTTTTTTTTAGTTAATAGTAGTTACTAGATTAGACTAGGATAGATTAACAAACTTTTTCAGTAGTTCTCTGGGAAGCATTAAAAATAGATATTGATTAGTTAATAGTGAACTACCACTTTCATCTGTGTGCTATTACTTACTATTACTTACTAGTTCGTTAATCAGAGTTTCTTGTTAGTTAATATTAGTTACTAGATTGTTAATATTGTGTTACTCATTGGTTCTTGTGTAGTTATTCATTAACAAAGGAACCATATTCTAAAGTGTTACCGATGTAAACATCTGAGAGGGAGAGGAGGAAGAGTATGTGTAAGAGGAGGAAGAGGATGAGGACGAGAAAGTGTTGTGGACAGTGTTGTCAATGTGTCACACTAAAAAGTTTTTTTTTTTTCTTCGTCTGGCAAGAGAAAACATTTTCTGTGATGTGGACAAAGTCCTCAGGCCAGAGCCAGCAGGAAGACCAACGCATTCTCATCCTTTAGCGTCACATAGAACGCTATATGACAAAACGGCCCTAAAGCAGAATCAATCTCTCATGACCTCTCAACATACAGTATTTGAGTGTAATGTAACCAGTGGTGGAATGTAACGAAGTACAAATACTTTGTTACTTTACTTAAGTACATTTTTCATGTATCTTTACTTTACTTAAGTAGAATAAATAGGGCATAATTTTTACTTTTACTTCGTTACATTTTGCAGCAATTATTATACTTTCTACTCCACTACACATTTCTACAACTTCTGTTATATTTTCATTACATTTTCTGATCAGTTTTTCCCCTGCCAAAACGTAATCTGACCGTCCGTTCGTTGCACGTTTGTCTCACCAGTGACGTTTGGTTGCCATGGCTATATCAACCTGGTCACACTAGATGTGTCTCGCACGCAGTGCGTTTATCGTGCAATTTATCCACAAGTTTCCGAGGGGCGCTCCTGTAAAAAATAAAGTGGGTGAAACTTCCGGTGAGGCGGCGGAAGTAGCATTCCAATGGTATTTTGTGTGTTAGTTAGCGAAGAGGCTAGCTGTTTTTCTGAGAATTATTTTACTATTTAAAGACGCAAATCTTTATGAGAGATGTTGTTATGGAGCTCAGGGACAACATGTGCTGTTCGCGGTTGTATGTATAACCGGACTAAACTAATTCAGTGGCTTAAACGTGATTGTTTTGAACATAAGCTGAAAACGAAATCAGAGTGATCCTGCCAGAGCCCGTCTCTGATCCTGCCAACGACTGTAGTTTCCGTCACCTCCCAAAAGACGACGAATCTTCCTGTGTACATTTGTTTAAATTCTTAATATTCTATAAACTCTAACAGCATGTGTTTGGCTGTTCGCTACTGATGTTACACCTAAACTCAGGATCAAAGCCTGTGTTGACAGAATACCAAATGTGCCAGTTAATGTATTCAAGCAGCATATTCATTTATAATTTTGAATAAACTCCAAAGCACAATGACTAAGTGTGTATTTTTTATTTTAATTGTTTGTCAGCTCACACAACTGTCTGTCACCATGCCTTGATGAGTATTGATTATTAATAATGTTATTATAATACTCCCAACCAACTAGTTACTGCGGAGGGTAAAGGTACTGTTATTTCACCCTTTTTAATTTCGTTGAGGTTGTGTTCCCACATCGTTAGCTAGTTTGGATCGCTATAACTTGAATGACTGTCAACTGTTGAATGAACGAGTGTGAAGTATGTCAAGTCGCGCTTTGTTTACTTCGAACCGGAAGACGCGCCCACTTTTGATGCAAGGCCTCATGGGGCGTAGGAAACTTGTGGATACGCGAAAATTTGTTTTTACGTGCATAGGAAACGCACCGTGTGTAATATACGTTTGGTTAGGATTATGGCAAGCCAAGAGGTTCAGAATTACAGAATTACTATTTACATAGTTATTAAAGTCCCCGTGAACCGGAAGTTGCAAACGATTTTTCTCCAGTGCTGTGACGTATTTCCAAGTGAAACGGAATATTGAACAGAGGGCAGGGTTTTACTCTAGCGCTCCTCCTCTCCATCTCTCGCTCATAGCAAACTAACGGTTTGAAGGGAGTGGTTAAGCGTTTCCCCACCCAAGCTGTGAAACCTACGTCATCAGAAAAAGAAACCGTTCCAGACCGGAAGTAACTTTTCAGATTTTGATTAAAGATTACCAAGGTAAAAAAAAAATTTAATATATTTTTACTTGCACGGATTAATTGTTCACCACAAGACTAGTAATATGCGCTAACAAAGTAAATAGGTTCAATTTTGATTTCACGGGGACTTTAACATATAGAAGGCTAAGGATAAGCATGATGTGCATATTGCCTAATTGCAAGCTTGTTTCAGAAATGGTGACGACAATTTTTTTCCATCATTATTGAACATCATTATAGGAGTATTAGGTTGACTGAGTTAGAATTAAATGTTTTATTAATCATTGGAAAATAGACATTAAGAGAATAAATTGTTTATGCAAGTAGGCTACTTTTACTTTTAATACTTAAAGTACATTTAAAATCAGGTACTTTTTACTTTTTACTTAACACTAGAACGGCCACAACGGTCATTTTGACCGTTTTGAATTTTATATCTATAATAACTTTGTTGAAAAAAATAATAAAATCCTGCTGGTACCTGACTTTTCCTAAAATTGTCTGTATTTTCATTTAAAATGCTTTTCATATAAATTAAGTTACGTAAACGTAAGGCAAAACAAAAAAAATGAACATATTTACCTATTTCGGCCATAGACGGTCATATTGACCGCACTGAATTTTGCGGTATTTTTTTGTTAAATATCCCGCGGTTGATCGTGTTCTGTCAACAGAATGGTCCGTCCGGTCACCTCTGTAGCGGTGTTTGCTATATAATAATTTCTACATTAGTTGTTGATCAGAAATAAGCAAATAAAACCGGACTACAGTTATCTATAATTCGGATGCAGGGGAACAATCGGAGGTGGAAAGTGACAGCGACGTTTCCTGGGTGCAAGTTAACATTTCCTCCTCATCAGAGAGTGATTCAGAGTCACATCAAGGAAAAAGAGAGGGCTGCTATCATCAGACACGGCCGATCCAGATGTTCCATTCATGTCGGATGATGGTGAGCTCTGCTACCCTGTCCTGCGCTGTTTGTTTTGCTGCATTGGCTGTTCAGTTCTGCGAGTCCTATTATTATAGCCTTGACCGCGTCGCAAATCGTCACTATCTAACATTTCCGTCATAGTTTTTGTCATTCAAACCTAGTTTTTATTTAGTTATCGTCTCGTTTTCGTCTTTGAAAAAATATGGTTGACAAAAATAATTACGAAAATTATTCATCAACACTGTTTTGAATCTAACGGTCAAAATGACCGTTTGTGGCCGTTCTAGTAGTTTTGGAATTCTGGCACTTCTAGTGTTAAGTATGGTCGTCATTGTGTTTCTTCTACTTTTACTAAAGTAAATATTTATATGGTTATTTATACTTTTACTTAAGTACTGAGATTCAGTACTTCCTCCACCACTGAATGTAACATGCTTTTCATTTAGAGTTTTATTTGACCTTTTTAGCTTTTGCAGAATTTTTACACTATGCAAGTGCTGAATATATAGACATTCAATAGGCCTATATTCAATATTCAGTGCAATACTATATTTGCAGTGCATACAATAATATATTCACTTTACTCAGTTGAAATTACTATTACTATTCTTTTTATGTAATGGCAAAAAAATGCATAAGATCTGCATGAAGATCAGTCTGTGGAGTACGTACCATCTAGCAAAAATATTCATAGCTGGCAGGAGCCACACCCTGCAAGCTCAGCAGGAGGTCTCTTCTCACAGAATCACAGAAGGACAAAGGGGGAGAGAGAGAGAGAGAGAGAGAGAGAGAGAGAGAGAGAGAGAGAGAGAGAGAGAGAGAGAGAGAGAGAGAGAGAGAGAGAGAGAGAGAGAGAGAGAGAGAGAGAGAGAGAGAGAGAGAGAGAGAGAGAGAGAGAGAGAGAGAGAGGAGGATGTTTGCCCTGATCATGAGAACACATCATAAAGCAGAGGTGACAAACAAAACACACACGCAAACACCCCCCCCCCCCCCACACACACACACACACCCAAAATACCTTCCCAGCCTGCACAAACAAAATACATATTGCACCATCATAGTGTCTAGTACTAAATTAAGCATTCTTCACATCCTTCCCTTTCAGATCTGTCTGATGCTTTCTTTCAGACAGTTTCAGATCTGCTTATGGTGGGACCTTCAAAATAATTTAATACTTAATAAAACACTTTTCCATTCATGTTTCCACAGCATTTGACAAAAACACACATTATTTAAGCTATTAGGCAGTTTAAAGTATTGCAAGGGAGAGACGTTGTACTGATGTCAGGTCAGCAATAGACAATGGGCAGGTGGAAGATGCAGCAGTAATGATTAGAGATCGCCATAGGCTGACTCTTTCTTTTAATTGCAATTGATTAAAGATCAAAACAAAGGAAGTGGTCTAAAACCCAGTAATATGAGGTCTGTGGTGAGACTCAAGCCCATGCACAGGCAAAACTGGGGTCTAAAGATCTGAAATAACTACTGAAAATGCTTCTATTTTGTTTCTGGATTAATAGAAAAAAATAATAATAATAAATAAAGAAATAATTGTAATAATAAAGTTGTAAAAAAATTACATTTTTATCAGAACGATTGAGTGAAAAGTTGGTTATTTGAATCGTGCCCTATTGAATAGTGTCCTATTGAAATAATGACATTTTCACGACTTATATTATAATAATTGAATATGAGTATAAACAATGGATTGTCCATCCTCAAGGAAACAGCTGAGAGTATTGACACCCCTCCCCCCACACACACACACAAGCACGCACACACACACACACACACACACACACACACACTGAGTGCCATGGTAAAATTCATGCATGACCACACCCTGATGTCAGACTGCAACGTTTGCCTGCTTTTTCTTCCTCACATTCAGCACTGCAGTTATTATGTAACTCACTGCCAGTAAGTGACTCTCTACAACACATCTCATGTATGACTTTAATCATTGAACTATTCTTCACATTGTTTAGCTGTTCTCCCGTCATCTCAATTAACTCTGCCGCAGATCTCATCCTTAAATTAAGCATTGTAGCAGGACACATTACCAATTTTGGCTGATCATTGTGTCTGTGAGAGATAATTAAAATTATGGTTTAATTGCTAAAGTCACATACAGCCTGAATCTCAAAAGCATATTTGCTAAATGGTCTCTTTTACATTACCGAAATGCTGTAGACTTATCAATAAATCATCTGATGCACTCAAAATTATTTCTAAATGAATGTACTGTCATAGCTTAAGGACATAGTGATATATGTTTTATATAGGTTGGGTATTTGGGTATTTATATAGGTTGGGATATTATTGAAAAACTGGATATAACTTATTTTGCCGAATATCTACTCAATTTTGAGAATTATACCCTTGCAATTACATCTCTGGTTTGATAGTAGTATAACTTAATAACAATAAATATTATATAAAATAGAATATTTAAAACAAAGTTTGTCCACTACACATTTTATTGGCCCAATACAATTTTTGTCTCCATAGCATTCAACTGCATAAAATGAACTACTACGCCATCTGCTGATCAGTTAGAAAAATGCAATAACATTAAGCAATTTACTTGTTCTGTTCTTTTGTGTCATTGTAATTGATGTTAATTAATTTAATTCATTTTGGTTTTGTGACTAGGTTGGACTAGAATAATACTATTATGTGCCCTCCATGGCTAACCTGATTTTATTCAGCCTTTCTGGAAAGTGCATTAGGGGTTACCGTTTTTCTGAATTGCTAAAACACTAAACCAATTTGTCGAATAAATCACTCTTTCTGTAAAACCTCAAACAAGTTCAAGTGGTTAAAACACTGTTTGCAAATCTCATGCATTATTCAACTCTAAACACATTCTCACTCACTAAAACACATTGTACACTGTGATGCACTTGTTTCAGTAGGCGAAAGTTAAAAAAAACTGCAACACAGTTGTCACCGTTTACACACAACGACTCAAAATTGTTCACACTTATTTCTACTGATGTGACCAAACCAACTGTACATAATACAAGTCAGTTCAGAGTCCCACAATTTACTCAAAATGTTGCACTGAATGTTGATACCAACAATGGATGGAAACAATATAAGAGGGAGAGAAGGAAGAGTATGTGTTTTATAGGGAAATGTTAAAACAACAACAGGACAACTTCAAGAGTTTTGTTCAAATCATTATGGATGGAAATGCGAAAAGGCTGGATGGTGTGATTAGACATGTACAAGAACTAAAAACTGCACACAAGGCATCATGGATGAGATGAAAGCTAAGAAGAATGACATTGACATAAAAATTAAATCATTTGAGAGCAGCATTTTTAAAATCAAAGCAGGATCTGTTTGAGAAGCTTGATCACATTGATAATCAGTCAAGGAGATCTAATCTGCTGATTGATGGGATTGCAGAGGAAAAAGGCGAAACTATCAGTGGATTAGAAATGAAGATTCAACAAATGCTGTCGAATAATTTGGGTCTGGATAGTTCTACAATTGAGATGGAAAAGGTCCACCGGATTGGACAATTCCATGAGGGAAGAAAGCCAAGAAAAATTGTTGTGAAGCTTCTGAGATTTATGGATCGGCAGCGCATCCTTTCCTCCACCAAAAAATTAAAAGGTACAAACATTTATATCAATGAAGACTTTTCTGATTTGGTGCAGCGGAGGAGACGTGAACTGCTGCCAAAACTGAAAGAGGCAAGAAAGAAAGGTGAAAGAGCCAGCATAAGCTTATAATTTGGCCGGCACATGGACAAAGGCAAGCATCTGAATAACTGTTCATGACCTTTTTGGATTTTTACCCTGATGTTTTTTTTTTTTGTTTTAATGTTTTAATCTTATTAATATGACTAATTTACTTTCAAACTTGCCTAAGAAAGGTCTCGTTTTAGCACATTTGAACATTTGTAGTCTCAGAAATAAGGTTCATGAAATTATAAACATCTGTTGTAATGAGATTCATGTATTGGCCTTATCAGAAACACACTTAGATCACAGTTTTGATAATTCACAGCTAGATGTTGAGGGGTATAGACTTTTTAGAAAAGGCAGAAATCAAAATGGTGGGGGTGTTGCATTCTATATTAGAGAGAATATTGCAGTCACTCCAAGGGAGGATTTGATGGGCAGCGAATGATATGGTTACAGTTACATATTCCGTTTAACAAACCCATTTTAGTTGGATGCTGTTACCGACCTCCCAGTTCAAATGTAGATTACTTGGAAAAGATGTGTGATATCATTGAGAAGGCATCTGCTCACACCAAAGATATCTTTCTTTTGGGGGATTTCAACATTGATTGGTTTTCAAAGAAGTGTTATTTACGTAGAAAGATGATTACTATAACTACTGCTTCTAACCTTAAACAGATTGTTACACAACCCACAAGAATTTCTTTGAATGGCTAATTTAAATCGACATGTATTGACCACATCTTTACAAATGTGTATGAGTTGTGTTCACATGTCATCTCAGTTGGAGTAGGATGCAGTGATCATAATTTAATCATCACAGCAAAGAAAACTAAACTGCCTAAATTTGGTGCAACGATTGTCTATCGAAGATCTTATAAAACGTTCGACCCCAATGCATTTGTGGAAGATTTTGAAAGGTCCACTTGGTCGGCTGTTTGTGAAGAGGAGGATGTTAATGCTTCTTTATGTATTTTTATGGACAGGTTTGTGGAAATAGTTGACAAACATGCACCAACTAGAAAAAGGTCGATAAAAGGCAATAACGCTCCTTGGCTAGATACCGAGCTAAAATCTATAATGAGGGAAAGGGTTAATGCCAAAGCCGAAACTCTAAAATCTAAAAGTGATATGGATGAAAGGTATTATTGTAAGTTGATAAATAAAGTGACAAAGTTAAATAGATTGAAAAAGAAAATATATTTTAGCCAAAAGATTAGTAATTCATCAAATAATAGCAAGCAATTGTGGAAAGTTATAAATGAAATAATGTGTAAAAAACCAAAGCGTTCTAATATGTATTTGGAAACAGGAGAGGAAATAATTACTAAACCTTTGGATATATCAAATCAGACTTTATAAAAAAAGACTTTTTATAAAGAAATCTGCAAATTTAAGATCTATGTTATCATACCCTAAGGATTCACCTTGTAGTAATGTGAAGAACATCATGAGGAATAAATCTTGTTCATTGACATTTGGTACAGTTAGAGAGGAAATTATAAAGGATGTTGCTCTCTCTCCCGGAGGAAAAAACTGCAGGTAGAGATCATTTGGATGGCAACATTTTTTAAAACTGTTGCTAATATCTTATGCAAGCCTATCAGTCACATTTTAATAGATCTGTGATAAGTGGGGTGTTTCCGGAAATCTGGAAGCAGTCTAAAATTATACCGTTAGTGAAAGATGATAGATTAGGTCTCAGTGAATCAAATTGTAGACCAATTAGCATTCTACCTATATTGAGCAAAATATTTGAAAAGCTACTTTTTAATCAAATGATGCATTACTTTGTTTCAAATGATTTGCTCTCTAATTCACAGCATGCTTATAAGCCAGGATAACACAGTCTCATCCCAAAAAGTCATATAACTGACGTCTTGGGACGTTTTTCGACCGTACGTCAATATCCTCCTTTTTAGGGCCCCCTTAAACGTCGGTAGATGGCGATCCCGGACCGTCATACAACTGACGCTTTACCTTTAACGTCAGTTGGGTGACGGGTTAGGTTTAGGGTTAAGTTTAGGTCTGGGGTAGAGTTAGGATCCCATAACCTCATCTACCGACGTTTAAGGGGGCCCTAAAAAGGCGAATATTGACGTATGGTCAAAAGACGTCCCAAAACGTCAGTTATATGACGTCTTGGGATGAGACCGGGTTGGCCAGGACACTCCACTAACACTGCATTGCTACAAATGGTAGACCAGTGGCTAACTTTTATTGATGATAAAAATCTTGTGGGTGCATACACCTACGGCAGTGTCAGCCATGCAAGGCACCAGCCAGCTCGTCGGGAGCAGCTGGGGTTAGGTGTCTTGCTCATGGACACCTCGACACTGGGTCAGGTGGAACCGAGGATTGAACCACCAAGCTTTCGGTTTGTAGACAACCCACATGAACCACTGAGCCACTGCCGCCCCAAGGTTCTTTTGGTGGAAGAGTTGAGGAACAGTGCAGTTCTCCTGTCGGATTATATTGGCTGATCTGACGCTGTTATGGCTTTAGTTGACGTCAAATGGAACTGATGGGTTACATGAGTGCTTTAGGCCTAAAGGTGCAGAATTTCTCGTGAGAGGCCTTGGCTGATCGAAACTCTCGGAGGAAGACCACTGTGCCTACGAGGAGATGCGACACTGAACGAAGGAACCTGTTAACACCTGATTGGATAGGAGTGACAGAACTTCCTGACAGAACTTAGCAAAACATTTCATTTCTAAGAATATGTTGTTTCTGAAGTCCAGACTTTATGCAATGTCCATGATGGTCAGTAGTAGTATGACAATCTTGATCATTTGTTGTGAACTTTTTCTTCTAAAGTGTTTGAAAACTCAGGAGTGAAAACCAGGAGACTCGAGTTGTATCTTTTTAAGCAGGGTTCTTTATTGTTGTTGCATTGCTGGAGTCAGTTTTGTCCAAAAATCTTAGCCAAGTCTAACTAAGGGAAGTTTACATTGCAGTTGATATACCTTTTTAAGGGGTGGGGTTACATAGAGATGGAGACACTCTTAAACATAGCATGTTTATTCATCTGGTTACCATCAGGATAACAGTGTAACTCAGAGTGTAAATGAGGTATATTTTTGGAACCTGCTCAGCATTAAACACGAGAACAGGATGGTGCAGGACTTCTTGTACTGAGACAAGAACTCCAAGACTAAATGGTCTCAGTACTAAAGTAGCAGGTGTTAAAACCTGCTCAGCAGAGCTTCCCACATTGAGACAGGAACCCCAAGGCAAATGGTCTCAATTTAACTTGCAATAGAAAGATCTGGACAGACAGGAAAAGGCAAGTTTGTGACATTTACCTTACAAAATTCACACTACTAAACTCCCTTAGTTCCTTCATTACCTTGACACCTTAATGTGGCGATATGGGAGGAATAAAAAGCTCACAGACTTATATGCGGGGCAGCAGAGGAGGGGGATGCCTCAAATCTCTCTGCGAAGCATGCACAGAGAGGGCTTCTGGAGCTAAATACACATCTATGGCTAGAGGTTATAGGTTCTTAGATTTTGCAGTCATAGCAGCATTTTTTTATTTATTTTTTCAAACAAAACATATGTCCTAAACATATACTGTTGTCACAGTCACACACCATTTGGACATTGTTTTTCAGTTTCCACCGTTTTCCTGAGGAAAGTACACTCTAAAAAATTGCTGGGTTAAAACAACCCAATTTGGGTTATTTTGGCAACCCAACGCTGGGTCAAATATGGACTAACCCAGCGATGGGTTATTTTAACCCAGTTGGTTGGGTTAAATCTTTGACCCAACATGCTGGGTTGTTTAAACTGAACTCAACTATTGATTAAAAATTACTACATTGCTGGTTAAAAACAAACCTGAAATAGGTTTCAAAATAGTGAGTGCAGAGAATTACCAGAGGAAACTGTAATAATCATAAGGAGAAGATTTATTATTAATAAGAAAGATCATCCAAATGCATTAGAGAAGATATTCATAAGAAAAAAAATGCAATTTTTCATGCTCAGTGAACAACAAAACAAAACATTTCATTACAATTTGTTTATAAATATTTTTAAAATATTTAAAATAAATAATAAGTAATATTTAAAAAATAAAAAAACATCAATAAATTACATTAGCTTCACTTTTAACAATAAATTACACTAGCTTCACTTTAAACAATAATAAATTACATTAGCTTCACTTTTAACATTTACATAAGGTTATCAAAGTGGCACAAGTGCTTTATAAATTAGTTTGACACCCCTATAGCTTTTTAGAGAGTAAGGTTAACAAATGGCACAAGAACATAGTGGCACAAGTAAAATACTTTAGATATAGACCATTTCAAAAGATGTAAACAACACTGGTCCAGAAGCACTTCCTGTTTCAGTTTTTTAACACTACATAAAAGCTGGGATAAAATACAACCAACAGAACATTTAAAACTGAATCAAAAAGTTAAACAAACATCTTTAAGATGTTTTCTTTACATGTGAAATAAAGAAAACAGTTAGAAACTGAAACAGGAAGTGCTTCTGGACCAGTGTTGTTTACATCTTGTGAAATGGTCTATATGCATTAGTCTGACAATTGTCCTCTTAATTTAAACTCATAACATTTTACAGAGGGTTCATTGTTTTGGTTCCAGTACTGCTTAACATGACAAATATCCATGGAGCAGTCTAACTGAAGGGGATTCTGTTCCTGGGAGTTTGTAGACAACCGTCTGCAAAAATTCCACACTGGTGCGCACTGCTTCGGGAAATGGATGTCCAAAACATAAAAAAAAAAGTTTAAAGTATGTGTCCACAGCACCAAGTAGAGTTTTTGCTGTAGTGCCTGTTTGCCAACAACAAAGGCCTGATGGCACTGACCGTCATCCCCAAGAACGAAGGGGAAGGGTTTAGTGAGCCTCACCGCCAGCAGGAATTCAACTGTGTTGGTCCCAACCTGTTAAAAACAGAAGAATGTTAAAAACTCACAACACAATGCAGCATTATATACAAAATTACAAACAAAATATCGATATACTGTTGTCCTCCGTGCAATATGAGAACCGATACTTTGAAATGACTTAAGAAAAGGACCTGAGGTACTCAGGAGGATGAAGGTTAAAAAACCTTTATTAATCCATGGCTAGTCAAATAAAATTAAAACGCCTATGCGTTTCAGCCAGCAAGGCCTTCGTCAGGGCTTGAAGTGTTTGACAAACAGCTCACTTCCTTGTTAAGACCAGTAATCAATAAAAGCTGGTCTAGTCAACCGTTCTCTGAGATTTGTTTTTATGATAATCGAATGTAAAGAGTTTTATCTCTAAAAACTGTTTAGCTTATAATGCTAGTAAATGAGGGCATATAATAAATAAAAAGAAATCGCTAGTTAATACCACTAACAAGGCTTAAAATAGCCCCACACTAACACAGTAATATAATGAGGCTCCATACATGCAAAACAAAGCAGTTCACTTTGTGTATACAGACAGGAGCCATCTTTGGAAAACAGTCTCGACAAGTCGAACAACGAACGCTGTTCATACAGTTCAGAAGTCCGCTGAACTTCATACAGTTCAACTCACTCAGCACATCTTTCGTGGTTCGACTTGTTGAGAAGTTGAGACTTGTACGTGAAGTGCTCTGTCTTTATAAAGTGTCTTCTTATTAAACTCTCTGTACACTTACACAGTTCTCAATGCTTCGTTTTGCATGTATGGACCCTCATTATATTACTGTGTTAGTGTGGGGCTATTTTGAGCCTTCTTATAAACTAGCAATTTCTTTTTACTTATTATATGCCCCCAAATACTAGCATTATAATCAAAACAGTTTTTAGAGATAAAACTCTTTACATTCGATTAGCATGAAAACAAATCTCAGAGAACAGTTGACTAGGTACCGATTTTTTTATTAGACCAAAGGTTAATTTTGCGCCGGAGTTGTCCTTTAAGATATATGTGGATCTCTTTACTGAAGAGCACCAGAGGTATTTACACACTTTTACACCTGTTGATATGTTTAGCCATTTTAAGTTGCTCTTAGTATGGTCTGTATAGTGATGTGTGCAATGCTACATTACTTACATTATTGAATTCAATGAAAGACTTGATATTTTCTTTTCTAGTTTCCTCATCAATTTGTTCATCTGTTAAGAGAAAAAGAGACAAGAGAAGAATGTAAGAAAACTGATCTATTCAGGGCTCTACAATGCGAGTATTTCACTCGCATATGTGCCTGAAAATAGTTGTGTGTGAACTTATAAAATAATTTACGAGTGCACGAGTGAAGGGCTGGTCTCAATACACTGAACATGAGCGCGATGAAGCGAAGCATACCATTGGTTTCACATAAAAAGCATACAAGTGGAGGGGGTCACACTGTGAACATAACATGATGACGTAATTTTATTCAAATGAGAGTGACGATTCGCAACCAATGAGCCAATCACTGAAATAGTGTGCTTAGTAATATTGCAAAGTCTGTTGTCATAACAATGTGCACGCTGAGTAAAAGCTTTCAATGCGCACATAGGGATGTCCCAGTCGCGGCAAGTTAAAGTTGACAGGGAAAATGTAGGCCTACATTAAATTGATCCTCTGAGTTACGGATCGATCTTTAGAAATGAATATGAAAATCGATTCAGAATTGGTGAATCGATTTTTTTCAACACAGCCCCACACATTTGTGTGCTTATAATGTTTAAAATGTTTTCAATGAAATCGAAAAGAAGCAGAGTGGTGTTTTATAACATATTTCGTTTCATTGTTGCCTAAAATGTACTTAACAGAGATAACCGAAGTAGCAGAGCGTGGTGAGTGGCGCATTTAAGAACAAGCTGTTCCATTAGCAGAATTACTGGACTCACGTTCTAGGAAGTCATTCTCCTGAACCGGACTTTGCATAGGATACTTGGTATTGAGAAACGCCAAATGCCAACACTTGTTTCTTGTGACAAACATGCCGAGAAGCAATAAAAAACTCCATTGTTGTTTACTATGTTGCTTTCTTCATGCGAAAATGACGTCGATGCCTATTAAGTAAAGGTACTGTTGGTGGTGGAACCGACCCGATTCGTACTGTACCGTACCGCTCAGTGGAAATGAGCCATTAGCCTACTAGTACTGCAAAAGAAAAAAGCAAGCGGGCTTTTTTTGTTTTGTTTTTAGCACTTTATACTTTATTGAGGTGTTCATTATTTTTATCTATTTTGAAGCAGGCTAAAAATAATATTAGGATAATTGTTAAACAGGTAGTTCACCTAAAATAGAAAATTCTGTCATTTATTACTCGTCATGTTTTTTTCATTTTTTTTTTTTTCATTTAGGAGCACATGTACTTTGAAAAAAGGTTAGCATAGAGTCCTGCTATTCAAAGCTCAATGGATTTTAATGAACATATAAAGAAGTGCATTTTAATTTGACTTGAATAAAGTTTACCTTTAAAGATTGGTATCAAGACATCGAAGTTCCATTCTTTCAGCTTCTCCTGTACAAAATGATCCATAAGCTGTTATTCTGCAACCTGTCAGTGGGAAAATGGGGAAATTGGCAGAGGCTGTGAGTCATCACGTTTCTTAAAACATTTAAAATGAGACAAAATGGTCTGTATATCAAACAGATGAGAATATGAAAAATTCAAATACACTTAACTTTTGAGCACATACTTATATTAATCAATGACTTATAAAAAGACAACTTTGCACTAGACACCAATATATATGTATATATATAATTTTTTTTGCCTGATACAGATATTTTCCATTTGCTCACTTATTTGAACTTTTGTCATTAAAACATAACTGTTTAATCAAGTTTTAAATAACCAAAAGTCAAAAACACATGCATTAAAGGGATAGTTCATCCAAAATGTAAATTCTGTCATTAATTACTCACCCTCATGTCATTCCAAACCCCTAAGACCTCTGTGCATCTTCACAACACAAATTAAATTATTTTTGTTAAAATCCGAGGGCTTACTGACCCTTAACATCATTTTAATTTATGAACTAACCATTTGAGATAAACTGGCTAGTTTATTGCAGCATAATCAAATCTTTTCACTGAATCCATTATTCCAGGGTCAATTTATTATTCAAGAGGCAAACATTATTGTTGTTTTTATTGTTTTATTATTACTATTATTATAATATATAAAATGTATTTTGTAAAGATTTAATTTTGTCTGGGCAAATATTAAATTATTGTACACAGAGAAAAACGTTGGATTATGCACCAGACATGTTCAGTGCCTTCTCGTAGTTCATTAATAAAATATAACAGTGTCCAATGTGCATAGCTGGTACTATCCATCCTAAATAGTATGTTACATTAGTAATTTTGTCAATACTATTTAGGGCAGATAGTGTGGATAGTATTCACATTGGGACTGTATTATCACTTATATCTGTGTAAATATGACCATCTGACCATGGTTTTAAATTTCCACGCAAGTGCATCTTCTAACATTAGCTGCTACAGATTTGTCACACTAAACTCACTCATATGCTTTGTGTAAAGCCATTTCTCAACATCTTAGGATATTAAATGTGTGTGTTGTAGCTTGTTTAAAGCTTGTTAGTATAGTGGTTAACAAGTAAAACTGCATATTATTAGGTCTGAAGAACATTGTAGCCTGCGCTAAGTTACTTCTCTCTGTTTATAGATATGAATATTTTATACGTTAGCTTAGCTTAGGTAGCTAACTTAACTTACTCTGCAGTAGAGATAGGTCCAACAAGTCCGACTATAAACACTTAACTTACTCAAACAGGGTTTCATGACTGTACAAAAACACGGCTTGGAAGATGAACTCATGACGTACTCTCTAATTTTGATAATTTGAAATAAAAAAGGCGACAGCCTGACGCGAGTTTTTAATAAAAAAAGCAAACGACGATCGCATACCGACAATCGTCGACCTTATATATATATAAATATAAACGTTAGTGAAGTTAAATTACTCATAAGTCACATATTTCTGGGGAAATGTTGGCCAAAAGAGGTAATTTAACGTTATCTGACTTATTCAAAAATCAGGGAAAAGCTATAACATTAACGTTATAACAAAGTATAAAAATAACGAAGCTAGGGCTTCAAGACTTATTGTGTCCTGTGAATCGCCCTATTTTGCATACTTATACATTTTTTGGGGTACAGTAATAGTTTTCTGCATTAAATACTCTAAAACATACCTTTTTCGCCGAATAACAGCTGTCCTTGCTGAAAAACGATCATCTGAGGTGATCCAAAATGCCCGCAAATGCAGAGTTGTTGCCTCGTCTGTGGCGTCGATGGGTGAGGGGTGGGTTCACTGTTTCAACGGTCACAACCGGCAACCCAGCGTTGGGTTACACAAAAAAACTACCCAACAATGAGAAAATAACCCAATAAAATGACCCAACAGTCTCAACCCAGCGGTTGGGTTGAAAAAATAACCCAGCATTTTTTAGAAAATTTAATCAATAACCATTACAATATTGTAATGGTTATTGATTAAATTTTTTGTCATTTAGTCCAGGCGTGTATTGTTAATTATTCTCATTTGCATATATCCTTAAAGTCCCTGTAAAGTCAATTCTACAAAAAAGTTCTAAACACATTATAAATGTTACATATGTATTGCTAAAACATATTACAAAGACTGTGAACTGTGAAGTACTGAAATGTGGAGTTGGACCTTTAAACAGTTTTTCACCATTGCAATTTTACGGATTAATTGGGCGGGGCTAAAACAGGGCTCCGTGACGCACTGGAACCCATGAGCTGCTGGACACCCCCCTATTTGATGACGCACAGAGTCTGATCTCCCCCTCTCCACACACACTCCCCGAGCACATTCGCATTCACCGCTCAATCGCGAGTGACTGTCAGTACTATTAGTTACTACAGCTGAGCCTACAGTTTTCTAGCTAGCTATGCCTTCGACACGGACATGCATGGGCTACTACCTGGATGTGATCATGTACAAAACAGATCAGTATCTTCATTTAAATTCCCTTAAAAACGATCACATCAAGAAGAGGTTTTTAGAGAGCCTAACGTTACCTTGATGAAGAGCTGAGAATCACCCCCTCTGTAGTGATCATTTTACACTGGATCGTTTTATAAACTTTCCTCAGAGACAACTTGGATTCACTGATAATTCACAGATAATCCGCTGTTACTGGTGAACGGGGCCGAAACGACGATCTCCCGCCTCAGCTTTCATCCTCCCGTCTCCAAAAGCTAATCAGCTAATATCACCGTCAACAGCTTTCCCTTGAGTGGGCGTGGTTTCAGCACAGCCAGTGGACACACCCCCAGCGTTTGAGAGCAGAGAATCTGCTCATTTTTTCATGATTTTGATAGCTTATTTTATGTACTTCCCGACTTTTTTTATCATTCAAATTTGGCTGGGTGGCTAATTACACATTTTTCTGTGGTGTTACAAACTCAGAACACATACTTAATTTTGACTTTACAGGGACTTTAAGTTCCTCTAGCCTACTTCTCTGTTCATTGTTATCGAGTGTAACGAGCTGAGGAACGCATGCGAAGGAGAGGATCTAAATGCAGGATTTTAATAAAGTAATAACAGATAAAACAAAGGAACAAAAGCAACCATTGCATACAACAACTGACAAAGTAACAAGTTAAACACAAGGGCTATAAATACACAGGGACAAACAAGCTAAACAAGATAACAAGAGAATGGGGCTAATTAGAAACACCTGGAGAGACTAATAAACTACAAATGAGTTCAAAACATGGCACAGAACAGGATATAACAAAAGTCCACACAATACAGGAATCGTGACATATCCCCACATTTAAGGGTGGTGATTTTAATAGATCTCGTGCTGACTTTAGCAGGGGATCTGCTAGGCTGGACATCAGCCCTGGTCGCCCATAGACCAATCCGGTGGCTGGCCTGATAGTTGGCTTGACGTGAAGAAGCACTGGCATGGCAGTTGTGATAACATCCTTTAAGTGAAGGGGGATCCACAAAACTGCAGGACAAAGTCAATATATCTTCTTCTAGTAAATTTAAGCTAATGTCCTATTCTAAACCACTCCAGAAACAGTCCTTAAGCAGTGTATTGTAACCAGGAACAAGGTGACTATAAAAAACGAACTCCTCCAGATAGTTCGCAATGCTACTGTACGATCATGTTGATAAATTGAAAAAAGTTTGCTGGGTTCTGGTCACATCTAGTGATGTTACGTCTGACACCAACGCTCTGAAGCTTGCTTCAAACTCGAACGGTCCTTGCAATGAACCACTGCTTCGGAGCTTGTATCATTACATCAGTAGTCACGTGAAAATGACATCTGAAGCAAACACAGTGGTTCACTCCTGTAGTGAACCACATGACTGCTTTGACAGCCCGATCTAGTGTTGACAGGTTTGAAACCTGGCGGCTGTATTTCTCATAAAAGTGAAGCCAAACCATGGCAACACCATGGGTTGTAGTAGTCAGTGTTTGGATTGGCATTATTATTGAGAGTGGATTGAGTTTATTTTAGTGTTGTGATGGAGCCAGCGAGAAAGAGAAGTCGTTCGCAAGTTTGGGAACACTTTAAACTTATTTTCCCGAATAAGATTAGTTCTTTGACATTTCTGCATACAAATATTTTTACATACATAATGAATGATATGGAGAAAGACAGAAACTTCAAAAACCCTCTGCTACATTATTCAAGGTCAACCAGTTACACAAGCACATCCTTTTCAACATGCAAAAATAACAGTCCCACCAGTAAAGTTATAGAGTTCTGGTTCCCACCGGAAAGAAGCAGTAACTAAAGTCATGGTTTAAATGGTAAAAGCAGAGGGTTCCTATCAACTTTTATTTTTTTTTTTAAGCTGGTCTGATCTTATAGCCTGGTTCAACCAGACTCTAACATTTCATTTGTACATAGAGTCTGGCCTCTCTCCATTGAGAAACGTTTACTTCGTTGTAGGCGGGTTCACTATTGAAGTTCAAAACTATTGGATCTGCCCAGAGTCACTCACAATCTGCCAAAGTCAATCGCTAACGTGTGGTTGTGACGTATGCCATGCGCCGAAACGACTGAAAACAACAAGTCTGAATGATCAGAGGATTATGTTTACAATAGGATTTCAGTCAACGAGAGCTGCAGGTTTTGTTAATCTAGGAACAATTATTAATTCGAAATGTATATTTGACACGAAGAAAAGTTATGTATTCATTCAACGGTCGAAGCTGTGTCTAATCATTACAAATACGCCGCTGTGGTGGTTTTTTGATCTGCCGCAAATGCTGTACAGTGAATGATCTGTCTGTCTCTATCGGCAGATGTGTAATAAACAACAATTTTTCATATTACGTCTTATTGTTTCTTAATTACCTTAATTATGGTCTTAAAAGGATGTGTTTGTACATTTTTATATGGCATTTAGTTTTTTTTATTTTATTATTAAAACAAATGGTAACACTTTAGAATACGGTTCCTTCGTTAATGAATAACTACACAAGAACTAATGAGTAACACAATATTAACAATCTAGTAACTATTATTAACTAACAAGAAACTCTGATTAACGAACTAGTAAGTAATAGCGCACAGACGAAAGTGGTAGTTCACTATTAAGTAATCAATAACTACTATTTTTTTAATACTTCCCAGAGAACTACTGAAAAAGTTTATTAACAATCTAGTAACTACTATTAACTAAAATAAACTCTTATTAACGAATTAGTAAGTAATAGCTCACAGATGAAAGTGTTACTAGATACTTCTGTGGGAATTACTAATTATTTGGATTCGTATTATAAAGTGAAGATCATTGGAACTAACTAGTAATTACTAAAGTATTACTAAAGACATTTTCTAAAAGTTACTAAAGTTCACCAAAAAATCTCAAACGTTTGCACAAATCATGACTAGATCATGTAGTAACACTTGAGTCATTACTAGTTAGTTCCAATGATCTTCACTTTATAATACGGATCCAAATAATTAGTAATTCCCACAGAAGTATCTAGTAACACTTTCATCTATGAGCTATTAATTACTAATTATTTGGATCCGTATTATAAAGTGAAGATCATGGGAACTAACTAGTAATTACTCAAGTGTTACTAAAGACATTTTCTAAAAGTATACTAAAGTTCACCAAAAATCTCAAACATTTGCACAAATCATGACTAGATCATGTAACACTTGAGTAATTACTAGTTAGTTCCAATGATCTTCACTTTATAATACGAATCCAAATAATTAATTCCCACAGAAGTATCTAGTAACACTTTCATCTGTGAACTATTACTTACTAATTCGTTAATAAGAGTTTATTTTAGTTAATAGTAGTTACTAGATTGTTAATAAACTTTTTCAGTAGTTCTCTGGGAAGAATTAAAAAAATAGTAGTTATTGATTACTTAATAGGGAACTACCACTTTCGTCTGTGCGCTATTACTTACTAGTTCGTTAATCAGAGTTTCTTGTTAGTTAATAATAGTTACTAGATTGTTAATATTGTGTTACTCATTAGTTCTTGTGTAGTTATTCATTAACGAAGGAACCGTATTCTAAAGTGTTACCAAACAAATTAACCATTGACATCTAAAACTGAAAATCAAATTATGGTCTTCAAAGTATGTGTTTTCACATTTTTATTTATGACAATTATTTAAAAAAATCACAACCAATTTGTATGATTTACAACATGTAAAACTGACACACCAACCTCCTGCGCGAGTACACAAAGGGGCTCAAAATGTTCTATTCATCACCAGTGTTGGGAGTAACGCATTACAAAAGTAATACATTACAGTAACATATTACTTTTTGCTGTAACGCAGTAGTGTGAGGCATTACTAATCAATTTTCAGTAATATTTTACTCATTACATGTTCAGTGAGGCTTGTATTACAGTTGTATTACAGTGTATTGTCTGCTTTTACTTCTTAAAGGCAACAGACTATGTGAACGTTTTAAAGCAGTCTTTTAGTGCCAGTTCAGAGCGGTCGCGTCTGTAACATTGTTTTTCCCTCATAAATGCGAACACGAAAACTAAAATAAAATGAATATTTTAAGTTCTATGGAGACTGCAGAGCCAACCCTTCCTCATCCGATTTGCGCAGTGTAATTAACAGAATTACAAAAAATATATTTTGCCTCCTTTTTTTTTTTTGTCACGCATGAATGTGTGTCTTTTCGCTAATATGAAAAATAAAACATAGACTGATATTTGTCTAATGCCTGGAGTCCTTTAAGGAAGTAGCCTATATGTTTCAATATATGTATTTTCTGAAATACAGAATTTTTATTTCAAGTTTTGACTGCAAATGTCATGTCCATAATGCTGGACTTCCCCAATTTTAAATGATTTATCCTCAACTAGTTTTGTGGTGTAGGTCTACGTATTTTATAATGTTAACTTCAAATAATACTAATAGCCTAATTTAAAGATAAGGCAGCATTGGATCTGGACGGTAAGGAGAATAACGCTGGAGTTGGAAGAGGTGTGTCGCGATTCTGTAGGTTCGTGGATCTGAGTCGTGTGGCGAATCGCGATTTCGGTTTCATATTGCATATCCTTACAGCCCAAAAGTTAAGTTCTACTTCTGTAGTTATTTTGGTGAAAGTAACTCAAAAGTAATACATGAGTAATGTAACGCATTACAATTCTGAGACAGTAATATTGTAAGGTAATGAATTACTTTTAAATAACAGTAACAAGTAATACCTAATGTATTACAGTTTGGAAGTAACTTGCACAACACTGTTCATCACAAGAATGAATTTACTGTTGGGAATATGAGCTACTGACATGACTCCTGAGGGGATCTTCAAGAAAACTTTAGCAGCCAATATTCGGGGCTTCCAAACACCAGGCTAAACCGTCCGTCCAAAATGTCACGGTCATTGTGCACGCCGAGCTATACGCAGCACAAACTTCCAACTTTTCTGCCTCCTTCACGTGGTCCTCTGTTGTGCAACAAGAGATGAGACGACAACAATTCGGCTTTAAATTCTGTATATTCGGCAGTTTCTTTTCCAACAACGGACCGAATAGCTTTTCTCGCGTCTCTCTCCGCTGCCATTACTGAACTCAAACTGACGCGCTACATCAACGTCATCGTTCTCAGCCACTCCCTCTAATCGCTGATAGGTTTCCAGAAATCAGTTTTTTGTAGGACCAAAGGATGCACAGCAGTCCCAGACCTAGTACTGAAGGAAAATGAAATTGAGCGTAAGTGTATACATGGTTCCCACAGGCGAATTAATGTCACATGACCTCCCCGGAGACGCCATCTTTGAGGGCAAAACCGCTGTGTTTACCATAGGCGTTTACAAAGTTTTATCAGAGAATGTCGTTTTACAAACAAATATTTATTTCTGTTTATATTGTTATGCAAATCATGAAGACAGAGAGAGCTACAACGCGAACATTTCATTCATAAATGGTGTGGATCCGTATGCAGTAACGAAGGAAGCACTGAGCACTGATTATGCAACTTTGCCTCAGATACAGTATTTTCATGTGTACCATTATCTGGTATTGGTGAGGAGTTTTTACACATGTGAGCAATTCTGAGCCTGGAAAACACTGGAGGTGTACGATCAGATTGACGTGGGGTTGGTTTGGTGACGTTTGCTCAAGTGCAATCGATGGAAAAGTAACTTAGTCATCATAGCGAAGTAGCATGATGCTAATCTGTCTATTTAAAAGGCATAGCCTGCACAAGTTAATTCCCATGTTCCCCTTAAAACAGTCACCGGTGCTTTCTGTAATATGCATGTACTTGCGGGCGTCATGGTTCGGTGCATGAATATAAAAATAAATAACTTGCGTGCAATTTAATTAATGTAATGCGGAACTACATTATGTGGGATCTTTAGGGACATAATCTGAGATTGCAATGCTGGAATGTGAGATCAAACAGTGGAAACAATGTTGTTTTGTATGTTTTTAATACCTCGTCATTTAGTTCATACAGGACATTATTCAAACTGCAATGTTCGCTTATATTTGTTTACAATCGCAATAAAACACAACATTGCGCTTTTGTGAAACAAATTCTTGCGTGTTTTGAGTGAGTTTCTTTCCTGTTTATGCTCGCCAGCCATAATCTCCGTCGTTGTTCGGACAAAAGCTTAGTCTTCTCACATCCATACGGAGTCTAATGACGGGTATACTGTAAAATCCCGATTTAACTGAACCTCCGGCACGATTTTAACATCCATTGACCCAGCAGGAGATGACCATTTTCACTTTATAGCACGAAACTCATTTCACTTCGTTCAAGTCGTATTGCTTCTTCTAATGTTTTGCCCTCAGCAATGGCGCCGGGTCGGCAAATGCCCGTATGTTGTGACGTCATGTAGGAACTATGTATAGGAGGGTGCAGCCAGGCTATTGATCTTCTGTCCTTGTCTAAAGAAATAATTACAAACACACACATTATGTTTTATTATCAAGGTGAACACATGAAATTGATCAGTATCTTTAAAATTCACCTACATAAATGAGTTTCACTGCACTAACACTGTTTCAGCTTTGATCACTTCGGTACACTCGTAATAAACGGAGCGTTAACATACAGTATACGCCTACTTGCATTTTATGTTTGTCAGCTTTGTTGCATTACATTTACTTCACCAGGAGATGCTGCTGCCATTTCTATCTGAATGAAGTAATGAACCATTTTCGACACAATTGTATCAGAAAGTAATAATGCTTCGAAAAGCTTCATTTGGCCGTCACTAGTCACGTCCTGCTAGATCCATTAAATCGGTCAGTTGTTCTGCAACGAGCTGAGGAACGCAGGTGAAAGCGAGGATCTAAATGCAGGATTTTAATAAAGTAATAACAGAAGAAAGGAACAAAACCATTACATGTAGAACAACTGACAAAGTAAAAAGTGAAACACAAGGGCTATAAATACACAGGGACAAACAAGCTAAACAAGATAACAAGGGTTAATTAGAAACACCTGGAGAGACTAATAAAGAAGAAAAACTACAAGGACTACAAAACTTGGCACAGAACAGGAAATTACAAAAGTCCACAAAAGACAGGAATCGTGACATTGAGTCTAGTTCATGTGTCTCTGTTGAAATCTCTGTTGAAATTCTCTCTGTTTGAATTGATCTGCCAGTGCATATATTAAAGATTACCTTTGCTTTCATCATCGTGTTCATGCAAGCTCTTACAACACATTTCTTATGACAACTGTAGTCTACCTGCAGAACATTATACACTAAGTTAAAAGCAAATCATTTAAAAACGCCAGAAAATACATATTATTTGAAAACAATAATATACATAAATATCAAGAAAAAAATCACAGACACAGTGCAGTAGAGGCCTAGTTTTGAATATCAGATATCAGTAGATGTAGAAATGTCTCTGAAGTCAATTGTTTCCATCAAATCATTGATCATTTCCTTTAATTATCAGAAGATTTCCTGAGTTGATTAGATTAACAGGACAAGTTATTAAGTGTTCCTCTCTGACTGTGATCAAGATATTGTTCTTTGGATAGATGAGGGGACTGAATCATGAAAATCCCAGCAGATCACATACAAATAGGTTGCTTTCTCACACATTTATGTAAAATGTCACAATTATGGAAAAACAAAGATTATCTATGGTGGTTGAGGCCCTGAAGTGTTCAAACTAGAATGAAACTTCTCTTTCATATACACTGTATTAATTTTGAAAAGAAAAAGGTGAATAAAAGATTAGAAAGCATACCATTACAAACAATGCTTCTTTCTGTGAACATTTTAGATCAAAGACAAAGAAAATGTTGCTCCATGTATCTGAAATGGACATCGTCCTATCTTTAAAATGATTTCAGATTCTTTGTTGTGTGTTTCGAAAGTAATTTTTCAAAAAAGCTTAGTTCTAAATGAAGTCCAGACTTCATTGTTTCAGTGATCTACACTATGATGACATGGATTATGGAAACCTTAGAATTTGTGGCAAATACTGCATCTATTAATGACTATGTCAGAGTGATTTTTTTTTCATTGACAGTATCTGGTCCCCAGGAAAACATTAAATGTACTTCTGTAATGGCACTAATGCCCACCAGATGTCAGCAGAGTTATTAAACAAAGACGACCAGGCTCTTCTGTCAGGCCTAATAACCCATTCTGAGCTGACAGACCTCAAAATGTCTCGCTTTAACACAAAAATGAGTTTCCTTGTGCCACTGCCAAGATTCCATTTATACTTGATCAGAATAAATAAATCAAAGTGGCTATGATGAAATCTCTCCCTTCCTCCCCTCTTTTATTCCATTTTGATTTTATCATAGTTTTCACTTGCCAGATGGTGAGTAGTTTCATCATTCTGATCAGTTTAAGAACTGCACATTCCTCTTTTTTTAAAGACAATTCATTTTCATTAACTTTACTCATATTTTTTTGCTCTTGAGTAAATGTGACTCATAGGCTGACATCAACATTCGGTTAATTCGGCTTTCCCAAAATAACACCATAAAAAGTTATTCAGGCATATTAGCAGGTTGTTTCCTAACTCGGAGGAATAATAGGGAAATGACAAAATCAACCTACCTCATGCTCCCCTACTATGCCCAAATAAACTACAAGGGTCTCCCTGTACTCCGTATTTACGAGCTGGGCTCCCCAAAGGCCGAGGCATTTCACTGGAAGCACAAGGGAAATACCATTCAGTAAGGCTGCAGGAGAAAAGAGGACCCCACACCAACATGTTTTCCATGTGTACACACACACACACCAACCACCAATACTACACACTATCCTGCTGGAGTGCACACACTTGTATAGACGCTTACATAGAAATTCACAGCTGTGAGGAAACCACAAACACGTCACAGACGGCTAATTTTATGTGTAAGTAACATAGACTGATGCTTAAAGGCTTTTTTAGGGGGAATGACTGACACCTCACCTCCTAAATGTTATGGTGTGTGGTTCGACCACCAGGAGCACCAATCTGGCATAGTGAAATGTTTCAGAGAATACTCACATGCAAGTATGGAGTCACTGGCTATATGCATATAATTCCCTACTATACGATGGTCAAAAACATAAGACCATAAGGCCACAGGAAAGAGTGAAGAGACGCAACTGACACTGGTAGGGCAAATGAAAATATAAACGTATGTCTGGATTACTTTCATATTACACACATTTACACAACATAGAACATATTTTTAAATGGATGTAAAGTAAGTACATTTACAGGGCACTGACGTTTTATGAAGTCTGGCATTTTATGGATTGTCTCAATCACAAAATTCTTGAGATTGAGACAACCTATAGAAAATCACACCATAGAAAATCCCACAGTGCACCACGAAAACCAAAGTATCAATGCTCATTATGTTCCTTTAAAGGAGCAATGTGGGATTTTTAGCGACATCTAGCGGTTCGGTTGCGAGTTTGCACCAGGTTTGCACTAAGGGCTCAGCCCACTGCTCACCCCTCACTTTCGAAGAAGCTACGGTTGCTAAAATGGGACAAACATCTCGTCGGCTGAGACAGCAGAGAATAGCCAGAGTAAGCCAAGAGTGTGTAACATTGTCACTGTTTCTGTACCACAGTCCATTATAAACCACATCATGGATACTGTTTACAAGCCAGTCAGGTGAGGATCAAGGGTTTTAATATATAATTTAATATAATAATAGTAATCAGCTGATTGTCTCACAAACGTAACCAGCAGCACATTTCTCCCCACATACTGTAGCAAACCCATAATACAGCAAGGGAGCAGCTATATATTTTTTTCTAACAGGGTAGTAATAGTTTAGCTGGCTAATATGAGCTGTTACTGTGGCTGAGCTGGGACGCGTCTGCATGAGTCCAAAGGTCGGAAGTGCGCGCGCTGTTACAATCATGTCATTTTTGTGACCTCCACATCCCATACTATTTACTACACGCAATAGGCTTTTTTCTCTGATTTTGAATTTTGATTTTGAATTTTTCTCTGATTTTTCTCTGATCTAAAAGTCTCTATCGACGGGTTAGTGATTCCTGTAACATACTTTTTTACGGTCAATGACATGAATACTAATCATCAGCTGTCTCACGAACGTAACAGCACATCTATCCCCAACATAACAAACCCATAACACAGAGAGGGAGAACTAAGTTACATGAAACAATCCCAACTACATATTTTACACCACTCACAAGGGAAAAGTCACTACTCACGGAGTGTAAGGCTCCAGCTTTCCGCTACTTCTCTTTCAAGGTAGTGATGAAACGCGTTCTGTAGCGCTGTTTGTTCGCGTTCGGCTACGGTAGGAATATGACGTCACAACATGGCAACCTTCATAGAAGGGAGCTATAAATGTCTCATTCTAAGGTAATAAAAACATTACGGTTAATTAAGTAAGTTCTTTATACACCACTGAAAAGTTAGTTATGGATGTCATATTGCATTTCTGTTAATAGATACTCAACTTTTTTACACATTGCACCTTTAACAAGAATTCTAAAGCATTGAACAATTTGGATTTGATTGCGTGAATGAAAAAGGCCTAATCTGAAAAATGGCAAAGCTAAGAAAAAAAAAAAAAAAAAAATCACATTAGTCATCCCGCCCAGAAACCCACTCCAAAATTGCAAGATTTAGAGGAAAAAAAGCACCAGTTTTTTTTTTTAGAAGCACAACAATTAAATTGTTATCTGTTATCTGACCACTGAACAAATAAGTTTATTGTAAAGCACTAAAAACCAAAATGTGTAAATAAAGCTTAACTAAACTTTAGCCTACTTGAATTCTTACAACACAATGCATATTTCTTCGTCTTCATGTCCACTTGAACACTTGGGCAAAATACAGGAAATGACCGTAAGTAGGCAAGTTGTCAATTTCAAAGAACGCAAGAGTGTATGTTGGGAAAGGCCCATTGAGTCAGGGTCCGAACCCATGTACACAGTGCCGATTCATGACCTGGGAGCAAGTGGGCTGATTGTGACGCACCCACAATCTTACACAGCATGAGATTAGTACTCAGATGTTGATAATTACTACTAACTTGATGTCAGCGCAGCCTGCTAAAGGAAGTCATTGAGATTCACCTGTTAAAAAATAAAAAAGACCTCCAAATTGCTGACAGCACAGCTGCCAAAACACCAGGAAGCTTCGCTACTTCATAAAAGCCAGTAGGGAGGAGGACGAGCGTCTCGTTAACACCCTGGGATCTCCCTTGTGAAGCACAATCCATTACAGCAACTCGCATGACAGAGTGAAAAAAGCACATGATTTAGTTCAATATTTCCAACACGTCATATTTTCTCCATTCCTTGGGCGAGGGACCAGTGCCAGTATGTTTAGAGATACCTTGTGGTATACGTTAGTGGTCGTTTTAAACACTGTGCACATAAAACTGTTGTTGTTCTCAGCTACCAGTGAAACCTTTTAATAGTTGTGGGGTTCCCTGGATGCTTCCTGCTCCCCTCCAGATGGGCTCAGGGTTTGGTCCATGATGTTTTGGGGTTTCTATTGGACACACACGTGCACAGCTGCATTTCAACAACACAGACTCAGTGGAAAATGCGTGCATTGGATGGCATGTTGGCTGAGATGTTAAAAGGCCTGGTAAAAATGAATCTAGTACTTCGAGTGAGAAAGTCAAGGGCGAAAAATCTTTCATCCATGATGACTAATTGTTTTTTTTTTTAGATGTCTGTAAATACTATGTTTAGAAAAAACACACAAAACATTAAATACAATTCTACCAATAATAATTGTTAGGTACAGTGTATTTATTGTGTTCATGTTGGATTGCAAAACACATTTGCTGCAATTGATGCGATACAGAATAGGGACAGGTTTAGTGGTATGGGTAAGAAAGGGTCAACAGTGTTGTAAACATTGATGTAATTACAAATGAATTAAAGATGTAATCACATGAACATATTTTTTCTGTTGTCCTTTTACAATAAGCACAATGTAAAAACATATGTTGGCCTACCCAGTAAGTGCATTGTATCAAATCAATAATTTAAATGTTAGTACATAGTAGGATCAATTAATAGATGGACCATTATATTTCTGTATAAAGAAATGAGTTCAATTTGCTATTTTGTGGTCTACTTGTAATGTGTCACCAAAAGATGGCAGCAATACAAAATGTCTCTAACTTATTAATGCTTATTAGTTTGAGATAATTCAACAAATCAACATGATAACATATAACCAACAGGGTGGTAACTGTTTGATGTAATGTTTTATTTGTTAAAATTAATCATACTAATTTCACTATTGCTACCCTGAAACAACGTCACAACCAAACAGTTGTGTTGTGTTCGGCCATGAAGTGAGCAATCCACAGAGAGCATGAAAGCTGTGTATCTTCACTGAACAGCTGCTGCGTGCGCTCGATGCACCTGATCCCGCGCGTCTCACGGGTGCAAACTCTGTCCAATAGCAGTGCGCGTCTCTGTGGAAGCTCCGCCCACACGCGGTCATTGAACTTTCATTATTTGCATCCAGCACCCGCACACATCCACTTTTACTTTCAAGCTCCTCGGTTCAACAGGGCACTTTCTGTTCGTCAAGATGCGCGACGCGCTCGTCGGTTTGTGCATTGGGATTATACTGTTACTAAACAGCGGGTTTGTTGTAATGAGGAGGCAGGACTCGTCTTCAGCTCTTGGCAGTATTTTCCGTACGAGGTGCGCCGCCAGGTGCCTGAGCCTTCACACCACGCGCATCGCTCTCTCTCCAAGACATTTTCAGGTAAGTAAGAAAAGAGTTGACAAATAAATTTGTGTGTTGTACTCAAATGTACACAATAGCCTAAGTGAATCCCTTGTAAAGTCAGTACCTTTTGCCCTACCTTTATAAAACAATAGGCGACTTCATTATTAGGCTACTAAACTTAACTAAACTTATATTATAAAGCAACATCTCTTTTTTTTTTAACAACGGATAGAGATTGTTTAGCTTTATTGTATTGCTTGTTATTCATAATGTTACTTGTATTAGTGATATTAACCTATTGTTTTTCTTCCGCTTTTGAATCAATAACTAGCAGGAATAAATTGAATGAAAACATAATAACCATTGCCATTATATGCATGCAAAGTAGATTTGGGATCTAAATAGTCTCATATTCATCAAAATAGCCAGGGAGAGTAGAGAATAAATTACTGTAAAAGTACAGAAATTATACAAGTAATATACGAAATAAGTCACTTTTTCCTATCAATCTGTGTTGTTGGGTGCCATTTGTTCTGTAAAAATATAATCATATCAAATAACATCAAATAACAATATAATACATTATTAATTTTAATATTTAAAACTCCAAATAGATCAGAAAAATCTAAATAGATCATTCAGTGGCTCTATTTGATAAAACATGTTTGTGTTTAATGTACTATCACTCTACACCTGATCAGATGAACAAAATATACTTTTTTTTTTAGTTAAATGACAGTTATTATTAGTGCTATACCATACTCTGTGAACACAAGCAAACTCACTCATCAGCTCATCCATTTCAAATTCCTAACCATTCACCCAGAGGAGTTCTGTCTATAAACAAACAAATGCATAGAATTGGAAAACTGGAGACACAACTGTACAAATCTCTGCCAGCCTCAGTCTCAACACTGCGGTTGGGGTTTTTATTAGACGTTTTAAGTTACTTGCTTCTCTGTTTATGTTGGTTATGACAGACCATGGGGGTGGGGGGTTGGGGATGTAGACGAGGATTGTGTTTTAGACTTCCTCTGTGTATGTGTGTGCGCATGCCTTTATGTGTGTTTGTATCTGCGCGGAGGCATGTGGGGGGGTATCTTTGTGCGTGTGTCTGCACTTTTTGTCTGCTGTCAACAAACTCCCTTGTTACCGTGATTATATTCATCCTCATGTCCTTCCTGATCTTTATCATGAGTTTGCACCAGCATCTGACCCAGAAAGAGACAGCTAGACAGCCAATTTCATTTACAATTGTTTTGCAAACCTTTAGTATGAATGATAGGGGAATTATGTAACACTGCAGGAATTTTGTTCAATGTATAAAATTAAAAAAATATGATCTGTGAGTGTCAAACATTATTCAGAATCAGCAGCATGAAAAAAGTGATTTTTTTTCTTGTTGTTTCAAGATTAAGCTATTCTATTCTTTAGTACGATAATAAAAACTTAAATATGTTTTTGACATAGGCTAAATAATGCATCAACATGAGCAAACATGTACTGCACTGTATGCAATTAAAAGCCCAATGCCAATTCAAAGGCCCCCAATACAAATCATCCAGATCTTTTAAAAAATTCAAATTAAATCATCTTCTATTTTCAAATGCCCTGTCTGCTCATCACAGTGACTGCCTTGTTGTTATCTAATCTAGACATCAGTGCAGAGGGAAGCTATGCACATCAGTCTCTTTTATCAAATGCTTTATTCTGCAGCAAGCTGTCCATCTGGAGATGCTATCAGATTAGACACTGGCCTAGAAGCTCTTCATTGTCTCAGCACCGATTCCACAATGGGTTCAAAGCGTTCCAGAGCTGTCTGACTCAAACAGCAGCTTGTGTTCCTGAACAGCTGCTGTCATTCTGATGTCCGAGCAGGGAATAAACCAGAATGAATGCTTTTCATATCTGCTGATCATTGTCTTCGTGTCCACATCCCTGAAGCCCACTTACGCTGTCTCCCGAGGGGGGAAGCCATTTTGGCAATTATCCCCCTTCCTCTAGTATCAAATGGAGAACCGGGGTCATGGGTTAATTTAGACGGGCTGAGCTGAATGTCAAGTTATGCTGTGGCAAGGCATAACATCGAGCTATGAGGAGCTATCACTGATGATTAATGATTATGGGAAATTAGAGAGCATTTGATGTGGTTCAGAGGACGTCTGATCTGTCAGCGTTATGCAGACAGTTACGTGGAAATACACAAATCTTTCAGCTGTCTCAATATCCTGTTTGACTGCCATTGTTTTATTTGATTATCAGTCTTTGCTTCACTATGTCTTAAATTTTTCTCAGGAACCAATAGTAATTTATAGTTTTATTACTTCATTATATAAAAAGGATGGTATAAAATGATTTGGTCCCACTTTATATTAAGTGGCTTTAAGTACTATGTACTTACATTGAAATTAATAATTTGATACAATGGACTTATTGTGTACATACATGTTTTTACATTGTACTTATATTTTGAAAATACCTGCATGTAATTACAGCTGTAATTAATAAATGTAATTACATTTGTAATTACACAGTTGACCCTTGCCTTACACCTTAACCCACCCTTAAACCGACCTATACAACCACACCTAACCTTACCCGTATCACACCTCAATAGCAACAAAAGTGTTTTACAATACAATCTGAACAAAATAAGTACATTGTACTTATTTTTCGATGTAAGTACATAGTACTTAAAGCCACTTAATATAAAGTGGGACCAATTATTTAAAACATTTAGGAATTGGTTAATGATGAGATGCTAATTTTAAAATAATCAATAAAACAATAAAAAGGAATACACTTGAATTTTATTTTATTATCATCATTATTATTTTTTAGGGGGACATAATGTCAAAACATTTCAGGGTTATACAACTGACCTGGGCCGGATTTCCCAATAACGATGTATCTTAGCTCTTAAGAGCGCTCTCTACGTGCAAGGTTACGAACGCTCGCAGCAATTCCAAATGCGTTTCCCAAAAATGCACTTAACATGAATGCGCGAGAACGCGTTCTACGTGCTACTTAAGCGTCGCTATCCATTCGCGAAGTGCTGAAATATAACCTCATATGGAGTCGTATTCTGAACGTTTAACCTAATAATCTTCATTTGTTGTGCATTACAAATCAAGACACGTCTAAATGGATATAAAACACCAATACAGGCTGACAAAATGGCTGAAAAACAAAAACTAAAAAAACAAAACAAGAGAAGATAAACTACCTTTCAAAAAGTTAAAATTAATGTCCTTCTAGAGGAGATAGAGGGAAACAAAGATTTTATTTTTAACAGATTTAAAGGACACCATACAAATAAGTTAAAACAAAATATCTGGAAGGACATTGTCACATTGAGGTCCACAAGAAATGCCCAATACATGGCTGGTTTTTGCGCATGTCCGCAAGTCATTGACAGATTTTTTTGAATTCATCCCTATTTTGCCCGGTCTTTAAAGCATATTTCCCAGATTACTTATTTCATTCGTTTAATTTAGATGTGTAGGCTATTTCTATTTTTTCTTCCTTTTTAATTATTTAATTTATCCAACACGAGTACAACAAAGTGTACAATAAAGTACAATCAAAACCTATATATTATACTTACATTGCAGTGTAATCTATTGAATCTATATAAAAGTGTAATCGGCCGGTTGTCCTGCAGGTGACCTCGTAATTCTGTCTCTCTACGATGCGCTTGGGGATGTACGATTACTCCAGAGCACTCGTAGTTCTACGAAGATTTTCAAGTGCTACTTAAGTTACGATGCTTTTGGGAAACAGAACATTAAGATCATTCGTACGATCGTTTTTACGATCAACTTAGGCTTACGATGCTTTTGGGAAACGCAGCCCTGATATCATCAAAAGTGAACCACCCGAATTAAAAGGACATTATATAAAATGTGTCTGCCAAATCAAAGTCATGTGGAGCGACCAAAAAATTATTGTGATCCAATCAATATGAAGAAGCACATGGGCAAAATAAACTTAGGAAATTATATCAAAGACAATTCAGAATTACATTGTTTTTTTAATGAAAAGACAAGGTTGTAAAATGTCATGTGGTGCAACTTCCCCCAAAAATGTAATTATATTTATGAAGTGGTTCATAATAATCGTTTAAAAATACTTAAGAACAAAAGAGGGTAATAAATGTGTAAAAAAAAAATTTGGTTACATTACATGACATTTTAGATTCATTAAATGTAAAATATCTTGAAAATGTTATAAATGTTTATTAAAAAAAGACCAACATGAATACAAATTAATACAAGAATGCTCGTATACATTGTTTACCAATAACAGAAATATGTCTCATATACAGTACCTTTAGTAATGACAATAGGTTTGTGTAGCTCTGATGAGAGCACATCCATAACATGCATGTGAACTAGCTTGATCCATTGATCCCACCACAGGCCAAAATAGATTTGTTGCTCTATTCCCCATAGTGGCTATAAAATTGTGGTTACTTTAGTGTCCCCACCATGTTCAATAAAATATACAATCCACCAAAAAGGTTTTGTCCTTTGTTTGTTTTTGTGCTATTCAATAACCATTATTCCGAAGACTGGCCAGGGGCGTCTGCCAATCAAACATGCTGCATAAGCTTAAAACAACTAGTTGTTATTCAGATAAGCAAAACACTGTGACGATTCCTGACACGCTACGGAACATTCCAAGATCTGCTATGCAAATGTTGATGAGTGATTTCTGATGTTTCTGTGCTCAGGTGCCCTGGCTAGTCTTTTTAATAAGGGAGGGGATGTAGACTGACTGTTCTGGTTTATGAGCAATTTTACATTACCGTAGTCAGGGCAGTGTTTTTAAAAAAGAATAATGCGTTCATAATAGGAAATTTCCTTTTTAAAGCCTCTCTGCTCAGCAGGGGCACATTAAAATAACACGATTCAAATGAGCCTGTCTGATGTGACTGGTGATTACAGCATTCTGACTCGCGTTTCCAACTTTCTCTTCTGTCCGCAGAGTAATGGATCCCTTGGATGGTGTCAGAGCCATAAACAGTGTGCAAAGGTAATTTCTGTCAAAATTACACAGCATTTCACAGCAGTTTGACATAAAAGCCAACATAGATCTATCACTGTAAAGCATTGGTATGCCTGTGCACCTCCCGTAATGACATCATACATCATCGTAAAAGCTACTGTATTTGTCAGCTATCGCCTTGTTCTATTATATCCATGCTAGCTGGTTGTCAAACAGAAAATGAGATTATGATTCACTAGCAAAGCTAGAGGTCAGATCTGTAATGAGACTGATACAAATGAAGTAGAAACGCTATGTGTTTTGATTCACATTAAATTATACAGTGTTTCTTTTTTCACTTCAAGGCAAAATGCTAATTTCAGTAAAGAACTCAACCCACTTTTCTTAATGAGGACATTAACATGCTCTAGCAGCCTAGTCATTAAATAACAATAATATGCCAGTAGCACAGGGGGAATTGAGCTGACATGTTGCCAATGCAGATTTTCCACACATTTCACTGTGGTATTATGTAAAGCTCCCTTTGATGTATTGTTAAAGAGGGCTGCTTTCCTTTCAATGCTCTATGCTTGCATTCCTTTACATATCAACCATCCATTGCAGTCCGCACAATGAAAGTCTGCAGGAAATGTTCTTGAATGCACATCTGGACATTTTGAAATATTTCAAAACAGTTCATGATTGTGCACGTTACAGTTAAGCGCCTAAGCAGACTTTTCATGGCTTGAGGGTCAGCTTTAAGGATTTGAGATCTTTAATGCATTGATGTATGTGTGCATATGGTTGGAAATGGTGCAGCACGTGTTTTCATATCACCCTTGGGGGGAGTTCACTGGAACAGCCACGGTTTTGACCTCTCTTCTAAAATCCATGAAAATTTGGCCAACTGGTTGATGGATTTTTACTGCATTCTCCAGAGAGTTTCTTCCATTTGCTTCAAACGAAGACAATGCCTTTTAAATTCTTTCTTCTCATTATACAGGATCCATGCACATTTAGTTAGAAGTCCAAAAGCTTCAAGACAGTGTGCTCTGTCAGTAATAATGTATTTAGTAATGCTCTAACTAAATAATGCATGTAGTCTTGTCATCATGTAGAAGGAATGTGCAAAATGACATATTGTCATTATCAGTTAGTTTGTGGGTTTTCTGAGTTCGCAGCTTTTCAGTAGGATAACTCAAAAATATTTGAACAAATATATATAAAATTAGGGATGTCCAGTATTTCAATTACAAGCGCAACACAGTGTCAAAAATCTTTTCCAAAATTAACAAAAAACAAGAAAACTAAACAAAAAAAACTTCATTTAATCCATCCCCTTTAAAGTATCGCAGTAAAAAATATTAATCCTGACCTATCCTTACAATGCAGACACATCTACATAAGTCTTAAGCAAAGTGAAAAGTCCCTCAATTAAACGTTTCCTTGCTTAAATAATCGTAATCTCTCGTTGAAATGTGGCCCATGGGAATCATAGCTTTGATAAAGCTAAACTTGTTTATCAGTCTCTGTTCGGGATCTCTGAGGATAAAATGGACTTCCTTGCATAACATCTGGGGTTTACGCTGGAATTTTACACTGCGTTCACTCATTTTGTCTTTCATGCCACGTCAAGGTGACCAGGCCTCTAAACATAACCAAGTAATCAATCTCCCTACAAATTGTACACATCTAATTAAAGAGGTGTATCATATCATAACTGCAAACAGAACGTACACAAAGCAGACTGCAGCTTTTGTTTTCCTGACCTTGTTTACCATACATTCCAGAACTAGAATTTGCATTCATCAGCTTGGGCACACAAACATCCATTTATACTCCTAATAGAGTGTTTACTAGACATGTAATTAAAAAAGGCACTCTTGGAATTTATAACATCTTAAGGCCAGGACACAATAACTGCAAGCGTCCTTTGGGCTAGTTTTTGTGGTGTGTCCCACATGCAGGCTCTCGTCAGGCTCACGTCGGCGACAGCTTACCCGATTCAGCATGTTGATGTTCAATGTCTTCAATGTTCAGTTTAGCGAAGGAGCACGAGAATTAAAGCATAAGCGATGAAAGAGAGCAAGTAAGTCCGACGTAAGTAAGACGGTACAGATTGATGGCTGATCTAATGTTATGTTATCTTACCTGAGCATTCCAAAATGCAAATATTTTCATAACAACATGAGCCACTTAAAAAAAGTAAGTTATCACCATAACTGGTATTCAAAATGTTAAGCAAGCGTTGCGTTATTATATCTCATATGTACTTGTTTCGGTTTGAAACTAGACTATTGATACCTACTGATATAGACAGTTAATTCCTTACACAGCAGGCGCAGAACACGCATGCTAGTTTGCAGTCGGCTGTAGTCTGTGCTGTGTGTTCAAGCACAGATTTTTGGTCCAGACGCAGCCGACACGAGGCGACAACACCGTTGGTTTTCAGCTTCGCTAGTTCTTTGAAGTCGGTTTGGTGTATCCCAGGCTTTAGATGTTCCTGCTCTGAAGCTTAGTTAGCTTCCAAAGGCGGTTAACTTGATGCTTTTTGTTTAGGCTGTTTGCCTCGAATTGACTGTTAACCCAGTGGCCTCCGCTCATCGGCAATTTTCGATTCGTAATAGCTATACTCAGACAGCACTTGGACAGCTCTTCACTGAAGTACTGTGATTAGCATGATATAACTATATTATACACCAATTGCTCAGTTTTCGAACGACGACTACAAAAATGTTGAAGAACACAGGCGGCCCTCAAATCGCAAGATCTGCTCTTGAATATTATTATGCTATACTGCAGCACATAGCCTTTAGGCATTTGATATTCAAATGGCAGCGAAATAATTAGTGTGCCTTGACAGTTCTCTTAGCCTCCAGTTTAATTGCTGGTTCAAGTATTAGTGCTGTGGCACCAATGCAATTGTAAAACCGAGAGTGCCAGCAATTTTCATGACATGGGCAAGATTTCAATTACAGTTGCTCTACATAATTTGCTGAGGCTGGCAAAGTGAGTGTCTCAGTGGTAGATTAAACAAGGCTTGGAAACTCCTTAAAGCAACTACAATTTGTCCAAATGTTGGGTCCAGACATGGGTGGGATTCTTGCATTCTGCCCAGCATTTAACACCCAAAGCATGCATTATCCAGACTCACTTACACTCTTAAAAATAAAGATTCCAAAAGGAATTTTTTCTCGCAGCGATGCCATAAAGTATCTATTTTTGAATTTCCCAAATAACCTTTTAGTGATCAGTTACCATTTTTTTCGTAGAGTAAAGGACATTTTAATAATCCGAAGAACCCTTTTCACTATAAAGAACTTTCTGTGCTATAGAAAGGTTCTAAGGATGTTAAAGTGGTGGAAAAGTAATTTCACTTTTCTAACTTTAGTTAGTGTGAAATGTTGCTGTTTGAGCATAAACAACATTATCAAAGTTACAATGCTTGAAGTTCAAAGCAAAGGAACATATTTGTTTTTAAAGAAAGGGACTACAACAAATGGCTGGTAGGGACTACACAACATTCCTCCTGGGTTAGTGACATCACCAACCCTGTAATGTGCATAAACCCTGCCCCGGGAACACGCAGTCCATTTTAAGAAGAGGAAGAGTGGTTGTATAAGAGTACAGTTGTAAGTCAGCTCAAACTTTAGCATCCATCTTTTCACATAATAGAAAGTCACTCTGTGTGCATGTCACAACAGTTCATATACGAGCAATTTATACATTACATGACAGCATATGAAACCACTCCCTCAGAAACAGGCAGTGGGCTCAGATTGGTTAGTTTGGGCCGGTGTGTTGTGGCTAAACTGTCGCTCACGTTGTCCAGAAGGTTAACGCCCATTACCATTACGAGCGAAACGTGCATGTCATGAGCTCCGGTCCAGATGTAAATAATGGAGTCGAACTGCAGTAAAAGTTAGAGGCAGAATCAGACCGAGAAAGCGGCGATGAAGAGAGTCAAGCAGAACGTCCTTCTGAGTGATAATTTGCTACATTTTTTAACTTTATACACGTTTGTTTTACACAATAGTGTCTGACTGGCAACAATAGCAACTGACTGGCTACAAATGTTAAAAAACAAAAACAGCGTGGCATTAGTTTACGTTCTTGATCAAATCGAAAACAACATAAAGCATATACACATGAAAAATACGTTTAAAACAGTAGTAATTATACAAAATTCAGGTCCATAATGTTTGTACGCGTTTGTCGTGGACACAAAATAGCATAACTAGCAGCCTAGTGGATATAAAGCCAGCGCTGGCATTTGAAAAAAATAAAACACAAGGCTACGTCTGGAATTATACATGCAAATACATTTAAAATGATTAAGTCTTAGACTACTTACAGGTTGTGGCCGAACAACTGCTGCCTCTGCTTTTAAAGTTGGAACTGCTTCATGTTTTAGTAACAGTTTCTTGTTGAATCCAGTGTTGAATTCGTGGAGATTGTGGAAGCTGTCTTCCGTAAAATGCGCAGCACAGAGAGCTAAATTACGATCGTCATTTTCAGGAAAATAATCAAACATAAATTGTATCCATTGTTGACGAAGTACAGCGTCCGTGGGAAGCCTGAACACAGAAGACCTGACAGCTGGGTGAACACAACACACTTGTCGTGCCGCAGAAATATGCACATGCCCTTTTCTGCATATTCCGGAGGGAGGGGTTGATGGAAATGTGTGGGTTAGTGACGTCTAAAACCCAGCTGTAGTCCCAGTCGAGTCGTTTTTGTAGGCAATATACTTCCTGATTTTTAAAAGACGACATCTCTGCTTACACTAAACTTTCAGCGCTGCAACTTTGCAGATACTGTTCATGCACCAACAGCAACATTACACACTATTTAAAATGAAAAAAGTGAAATCTTAATCAACCCCTTTAAAGGGAGTTTCTGTCATGTTAGTATATCTGCGTGAGGAAATCGCAGCTGCTAACACACACAAGCTCTTGAAACCCCACCCTTTGCAGCAGCTCTTTTGCATTTAAAGAGCCAGTCACAAAATGGTGTGTTTTTGTACTGTAAATCCTCAATAAGTGACAACTTTAACATGCTATATAAAATATCTGTGGGGTATTTTGTGCTAAAACTTCACACACACACTCTGGGGACATCAGAGATTTATTTTACATCTTGTGAAAATGGCATTTTACCACCCCTTTAAAGGTTGTCTATGGAACCATCAATGCTACTAAAGAACCTTTATTCATAAAAGAGTGTATGGAGGGAGCGGTCTCATATTTGACCATTTATATTGAAAAGAAACTGGTCTTAATTTTTACGTAATGTTAAAAAGTAAAATATTTGAATAACTGTTTCCCAGTTTGTGTTATTTGTTCAAGGGCGGTGTATCTTAGCTGAACTGGAACTCACCCAATGCTTCTTCTCAGCTTAATCTCCATGTCCGCAGCTCTTAAATAACCTTTATTTTGTATGGTGGAAGGGAATGCTTGATTTGAGACTGAAATGGGGCGGAAAACTAACTGGCACTGGGGTATAATAAAGACACTGGGAGCGAGTGCTTACATGGAGATTACAGGTGCTTCACGGACAAAAGCGTAGTCGGTTTGGAACAAGCCAAATGATGGCTTTAGAAAAGTGAAAGCGATTAAATGAAATACTTTAGGTGATTTATAGCTTAGATCTATGCTGTGCTTTTTTCCCACCAACATGCAATGCATCAAAAAGGGCTGTTACACAAAGGGGCATTGCGTGCTTTATTTGAGACAATGATAAAATGAGACTAAGGTTGTGAATGTGGCGTTCCTCAAAACCAGCTATTGTTTACAATGGTTGAGGTTTAAGGGTGAGACTGAATAAAAATGTATAAAGAGGCATATATAGTATATATATATATATATATATATATATATAATATATACTTGTCATATAAGATCAGTTATAAAATATGTGGGTAGGAGGTAATTTCCCTGAATTGACTTCAGCATTGCACAAAAAAATCCATTATCTGCAGAGTATTGAGCGAGGAGGGTGTTTATCAAGACTGCATCATATATCAAATCTATCACACATAATCAAGGTAGGACTCTCCTATTTTAAGGGCATTTTAATGAATGCCAGAGAGTCTACAGTAAACAAAAGGAAGCATTTTGAAAAATTTTATACCATTTTCATCAAAAGTTTTAATTTAATGACTCAAAAAATTAACATTGTGTACTGTAACCTTCAAGTAAAATGTAAAAAATTGAATGTACACATCCTAAAAATTATTTTCAAAACATCTTTAATGTTGTTTTTGTAACAATTTTTTTTTATTTATTTATTTATTTTTACAAATAGGTATACATTTGTATAGAATTATTAATTAAAAAATATCATTATGTTGTTGTTTTATTTTTTATTTTATTTTTTAAGGGAATTACTGGACTTGGAACACATATCATTTTCTGGTTTTTGTTTTGTTTTGTTTTGTTTGTTTTTGTTTTGTTTTTTTTTCCTAAAAATGGTTTTCCTGGTTGTACCACATGTTGGTCGCTCAACATGACCTTGATTTAGCAGACCAAGTTCTTTTAATATTAAGCAGTGAAGCAGTTTTATTAAAATGTTTCTAAGAAGTAATAATAAAACAATATGCTATACTATTTAATTACATTTTCTTTTCAATGAAGGCCTTATGCTTCAATTTGATATTAACAAGGAAGACTGGAAGGATGAATAAATAAACAAACTAATAAATAAACATGTAAGTAAGTAAATAAATAAATAAATAGTCACATGTATTTACACAGCGCTTTATATAATTCAGATTGCAATATTCTTCAGTAAGGAAACAATACATTTGGTAATCTTCCAATTAAAACTTTCATTTCAATAAAGCATCTTAACAGGAGAGAATGGTGTCATTATTTTACCTCAATTCAATTTACTGATTTTGTGATCTGTCAAGTATACAGCTAAATTGATATGATTTATAAGTATTTATACATCAATGAAAAAATGAAAATAAAAAGATAAATTAATATCTAGACACAAAAATGCAGTTTATTCACCAGTCATTTAATACAAATTTTTTTATACTGTATACTACACCTATTGCAAATGATGAACAGTAAAATGTAGTACTGTACAAAAAAACTGTATTGTATGTTAATTAATCTTCAATTATACAATGCTTGTTTTATTAAATGTGACAGTTGATATTTACATGCATGGGAAATAGAAGCAGGCAAAGCATAATTCTCTCAGCTACACATGCGACTCTGAGACAGTGTTTCGTGTGTTAGAACACACAAGCTCCAGGCGATCTCAGCAGGGCCCTGGCCATTCTAAGCTCCATAAAACTGCCTCCTCTGCTGCCTCTAACTGCCCCTGTGCCTCTCCCATTATTCATAGTTTCCGACGACTGCACCACCCCAAGCCCGCGCCGTCTTTAAAAGGTGTGCATTTTTACTGCCCTCCCAGATAAATGTGTTTCCCACTCTCATTCTTACTCAGAAACATTGCCCCAGGATAACCTCAGTTTCCCCAACACACAAACACACATATATTAACAATTCACACACACACACAACACTAACGGAAATGTGCCTCGACCTTATCGTTTCCTCCTGATACTAAATCCCTGGATTAACAAGCATTTTAATGCGAAACTTTCTAACTGACGTCTGCAGAATCTTTCCTTCGTAAGGAAGTGTACGTTTTTCCCAAGGTGGTGGTAAAGGTCCATTCATGCTGTTCTGAAAATGGGACCATTGGAGTAAAGACAGCTCCTAGATCAGCATAATGTGTTATGTTCACATCTCTTCCCAGGATTTTCCTGCAGAGCAATGTTTAGCCGCAGCACCATAGTGACCGCTGTGTCTCATCGTGGCATGAAATTGGAAATGCGAATTCCCCAGAGGCAGCCACGCTCACTCATGCAAGGAATTGAAGTGTCAATTTTAAGGAAAAGAGAATAGAAGATGAGAGAGCAAGTCAATGAAGAGAAAGAGCCAGGGAGAGAGTCAGGTGTAGACAATGTAATGAAATATTGTTGGCATGTGATTTACATAAGTGCTGAATGCAAATGTCAGTGATCAGAATACATTCAGGGATCTCTCCACTGACTTTTCCACGTTGCAGAGAAGGTAATGACAGACTCCAAACACCTATGTGTGATCAAAAACAACAAAAAACTGCTAAATCATCTTTGTCTGAACAAATTGAAAACTAGAATTCTTAGATTACAAACCACCATAGCTATTCAGATCAGCAGAAACAAACTATTCAAAACTAGGGCTGTCATTATATCAGATTTTCACTTAACAAGTATTCACAATAACGATAATTTCAAGCTCACTTTTGAGGGAACTTGTGCTGCATGGAAGCGTCTGAAGCATGTGTGAAACTAGTCCAATCTTAATGGTTCTGCATCATGACGTGGCATGTACGGAAGATACAAAGGGACGGCGGCACACAACAGAGTTAGATTCACGATGTGGCATCTCAGGTCATGGGGATCACAGATGGAGTTAGCAGAGGGACTTGACACTTTGACATTCTCTCAGTCCTCATCGGGCAGCTTAGATGCTCCTGATCCCGACGCAGAAGCCTGTGAGACGATGGAGTTGATTTGCGGACCAGTGGAAGTGGATTTGTTTGTATCTCAGTAGACGACGCTCTGTCCACTGTGGTTCTCCCTCTCTCATCCAGGGCTGCCATGGTGCAGGTGTGGCTGAGGCTGCCCCTGTACGCGTTTCCCTCGAGTTCTGGAGAGTGTCCGTTGGAACGGGTCAGTCTACAGATAGTAGGCCCATTCTGGCCAGCCCAAGTGTGGTTCTCGGACGTCATATCACTCCTGGCAGGGCCTCCTTGGGAGATTCACCTCAGAGTTAAAATGGACTGCTTCACAGTTTCGTTTAGAACGCCTGGGTTTGACCTAGTTAAAGGGTTAGTTCACCCAAAAATGAAAATTAAGTCATTAATTACTCACCCCCATGCTGTTCCAACCCCGTAAGACCTTCGTTCATCTTCGGAACACAAATAAAGATATTTTTGATTGAATCTGAGAGCTGGATTAGTCCTACATAGACTGCCTAAGGGACTGGCTCTTGACGGCCCATAAAGTCATTAAAGAAAAGGTTTAAATATTCCATGTGCCTACAGCGGCTCAATTATAAGTTTATCAAGCGACGAGAATACTTTTTGTGTGAAAAAAACATAAATAACGACTTTATTCGACTATTCCATTACTTCCTTATGGGCGCATGCGCGAGAACTGAGACGAGGACGTTCTCCTTCGTCTACTTCTTGTTACCGGCTGCTCACCGCTTAGGAGTATTACCGCCACCTACTGTATACAGTGATGATCCATATATAAGGCGCTCCGGATTATAAGGAACACTGTCGTTTTTTGAGAAGATTAAAGGCTTTTAAGTGCACCTTATAGTGCGGAAAATACGCTAATTGAAAAGCGTATGTACAGCGCGCATCTTCCTCTGCTTGTAAACAGAAAGTTTTGCGCTTCCAGCTATATCAGCACATCATCTTATATGGTAGGGGGCGGTAAAACTCCTAAGCGGTGAGCAGCCGGTCACAAGAAGTGGTCGAATGAGAACGTCCTCGTCTCAGTTCTCGCGCATGCTCCCATAAGAAAGTAATGGAATAGTCGAATAAAGTCGTTATTTATGTTTTTTTCGCACAAAAAGTAGTCTCGTCGCTTGATATTAATTTACTTATAATTGAGCCGCTGTAGGCACATGGAATATTTAAACCTTTTCTTTAATGACTTTATGGGCCGTCAAGAGCCAGTCCCTTAGGCAGTCTATGTAGGACTGATCCAGCTCTCAGATTCAATCAAAAATATCTTTATTTGTGTTCCGAAGATGAACGAAGGTCTTACGGGGTTGGTACAGCATGGGGGTGAGTAATTAATGACTTAATTTTCATTTTTGGGTGAACTAACCCTTTAACTGCCCGGTGGCTTCAGTGCTGGAGTTCCTCTAAGGTCTCTTCTCTGCTAGTCTTACGCCATCCACATCTAATGTGGCACACTCTACGGTTCTTCAGGCTTTCCTGCACCATATGTGTCGGCGGAAGAGGAGAGACTTCATTTACACTGCCCTGTCAGAGCTCTAGAGTTTTAAGTTCAGAAGTCTTCTCAATGGAGAAAATCAGAGCAATTGTTAGTATGTATTGGGTTGCCCAGGAGGCCGATCCCTGGCCTCTAAGCAAACGATCAGCAATTGGATCATTTAGGCTATCTCTCTGGCCTTCCATGTGCATGGTTTGCCTTCCCCCTCTGGCCTTAAAGGAGAATTCTGGTATTTAGGACTTTGAGTCTATTGATATCTGTTTTGGATGAACTAGAGTGGTGGACAGAGAAATGTTGATGATGGGTCCTGTCTCAATTTTATGACTCTTTTAGAATCACCTTTGACCGCTTCAGAGTGGCTGTCTACTGGCATGCACAAACATCTCCCTAAAACAACCCTTAATGTTTGTTTTCAAAACTGTGCAACTCACAGAGTGGTTAGCGGTGTTTGTTGATGATTAAAAACAAATATATATATATATATATATATATATATATATATATCGATGCAATGAATGATTTTAATCTGTGTTATTTGCTATTAGTGGAACTATTTTTTTTCCAGATACCTCACAACCGCGTTAAAACTTGCCCTCGATATTTGAGTCTGAAGTGTTTGCACACTTCCTGACCACTTAATGGTAGCGCAGTAATATCAACGAGCAATGAGTCCTCCAACAGAAATCAATGCGATTTTACAAAATGCCAAATAAAATCTGAAAGAAACTGTATTTTACTACACTACTTGTTTTGGTACATCAATGATGTTGATGTTAGGAACATCAAAGCATGGGTCGGTGTGGCAAAGTAGGTACTTGTTCCCCAAAGCGTCATCATCGACGCATTGCATGTTCTCTTGACTTGCTTCAACCTATCAGAAGCTAACTCTGTTGTGTGCCCTTTGTATCTTCCTTGCAGACTGTCATGAAGTAGCATTTGAATGACACGGCAATTCTTATTTCCATTTTTGGCGTGCTATCAACACGCATTATTGCTTTTCAGCATGTTTTTGAACGCCGTTGACTTAACGTTATTACTTTATATATAAATATATGACCTACCTCAACCCCGTCCTTAAACCTACCCCCATCACTGGGGTTAATGGCATTTATGAATGTTCCCCAACCATCCTAGGAAAAAAAGATCGCTCCCCAGATGTAGATCTACGTTTTGCTTTGTTTCGCGTGGACATTTGACGGCGTGTACAGACAAGCGGAATCACTCGGACGTTAATGGTGTAGACATAACACGCTTACACGCGGATACACGCGGATAGCTCAAAATGCGTAGAGATAACACGCCACTTGACTCGAAAGTGTATGTTTACGCAAAAGTCATGATGTCATGTTGTTCCGTTTATGCCATCACATGCCACGCCAATATGCAGCACCAATCAAGATTGGACTAGTTTCAAACATGCTTCAGTGTCTTTCACGCTAAGGGAATTCCCCAAAATGTCATAATCTTATGAGCGATTGAGCAGTTTTTGACTCATTGAAATCAATTGTTTTAAAACAATGTTAAAAAAAAAAGATTGGTAACACTGACACTAGGCATAATGATTGCTTTTCATTTCAGATAATGGTGAAAAATATATATATTGGTGAATCTAGTTTTAGGCGAATAGACGGAAGTAGAAACCTAGACCAACCACTCCATCAGCCAGTAACCTTCTCTCCTCCTTCTCTCTACTAACCGAGGAAGAAGTGTCTAAATTACTCCTCTCCAGTTATCCTACCACCTACCCTCTAGACCCCATCCCCTCACACCTTCTACAAGCAATCTCTCCCACACTTCTACCGGCTCTCACACACATTATCAACTCTTCCCTACAAACTGGCTTTTTCCCTACAGCATTTAAACAGGCTCGGGTAACTCCACTGCTTAAAAATTCAACACTAAACACATCTCTCTTAGAGAATTAGAGACCTGTCTCTCTCCTACCATTCATTGGGAAAACGCTTGAATGAGTTGCTTTCAACCAAGTATCATCTTTCCTGTCTCTGAGCAACCAGCTGGATGTCAATCAATCAGGCTTCAAGAAAGGCCATTCAATCGAGACTGCATTGCTGTCAGTCACAGAAGCCCGTGGATCGGAAAAGCTGCTTCCAGATCATCAGTTCTCATTGTTCTGGACCTGTCTGCTGCCTTCGACATGGTGAATCATCAGATCCTTCTGTCCACTCTCTCATCACTCGGCCTCAATGGAACTTCCCTCCACTGGTTTAAGTCCTATCTCACTAGTAGGTCCTTCAGGGTCGCATGGAGAGCCGAGGTATCCAAAGCACATCAACTGACCACAGGGGTTCCCCAGGGTTCAGTGCTTGGATCCCTCCTCTTCTTCACTTACACCACATCACTGGGACCCATCATACAGGCACATGGTTTCTCTTACCATTGATATGCTGATGACACCCAGATCTACCTCTCATTTCAACCAGATGATCCCACAGTAACTGCACGTATCTCAAGCTGTCTGGCTGACATCTCGGCATGGATGAAGGAACATGCAGCTCAACCTGGCTAAGACTGAGCTTCTCGTCCTCCCTGCTAATCCATCTCTACAGCACGACTTCACTATCCAGCTAGATTCTTCTTCAATCACCCCATCAAGGTCGGTCAGAAATCTTGGAGTAATCTTTGATGAACAGCTGACCTTCTCAAACCATATTACAAAGACAGCTCGATCATGCAGGTTTGCAATGCACAACATCAGGAATATCAGGCCTTTCCTAACTGAGCAGGCGACACAGCTTCTTCTCAAGGCCCTGGTTATTTCTAGGCTTGATTACTGCAATGCTCTTCTGGATGAACTCCCATCATGTGCAACTAAGCCCCTACAAATAATCCAGAATGCTGTGGCTCATCTTGTCTTTAACAAGCCCAAAAGGGCCCACGTCACTCCTCTGTTCATCTCTCTGCACTGGCTGCCACTCACTGCTCGCATCAATTTCAAGGTGTTGACACTTGCTTACAGATTGACCACTGGCTCAGCTCCCTCTTACTTTCACTCGCTCCTACGAGTCTACATCCCTAGCAGAAGCCTACGTTATTGCCTCTTCATGATGACTTGTTTGATTTTGTCCTCAGATATAAGTCGCTTTGGATAAAAGTGTATACTAAATGACTAAATGTAAATGTAAGTAGTAACTGGTTTGGCATTGTTACAAAATCATAATTGTTTTGTGAACCTAAAGTGCAAAGGAAATGTTGTGCATTGACAAGTTTTTTGCTTGCAAACTCTTCCAATTTGAGGTACAGTTGTTGTAGCTTCAACTACTTCACCTGCGTATAGTAGTTGCTTTGCTTTCTTTCTTTTATTAAGGGATATGCTGTAAACACGTACAGTTTCTCGGAAAATCTGTCTCGGCAACTTTAAAATATAAATAAATATTATAGGCTTACCATTGTAATTTAGGGTAAGACAAATGCATGGTTTGTAAGGTTTTATGATGTTTTCACTTGTTAATTTTGAACTAAAAAAGTTACTAACATAGTTATAACATGATATCAGTATTTTTTTTTTAATATGATGGTTATATATTGATGTCTGTACATTGTAACATCCCAACTCAAAGCAATTGCTTTTGACTTTAACATATTTGGCTGTGGTTGTTTGAAAAAGAATGATACCAGAGACATTTGAGACTGCTGATACTCAAACTCTTGCTGTCTATTCACAGTGCCTGGAGCCATGCAAAGATTCTTGGGAGTTGAAAGATGGACCTTGTCGAGATTTATGTGAGGTACAGACTGCAGCATTCTTAACAGATATAGTAGTTTCTGGGATATGTTCTTAACAAGAAAAAAAAAATAATACAAAATGGCTGACCTTGATGTTCTGGTTTTCCAAATATTAATCCTCCATTGTTTTCTTGACAGACTTGGCTATAAGTGGTCTCCTATTGTTCAAAATTATAATGTTCTGCTCTGATCTTCTTTTTTAAAACAGTCTTAGAATCTGTTTGAACATTTCCATTTGGTCTTGAATCCTATTTCTGTGGATTTTCTACATTTTAAAAATCTTAGCCTAGTTACATCTAGTTTTTCCTAGTTCTTTGGTTATAAATGCAATGTTGAGGGCAATGGGGACTTAAAAAAATTAATATCGTTCTTGGATTTGTCAGTACTGATCAGGACCTTCATCAATTATTTTAGACTTGTATAAGAGTAAGCAACATTAAATCATTCACAACTTATGTAAATGTAAAATGTTATAATAATCTTCTTTTGAACAATGTGCCAAAGCAAGAAAAGCCATTCTCTGAAGCCAGCTGAAAAACAATGTAGCCATCACCTTTCATATAGGCTTAAACTACACATGAACATACAGTTTTATGCAGAACTTATACAGGATCATATTATTTTCCTGAAATAAATAAAACGTATAGTATGGTCACGTAATGATTACATTTTCATTAATATAATTGTCAATAATTATATTGGTAATATAATCTGGGATAGGCTCCATAATCCCTGCCCTACAAAGAATTATACAACAGTTCTTTCTGGTTCTCGAATCTGATTAGCTGAGACCCTTTTCCAGCTGTGCATTATTTACCCAGTATCAGAACTCTAACCGTTTCACCGTGTGTATTACTCCACTTGTGGTGACTGTCATGGCGGTCAAGCAAATCCACCTAACCATACTACGGTTGTTGTGTCATGAAATGTAGTTTTAAGAGTTTTTAGGTGCGAATGTAGTTATTTAGACCTCAAACATGCGACTAATATATAATCGGTGAATGTGATTTCACCAAGTACCACATGTTCCTGGATCACATTTTTGTTGATCCTGGATCAACTTTCCAATCAACCAGATTTGAGGAACAAGTTTACAGTTTATGTCAAGTTCAGGGTTAGAACCAGGGTGAAGTACTTAAACATCAGTGTTATTCAGATCAGTGTTATTCACCTTTCATTACCCTCGGATTAGGTTTAGGGGTAGGGATTGGTTAAGGACTACATTTTGGGACAGGAATATTGATCCAGGATCAACAAAATATGTTGATCCAGGACCATGTCTTACTTGGCAAAGTCACGGTGACCATACAGAATCATAGTGCCTATCTAACATTATGTTAGGATGCTTTCGCAGATGCGAGCTCCAGGCCGTCAGGAGCCGTTCAGCACTCATGCACCCGCAGAGAACAGTGTTATCTCGGCCAGTGCTTTGGGAATTTGCCGCTGCTGGTTGATATGAGATATAATTAATTTGGGGCATATCAAACTGGCAATCTTTGGTCTTGGTAATCTATTACTTGTTCCAGAGCAAATCTAATTTAGCTAAGGGGAAAATTAAGCATTTAGGCTATATTTAATTTAAATCCTGCTTTTAAGTTTGACTGAATTGTTTGCTTGTGTTTATTTCCTATTGTCTTTTATAATGGATATTGTTGTTAATTTAGATGTTATTGTTTATTTTATATAAATAATACATGTAATATTTGGTATAGAGAAATGGTCCGTTATATGGACTTCGGTGAAAGTTACAAAATGCCATGAGATTGCGGCAAAGACTGTCTTTATGAGTGAGTCAGAATTATGCTCAGAACAAGCAATTTGTTTGAGCACTCTCATGGGAAGGACAAACATAATGAATATAACGCTGTCCTCAGCGGATTTCACACTCATGGCTGTACGATACGGCTGTATATCAGCATGCTGTGATTACCTACGACTGAATCACAGCCATGCTGGTATAGACCTTATGTAGCCCCACCCCTTTTCAGCGCTGCGCTCGTTGTCTTTTGTCTTCCGGTCTGTATTTTCATAGTGATCTTTCCTATTTATGAATGAACGGCTCGTTTTAAAATCTTCCCTGTCTATTGACATTTGTTAAGACATCTGCCTTAAACATTACAATCCTCATTATAACTTTCGTTAACTTTACATTAAGTAAATCAACTTCAAAAGCTAATTACTCCTGGACAGCAATGCCATAGAGATACAGAGCAACCGCAAAAACGGAAGTTCGAAGACAATATTCTAAAGATGGCGGTGCCCTTGTTTCTCTGGTGCATAAGGTCTATACAGCCATATCGCACGCCACGAGTCTGAGCAATATCACACGACAATAAAAAAATAATTTATAAAAAGCAAACAATGAAGTCAAATGTACAAAAGCAAAACTCCAGAACAGGATTTGAGTTAAATATAGCCTTAATATAAGCTTATTTTCCACTTAGCCAAAGATTGTCCATTCGATATGCCCCAAATTAATTATATCTCTTGTTTACTATCTACATAAGTACCAATGGCAAATTTCTGAAGACTGAAGCTGTTCTCTGTGAGTGCTGAATGCTGCTGATGGACTGGAGCTCACATCCGTGAAAGTGTCTAAACAAATTGTTAAATAGGCAAAGAGTAATACATGAGTCACACAAATTGTAGGTCTAAAAAACTACATTCTTGCATAAAAAAACCTTTAAAAATACATTTCCTCCTGACACGACAACAGTAGTATTTTTTTCTTTAATATGGTGGATTTGCACGTCTGCCATGGCAGTAGTGATACAAATGGTGAAACCGTATTAAAATATATTATAAAATTTCCATGGTTTATTTAACTATTATATTAACATTTTTGCGTATAATGTGCAACGTTTCATAAATCAATATTTAAGTGTGAAAGTGTCTATGTGAGAATGCACAAAAGTTTTATGTACAAATACATACTGCACATAGAAATGGTTCGAGAATGAGACCAAAAGTGTATTTTAAAAATCCATAGACAAATTAATGTCACATAAATGAATTGCTTTAATCTATAAACTATGAGTTACAGGTGTTAAACTTTGGTCCTGTACACTATGACATCTCCTCAGCATGCGTTTCCCAAGCGTCATGGGGAGTGTGTGACGAGCTGTGAGTTCCTGCGATCAGTGATGGTGGTGAAACAGGGTGACTGTCCACCACCAGAAAGAGCTAGCGGGTTTGCAGCCGCTTGTGTGGAAGGATGTGAAGAAGATGGGGAGTGTTCAACCCAGAAGAAATGCTGCCCAAACGGCTGTGGACACACATGCCAGTCACCTAAGAACCTCTATAGGGGTAAGACTTGCTACCAAACCTGATGGTAAACAGCTGGTTTAACCCAGTTACCAATTAATTTTTAACCTCAGCTGTGGTTAATACCAACTGATAACTGTACCTTTTTTTCTTTCACCTGGAACGACTTGCAGCTTATTGATTAAAAACCACTCAAATAGTTAAAAATCTTAGAATTAATACTTCATCATGCATGTAGGGCAGTGGTTCTCAACCAAAGATCTTTGCAGCAGGGCTTAAAGTATTCCGGCACCGTGCCAGATCTCCGGCGTACAGGCGTGAGGGAAAAAAAAAAGTGAACTTGCATGCGGTTTAATATTTTCGAGTCAATTGATTTCACCTACCAATCATATGAGAGGAACGCAGCTCTAACACGTTACAAGCCTATCAGAAGTAGAGCAGGGCGGGTCCAAGCGACACAGTGGGATAGATGGAGATCCGTGCGTCACGTTAGCGGCGTTGGTGAAAGCATGGAGCGCAAATTCATAAAGTCCTGATAATATGATAATATCCTCTTAATATGTAATATCCTATAATGTATAATATCCTCAGGTGCTCCTCTAAAGCCAAGGAAGGAGCTGGTCTTTGTGGAGCTGGAGTCGGGTTTGCTGGAAGTGCGCTGGTCCTCCAAGTTTAATGTGTCAGCGGACCCAGTGCTGAACGTTCTGCAGAGGAGGTGGAACTATGGCATCCACCCCAGTGAAGATGGAGCCACTGATTGGCAAGTGGTGGCACGGGTAAGTGTGAAATAACATAATATAATATAATATAATATAATACAGTACTCAACATTTGAAGTGGATCAAAAAAGTTTATCAAAGATATTAACCTAAGACAAGAACGGGCGTTGTTCAAAATTCATGTATAACGTTGATGAAAGATTTTAATCCTTAATCAATCAAATGTTACTATAATATAATAATATCTGTAATCATAAACATCATAAACTTTGTAAATACATTTATATGATGTAGGCCAACTTCACTTGGGGTCTTTGACTCCCTTCAGTGATTTATATGCTCACTCCTACGCTCTGTGGTTCTGTACTGTAGACATCAGAAGAGCGTGTGTGGTTGACAGACATTCGACCCGGTCGCTGGTACCAGTTCAGAGTGGCAGCAGTCAATGTTCATGGAACAAGAGGATATACCACCCCCAGCAGACACTTCAGATCCTCTAAAGGTTGGATCAAGAGACTGTAATATTAGTAATATTAATATAATTTATTATTCTTTCTCAGATTATTAAATGATATGTCGACCGTACTGTTTTTGTACTGTAGAGTAACTTTTATTTCTTTATTTCACCCCCTCTCAGATCCTGCCCCTCCCACGGCTCCATCTGAACTTCATGTCAGCGACATGACCTTTGGTGCAGATCGCTCTGTGTCTGTCCGCCTCAGCTGGAGCATGTCTGCAGATTTAGACATTCCTGTTAACCATTACAAACTCTCCTGGAGCTGGTCTGACCACACAATGCCACCCAAACTCAAAAGGAGACAGACTGCAAATGGGGTAATTCTGACTTGCCCATGCCTCTGCACATTCTCTTTTTCTCTCAGTCATTCACTATTTAATTTTCTCATACACTGAATTGTTCCCAAACCCCTCAAGGGTTAAGCTTCCCAGTCCCTTCTTTCAGCAAGCCACAACAAATTAGATATCTTAGTGCAAGATAAACAACTCAGGATTGGGCCTTTGATCACACCAAGCCCTAAATTTGAGGGCTACAGACACCAAACTAGGGTGGTACAGCATTGCATCACCGTTCTTGGCAAATGCAAACATTTATGGGTGCCATTTGATATACAGCCAAAAACAGCATATCAATTCTAGTTGTCTTGAGAAAAGGAAATCTCTCAATAACAGCTGAATTGTTTTTCTTTGTATGAGATCATGTTGAAGAGTTTATTTTTTCCTCCATTAGGAATCCAAGAGATGGCAGTTGCCTTTATATTTTTGAAGGCTTTGTCAGCTGAGGGACGCTTTCCTCAGAAAACTACATTTCTAAATAGTTGCTGTATGAATGCAGACAAATGCAAACCACACTTTTGGCCTCTGTAAGATGATAGGAGAAAATATGCTTCAGATTGATTTTAAACAGATTACTCTTGTGCACAATGATTATAAGATTATAAAAACAAAATCTGCATAAAAATGATGCATATTGCTATGATTTATGTGATTAATAGTAGTTTTATTAATAACGTGACTTAGCTACAGTATCAGATCTCATGTTAAAGCAGGGGAATCTAATATGGCCTATCTACAAACTTTTGAACGGTAGTTTAGTTTGCATACTAAATTATGTATGGCATTGAGCAGTTCAGAATCTCGTTGAAACTAAATCTATGCGTGACTCTTTCCCAGGGCAACCCAATTCATTTTCCCACTTTGATTTCAGAGATGCTCACAGCGATAATGGACCATATATAAGGAAAGAATTTTAGTGGCAAAAAAATTATTAAATAAATATAATGCACTAATACTAATTTGATGATGACAGAGTTTGACTGAGCAGCAGGCCCTGTTTATTGACATCTAAACTTTAATGTCCACGGTACCTATCCATTGCACAAAAAGTTCTTTATAGTAGAAAAAAAGTTAATAAGATCATTAAAATGTTCCTCACACTAAGAAAAATAACGGTTCTTTTTAGAAGTGATGGCCTAACTTCAATTTCATGTTCATCTTGGATTGGATTGGATTGGATTAGCCTTTATTGTCTCCTAATGGAGAAATTCATCTTTGGCCTTCAGGAAACAGATGCAACACAGTATACATTATACATAACACATAACACACAAACATGAATTACAGATTATATTAATGTTAATCTTCAGTTATGCTTCCAGAGACTTATTAAATCTACTTAAGTTATCCAGGTCAGACCAATGAGTGGGTTTCTCTTTTTTTAATTTGATTAATATTCCCTAATTATTTCATGTGCAAAGTAAACGCAAGGTCTCTGGTGACTGAAAATAGCAAATTGCTCTCAATATTGGTTAATAAAACAGCTAAATTTGATTCTGGGTTATGTCCAAAAGCACATATGCTCTTTTTGTGATTAGGCTTCATCAAGGATTAACTAATAAAATATGATTAGCTTGTATGTGTAATGTGATGTTTTGTATGGCCCTCGAGCCTCAACGTACAATCAGTTTGACACCTCTGGATTGCCAGGTAGTTAACAATTCCATGTGGGCTTACCTTCTATTTTCATATAGGTACATTGATCCTTCCTTTTTTCGTTCTATCTTTTTCTTTTGGATTTGCATCGCTGTGACTTATCAAATGCATCCCTGTGGGTTTTATGTGTGTCTGTGTAGGACTCTACCTATGCTGAGCTGGATGACTTGGGAGAGAACAGGAGTTACACTGTGGAGTTGCAGGCAGTTTCATACTGGGGTCAGGTCCCCATCAAGAGCCCCAAGGCCATTCTTCAGTTTACTACAAGCCAAAGACAATCTGGTACAAAACGATTTAATTGCTCTTCATTTGTACTTGATACATAACAGCACTCATTTGGGTGTTGTGAAATACAGTGAAAACAGCTGTAAATGTTTTGAATTTGTAACGTTATACCTTTCCTCCATATTTGATGTCTTTAGTTTTGGAACCCACAGTCAGCACGGTCTTTATAAATGACCAGTCAGATCTATTAGACGTGGGCACTCCGTTCTATCAAGATGGACAGCTTCAGGTCCGGGTTTACTGGAAAAAGACAGGTACTACAGATGCAATATACCATGTCTTTTATCTGGGAAACAGTCCTGTTCTGTGCTGGATATCTTTCTTTTTGTGCTTATTAAAGAGTTAACGATCAGAATATGTGTAATTAAATGAAGAACAATAACTCTTTGTTTGTGAAGAGATAAGAACTACTGAAGTAAGTGAGGACCTGTTTGTGTGCTAACATGAGCTGACAAGACATGTCTCTGCCTAACTTTGCATGCTGCAAATTACATTTAAACTGTTTCATTCTGTCAGTGAGTGATGAGTTAATCCTACATTAAACTCAAAAATGAAAGCTGTCATAGAAACAAAAACATTTCATTCATGCCAAGCCATGCAAAATGTTGCTCAAAATCTTCTCCTTGACCTCAGCAAGGATGTTTTTTTGTTTGTTTTGTTTTTTAAATATTTAAATAACTTTAGACTCACACTGGCCACATGTCAAATCCCTTAATCTCTCTAATGGATTTCCCACAGATTTACATCATACTAATCTGTTAGGCACATTATCAAGATTGCTTTACTTTGCATATTTTCAAGCATGAAGGTCTAAATAGATCATTACTGATGATTACCAGTGAATCATTAACTGTTCATTAACTGAAAAAAATAACACTTAAACATGTATTTAATTACATGTGTAAAAACACATACTTTAAAAAAAAAAAAAACATTTAAGTAAACCAATTACATGTTAAGAATTTTAAATAGGCTATATACAATAATATAGCTTCAAAATATAAAAGCTAGTAAATAAAGAGAAACAAAAAAGCATTACAAGCAATAAACAAAGAGTGGTCTCAGTATTTAAAAGTAGGCTGTCTGAATGTTTATCATTCAAGAGGTGGAGTGATTTCCCCCTCAGTTTAGATATGATAAGCTGCATTCACACTAATGCACATATCTCTTTTAAAATTGTAATATAACTGACCGTGTTTACATTAATTTCGCGTCATAAAAGCATTTTGACATGCGTACATTTAACCAGTGAGTCGCTCACGGCCGCATGCACGAGCGCTCATCACAAAGCGTGGGTTAGTATTTTAAAATGAAAGCAGCCTTCAGTGATTTTCATAGTTTTAATATACAAGCCAACTGCATTCCAAAAGACATAAATAATGCCTCTGTGAAGCATTTGTAAGGAAAATTCCCGCGGGAGAGAACGTGCACTGCAAGAGCAACGTTATAACGTCAAGCAAAGCGACAAAACCTGTTCAATGAAGCCCATGAATGTCCTTGTAATTCGGTTCAACCCTGAACTTTATGAAATAACGTTAAGTTTCGGAAGGTTCGAGTGGTGTCGTTTGTGTGCGTGTGTGTGAGTTAGGAAGAGAGAGAGAGAAAGAGAGAATAGAAGCAAGCGGGTTCGTTTCTAAAGCACGTGCAGCGTCATCACGCATCTGTGTTTAAAAACTAAGCTCAGGCTCGATTCTGAAATTCTCTGAATCGATCCAGGATTGTTGGGGAGAGAATAAATAACACAATATCACATACATTAAAAATAAACTGTTCTTTTCTGAATGCCAGACCACGTAGGGTGGCAAGTTGATGCTTGATCTTGCAGACTGCTTTGTGGTTTTCTCTCGCGTGTCACGTGACCAGTGCGATTTTATCGCAAATGCAATTAATCGTTCAGTCCTAACATGAACACACCGAGAGAACTACAGGCGACTGTCAGCTATAATGTGCGTTCTGCGCCTGCGTGTGCCGTGTAATGAGCTGTAACAAGGTTCAGGGAAGAAGGAGGCAGGAACCGGATCATAATAATAAAATAAAACTTTATTTAAACAAAATAAACAAACAAATTACCTGCCAGCAGCCCCTCACGGAAGACTGCTGGCTACCGAAAATAAAATATAAAATACCGGCCAGCAGCCCCTCACGGACGACTGCTGGCTTACCAAATAAAATACAAACAAAAGCAGGCCTGTTCCTCTCTCGATCATCCACTCCGTCGCTCTCCCTTTATGGCTCCGCTCCTTCGTGAGAGATGCGAGACCGGTGTGCTTCACAGGTGCTGCTCATTAGCAATCGCACCACCGGCCTCGCGACTTTCTCTCACGTCCCTCGGCCGTCCTGCTCACCACATGAGCCAACTGTCTATTTCTGCAGATATATTAGTCCATGTTCATCATTCAAAAAGGAAAACCGACACTGCCGGCTGCAAACACACACACCGTAAACAAAGCAGCGCATGCTTACCGTTTTGAATATCAATCACTTCCTTTATTCCTCTCCGCTCAAATTAAAATTGAAATATTCGCCAAGGTAAGATGACGTTACATAAGAACAGCCAAAAGTTTGACTTCTTTGCTTGCTGTTTTGATTTTATTCTCGTGCACTGACTCTTTCACTAAGCTGAACAGCCAATCAGAGTTCTCTCTTTACCCGACGGCCCGACGCTGATTCAATATTGGCTTTGTTTCGTCGAATCGGCCGAAACAAAGCCGAGGAGGACTATTTTCAGCCGACGGCACGGAACCGTGCGGAACACACCGAGGAAACTTAGTCGGCCAACACACAAAAACTGCCAGAGAGCCGACCGTTGGCTTGGTGTGTTCCGGGCTTTACCCGTATGCCGTATCCCAACTCAAAAGTATTTTGCAATACAACATAAAAACAATACGTACATTGTACTTTGTTTTTGATGCAAGTACAAAATAATTATAGACTCCTAATATAAACATAACTTCAGATGTATTGAAAGCCCAGATAGCAAACTGACATTAAATCAACGTGGAAACATGACATCGAAACAACGTTGATCTGACATTGTTTTGCTCATCGAATTAACGTTGAACCAACGTCAGACGCGTCATTCTTTCAAAACTAGCGGAAAATCAACTTGAAATCAACGTTGTTTCAACGTTATGAAAGCAAACCAATTTTCGATTTTCATTTAGCTTTGAAGAATGCCGCGTCTGACGTTGGTTCAACGTTAATTCGATGAGCAAAATCAACGTTGTTTCGATGTCATGAGAGACGTCGTTTCCACGTTGATTCAATGTCAGTTTGCTGTCTGGGAGGGATCATTCACCCTGACATAATTTACTTGCTATGTTGTGACAAACGAGATAGTGTGTGTTTTTTTTTTTCTTTTTACACAAAATAAGATATTTTGAAAGCCAAAAACACTGCTGACTTTCATTGTATTATTATTTGTATGCATACAGTTTTGGAATGACATGGGGATGTTAATTGAGATTTTTAATTGTTGCATGAACGACAGTATCATACAAGAAACAGTGCTGATATTTAGTACACACTAGAACAATTGGATGTGTGAAATTGCTGAGATATAAAATAGTAACAAATAAATAGTATAATATAAACAAATTAGTCCAGTTAGTTCATATACTGTAATCCTTCTCAGCCAACCCATAGAAATAGTTCCAAACAAAAGCAAAGCATCAAGGTGTGTCACCAAAAAAAGCACAGACTGGAAGCCGTTCTGGAACAGCATATGAGTGGAACAAACTTCCCGTCCCCCACTCAAAGTGCTCCTTAATCTGAATCTGGCATTTATCTGTCTCTCCTTTTCAGATCCCATGGTGAATCGTTACCGTGTGCAGTGGTCTCCAGAATTCTGCAGTCACAATGGATCCAGAACCCAGGAGAAGCTCATCACCCAGGTAACCAACCAGGAATGTGTCTTCCATCCTCCCTACAGATGCGAGGCCGCATTCTGACAGCTCATACATAAGATGAATTTCTGGGGAGAGGGTTCATGTGGTGTTCATTGATCATTCATGGCAGATAACTCACCATTTTTAAGGCATATACAAATTCCAGAAATATTTATTTACTACATTTCTGAGAAATATGAGACAAAGTATTATTTTAAACATCTTTAATATTTAGATTTTCATCAATGAAATTGTTTCTTTTACAAAGTAAGAATCTATATTAAAATCTATGACACACTCAAAGGGGAAATTTTATTTTTTTTTAGCATGAAAATTAATCTTTCTTGACATATAGAAAACATGAACTATAGATTTTCCCATTGAGGCCCACAGCTATGCTGGATTTGTTGATAGGTGATCAGTCATCATATTTCTCCTTGAATTCTTTTTAGTGGAGTTGGAACAAAGATTTTTTTTTTTTTTCAGGAGAATTTTGCTAGCCTTCCTGGTCTTCAGTTCTCTTGCAAGTATAAGGTGATTATCCAGCCTGTCGGAACAAAGGGTCGAGCCCAGGCTGAAAGCACAAACTTCTACACCCCTTCCTGTGCTACCATCCAGAGCAAGAGTCCCAAACCCATCCCCTGCTCTACAGTCTCAGGTGAATCTGAGCTTTAAAAAAAATTGTATTGTATTGCTACAATTCATTAACGTAATCTACAAAACCATTTATGAGATATGTTGGATCAAACTTGTAGGTCGATGTATAAGAATGTCCAACAATCAAGCCACTCCAAACTATGAAACATTCTTCTTACCATATCGTTGCTGTCCGATGAAAACCGCGTATGTCCATTTTGCCGATTTTGAGATTTTTTGACGGATAGAATGTCCAGGTTCATTTCCATATACAGCATGCTTCACATTATCTAAATGACCAATGAAAAGTTGTGATTTCCATCGTATTTCCATTTGCTGTCAAATCTGTCAATCGCGCAGCGCATCTCCCCGCCCTGTGGAGGCATCTCGCCGGTCTCGTGAAGTTTCTCGCCGGTCTCGTCTCTGAGACCCCATTTACACCTGGTATTGAAATGCGATCTGTATGCAGATAAGTTATCCAGATAATAAAAAAGGCATGTTAATGCAAGGTGTAAATACGTTGTGATCGGATCTGCCTGACCATCTGGAGGTAGTCTGGCTCGCATTGTGTTCGGATCTTTACTAGGTGTAAACGCAATCTGGTTGTTGAAACCACATATGTATATTTTACTCCTCCCAAAAATGCTAAAAAATAAATGAGTGAGAGCGTTATATAGGCTATATGACATGTTATAGTCAGATATGACGGCGCTACTGCGACACGCATCACCGCAGATGAGCAGCTGAGCGTCTATTCATCAAGCCAGCATCCAAACATCGCAAATAAAAGTGAAAGTAAGTCACAGATGCTTAATCATCTTCACAATCACACAATCATCTTCAAGTAAAGAAACTAAATGATCTTACTGCCACTCTCTCTTATTGATGTATGTCTTTGATTTTGAAATTAGCTGATGATCAATAAAATGCAGCTCATATCTGTAATAAAATGCAGCTCATATCCGACAAAATTACGGTAGAATTGTGTAAATAAAGTATCAGTCTAGCATCGCCATGTCAGTGTATTGATTCATTGTCTCTTCATAGTTTGCAAGAGTAAACTGAGCGTATTTGATAAACTGAGCGTTGCCTATTCATCTGTCAATATGAAACACGATTTGGTCATTCTAATTAATGATCGGAAGAACGCGTATCGACCACCGTTACTGTACAATATGCACGTATGTCCATTTAAACTCGATTTTGGGTCAAATGTGGATTATATCATGACACTGGCAAGAATATGGTTACGTTTAAAGATGTTGTGCCAAGCATGACAACGCTTTGTTCAGCTGCTTTTGAAATTACATGTTTTTTTCACTTCCGGAAAAGTAACCGTTTTGAGTTTCATCGGGCAGCGATGATATTATACATATTTACATGTGATCAGATATCAACAAACACTGTATTTAATAGTGAACAGGTCTAAACATTATAATATTCACCATGAATAAACATTCATACAATCCTACTGTTATATTGTGCTGTGTTTAATTATCGAACATAAACATTCCTGTGTCCATGCAGGCCTATATACATTTAGCATTAGGCTTCATGTTTTTATTCCAATCACAATTCATAAAATAAATTTTAGTCTGGCACCAGTTTAACTAGTAGCTAAAATGCAAAGTTTATGCAACAATGGTAGCAAACATGCTACTATTAGTGTCTTACCTTAAAATTGTTCTCATAATCAAATTGTGTTTTTTTAATTCTTCTGAGGTAAATCCAAGGTAAACAGCACAGCACAAACACAGTCTTCCAAACTCGATGAAAGGCAGAGCAGTACTGAAGTCGCTGATTCTTTGTTTTAAGATGATGAGGGTGGTAACAGCTTTGCATTTGTCTGCGTGGATCATTTGCATGTGAACAGCTCTTGCACGCTTGGGTGTGGTTACATTAGCGCTAATCGCCTTTGGCTGGAGAAACTATGTCGTTGCTTTCATACGAATTACTTAAAAAGATAATATTTGTTTTTGATATGATTTACAAAAATGAAGACTTAAGGCTTCCTAAAGACATGTTGGATGCATCGTATGCATCGTACCATTTCCCTAGGCACTTAATTGGGTTTTCCTCAATTGATGGGATCATCTCCCACTGCACTCGCAACTGAAACTTGCTGGTCACTTTCCCGCTTCTGATCACCATACTTTTTGATTTCCTTGGTTTGAACTTCATCCTAGCCCATGTTACCACATCATCAAGTGCCTTCAGAATCCATCTTGCTTGCACATGGGTTGAAGTTGTTATGGTAAAGTCATCCATAAAGCCTCTTATCTGAGGTTGTCGGATGCGGGACTTCATTGCTGGCCCTCTTGATTCCTTTCCTGCAGCTGTTATAAGCAGGTTCATTCCCATGACAAAAAGGATGGGGGAGATGGTACAACCTGTCACTGTTAAGTTGAATTTGAGAGAAAGAAAAAAAAAGGAAAAAAAAGAGACATGGTTAAAAAGTATAAATTCATCATTGGTAAAGAAGATTTAAGATCAAAATGAGTGCAGCCTATTGGTTGGGAGCACATGGTGCAACCTGGGAGAATCAAGGTAGCTGATTGGTCATTGAAACTCCACATCTCCAACTCCACCAGGTGTGTGTGATTACTGGGAGCAAGAGGGAACTTTGTTTGCAGTAAATGTGCTTCTCCTACTGAATTTGGTGGGTTTTGGTGTTCAAAATACCAAAGGAGAAAGACTGTTGAAAAGCCACAATGTTTCATCAACTTTGAGATGCAACTGGTAGGACAAAGACTTATTTTTATTTAATGACTACATATTTTGTGTATGTTTGAAAGGTGTTTAATGCTAGTAGCTTAGCATTTTACTTTCTAACTGCATAACAAGCTTCTTTATTTACATTGCTGTTGAGTTGCTGTGTAAATTGTGAATGTTTGACAATGGTGTTTGTACTTTTGTTGCACTTTGTAGTGACTCGTATCACATATCTGTTTCTGTGTAGGTTATTAAGCTAACCTTCTGGAATTATCATTGAGACAAGTACAAAAGAAGATCTAGTCAATGATGAGAGATTTTCAATAAACTGCTTCTATGATGAAGAACCAGATGGTTTGAGTTATTCCATGCACCTTCAGAGTTGATTGAGGCCTTTTTCAAGTTTGGGCAGACATTGAGGCAAAGAAAAACCCAGATAACTTGACACTTAATAACCAGCGCTTGTGGATAAGAAGATTAAAGGCTTCCGATGGTCCAGAAAGTAAAGGTGGTGTGAAGGAATCAACATTGTCAAAACAAGTCATCAGTAAATTGAGGTGTTTAAGAAGACGTATCTTTGTGACTTGAAACAAGATGGCAGAAGAAGCTTTGGGGAAAACAGTGGACCAACTTAAGAGAGAGAGAACCACTGCAAAGATGTGTGTTACAAAGCAAGCCAATCTTCTCATTCGAGAGTCAAGCCAAATGATTGAGTCTGAACTCAGGAAGGAATTCCAGAAACTCTCTTCTAGTGCAAGAGCACTTTTTGATGCAAATGATGACTATAACATGGGATTGCTGGCAGAGCTGGAAGCTAAAGCAAAGAGTGATGAGAAAGTGGAGCTTGAAATGCAGCAGGTAGCAGATATTGAGAAGACTGTTAATGATTGTGAGACAAAGCTCGAAGAGGTGCGAAAAATCGTCCAAATCAACTTGTGGCAGAGGTATGGCCAAGAGGAATTGACTGTTGCAGTCCAGGAAGCTGAGAAAGCTTGTGATCATTCTGCTTCAATACCTGTTGCTGGTGTCAATTGTGAAGGATATGAAGTTCATCTAATTCACATGGAAAAGCTTGTGAGTAGAGCAGTCAAAACACTATCCAGCTGGGAGCGATGGATTCCTACAGGAGAGAAGAAGGACTTTGAGAGCAGAGTAAAGAGGTTAAAAGTAGAGAATAATGGACTTGTTTCAAGAAAATAGCGAGTTTATTACTGCACGTAATGCTGAAAGAAGTTCTCAATTTGCAGGTCCTTTAGACCCAAACACGGGTCTTCAAACAGTGCCAATTACACCAGTTGTGAGGATAAGACCAACAAGTTTGCCTAGATTTGGTGGTATGAAAAGAGATTTCTTCCGTTGGAAGAAGGACTGGGAAAGTTTGCAAAAACAAGGTGAACCAACTGGATCAGTAGAGGTCAAGAAAATCCAGCTCCTGGACAGTTTGGATGAAAGAATCGTTAAGGACCTAAGGCTGTCAAGTTACAGCAACGGAGAGGATGTGTTTCGAGTGCTGGAAAATCGATTTGGCAACAAAGGTAACAATTGCCATGGAAATTATTGAAGAACTGGAGAGATTTCCGAGTGTGAAGGCAATCAACCCAGAAAAGTGATAGACTTGATCCAGACTGTAGAAAAAGCTCTATCTGACCTGACAGATCTGGGGAACATTGGTGCAATTAAGAACCCTCTTGTAATCAAGTCTATTGAGAGTAAACTGCCTGAATTTGTAAAAAGAGACTGGCTTTTCTTCATGATTGACCCTAACAATGGTGTGACTCCAGAAAATCACTTTGACCTCCTGTTGGAGTTTTTAAGAAGACAGGAAGATGTTCTTGAGAAACTTGAACAGCTCAGAGTCACAGAAAAGGTAGATAAATCTGAAAATAGATTTGAAAGGAGGTATGCATCTACAAAATCCACGAAGAAAGAGCATAGGGGCAGCTTGTGAACCGATGTGTGGAGCTTGTCGCTGTGGGAACTGTCAGCCAGGTGGTAAGGAGATGACACTGGTAGAGGAGAGAGAACTCGAAATTATAAAAGGGTGTCTTACCTATCTAGAAAATGATGCTCACAGCAAGTCTCCTCATTGACACGCAAAATATCCCTGGACTGAAAATCCAGCTTCCCTTCCCAATAATAGAAGTGGAGTAGAGGCAACATTTTTGAGAACGGAAAAGCAGCTCAAGAGGGAGCCAGAGTGGAAAGTCGCTTATACAGCTCAAATTCATGAAATGGTGGAACGCGGAGCAGCAATCAAGCTCACTGAAGATGCAATTAATTCCTGGAATGGACCAGTATGGTATGTGAGTCACCTGATTGCACCAAATCCTCACTCCGTTACGACTCCAGTGCGCTTGGTATGGAACAGCAGTCAGAAATTTAGAGGAGTAAGTTTGAATGATCTTCTTCTGAAAGGCCCAGATTTTCTTAATCCAATCAGAGCTGTACTTCTGAGGTTTAGGAGAGGAGTGTATGCTGTCCTTGGAGATATCAGGAAGATGTATAACTCTGTATGGCTGGAGGAGAAAGAAATGCATCTACATAGGTTTCTGTGGAGAGATGATCAGAGTGAAGAAATAGGAGAATATGCAATCACCAGAGTTAACATCGGTGATCGACCGGCAGGGTGCATTGCACAGTTGGCCATGCGTGAAACTGCAAAGCTGACTAAGTTTTCTCATCTACATGAAGAGCGCAAAGTCATCGAAGAGGATAGTTATGTGGATGATATTCTGACTTCCCACAATGATCGGAAACAGCTGGACAAAATAACCGAAGGTGTTGAGGAGATCTTAAGAGCTGGAGGGTTTTTCTTGAAGCACTGGATTCGGTCAGAAGAAAGTTGGAAGCCTGGTGATGGTGAGTCAGTAGAGGCAACAGAAGAAGACAGAATTCTAAAACTTCCAAACCAGCTGAGGGATAAAGACAACAAGGCCCTTGGAGTTGGGTATCTGGCAGAAAAGGATACACTTTACATCATGACATCAATTAACTTTTCCAAGCGAAAGAAGAAAATGAGGATCGGACAAAACCTCCTCAAAGAGGAGGTCAGGACCAAGACTCCTAATCCTCTGACCAGAAGAATGCTACTGAGTCAGGTGGCAGGATTGTATGATCCGATTGGCCTGGTCACACCGGTTAAGCAAAAAGGGGCCATCCTTGTACGAAAGGCATTTCAGGAGGCAGGACGTGGAAAGTTGGCCAAAGATACATGGGATGAACCACTGTCAGAAAACCTCAGAGAAGAAGCTATTGAAGTGTTTGAGGAGTATGTTCACCTAAGCAAGGTAACGTTTCCCAGAGGCATAACACCTAGAGGCTGGAAAGGAAAACCGTTGGGAATCACGTTCTCTGATGGAAGCGATAAGACCTATGGAGCTGTAACATATTTCAGGTGGGAAACAGACCAGGGTATTGAAGTGAGGCTAATTGAGTCCAAGGCCAAATTGACTCCTTTGGATCAAAAAGGGGAAGCAGTCAAGGCTGAGATGTGTGGTGCAGTTTATGCAGCAAGACTTAAGAAATATATTGAGAAACATTGCCAAGTGGAAATTGACCAATGGTTCCATTTGGTGGACAGCCAAACAGTGTTGGGAGCTATTCAACGGGCTAGCTATGGCTACCAGTCCTTCTTTGCCAATAGGATTGGAGAGATCCAGAGAACAACGCTAGTTAAGGATTGGTGGTGGATCCCAGGTGACTTAAACATTGCGGATATTATCACAAGGGGAGGTAGTCCAGAAGGCCTAAAACAAGATTCTGCATGGCAGAGAGGGCCTGTGTTCTTGAAATGGCCAGTGGAGGTTTGGCCAATTAAGTCAGCTGCTGAGATTGCAACTGCTGCAAGAGAAGCTATTAACAGACTTCAGAGGAAAGCATTCTCTGCAGTACTAACCAGAAGTCTGGCTAAGAAAAAGAAAGGCTCCGTCCTCCTGGAGAAAATTAAAGTGGCCGTTCATGAGGGAGGAGGAAATGACCTCATTGCAGATTCAGGCAATTCTGCAAGTCAGAAGGAAAAGGCTAAGATTGCTCCATCTGGAAGGATATATGACTGCATAGTAGCAAGTAAGTTACTTGAAGTTGAAAGATTCAGCAAATTGTCCAGACTGATCAGAGTTACTGCTTGGGTGCGTCGAGCTGTGAAGAAGTGGCTGAAGATAAGAACTAAGACCTTGGGTTCATCAAAGTGGGAGGTAAAGTCTTTGGAAGAAAGTGTCAACGAAGCTATCTTGACGGTAAGAGAACAGGAGGATGCCCTTGAAGATCTCTTTCTAGCAGCCCAAGAGAATGTGATTTTTTCTGATACTACCCTCAGTAGGTTGGCAGTGTACAAGGATGAAAATTCTGGACTGTTTGTTTGTGGAGGAAGAATTCAAATCTTCAATGAGGATAAGACTGCAGTTCCAATCTTACCATATAATACATATGTATCTACACTTTTGGCTCAGGAAGCTCATCAAGTAAACCATGAAGGAGTGGCTGGAACTTTGTTGAGAATGAGAAGAAAAGCTTGGATTATAAAAGGCCGCAGACTAGCTAAGAAATCCGTAGACTGCTGTGTGACCTGCAAGAAGGCAAGGTCGAAGCAATGCCAACAGATTATGGGAGACCTTCCACCAGAGCGGTCAGAACCAGCTGGACCATTTGAGTTTACAACCTTGGATTTGTTTGGACCTTATTGGGTAAAAGATGAAATAAAGATGAGGGTGAGACTCAAAGTTTGGGGAGTTGTCTTCTGTTGTATGGCATCAAGGGCTATCCATACTGATATTGTCAGTGACCAATCAACAGAAGGATTTCTGCTGGCATACCAAAGATTCACAGCTTTAAGAGGACATCCTAGGAAACTGTGGTCAGACTCAGGATCAAATTTTATCGGGGCCAAGCCTGTTCTTGAGGATCTTCATAAGTTCCTAGAGCGACAAGACAGAGAAAAGTTAGGAATTGAAGCAGCCAAGAAAGGCACGGAGTGGTCTTGGAAAATTCACCCGGCAGGTTCCCCTCACCGGAATGGTGCAGCAGAAGCGGCTGTCCGTTTAGTTAAGCGGGCCCTACTGAATCTAGGCTGTAACAAAGTTATGTCATGGGGGGAATTTCAAACTTTTCTTTACACGGCAAGCAATTTGGTCAATGAAAGACCTATTGATGCCAGGACACAAAGTCGAGAAGACTGTGTGGAATATGTAAGTCCAAACTCTCTTCTCCTGGGTCGTACTGGGAGAAAGGGGGATCAAGGAAGTTTTGAGTTTGAAGGCTATCCATACAGAAGGCTAAGAATCATCCAGGAAGAAGTCAACAAATTCTGGAGAAGTTGGTGTCAGCTGGCAGGTCCTAACCTCTTTGTAAGAAACAAGTGGCATACTAAAGAGCGGAACGTTGCCGTGGGAGATGTGGTATGGGTGGCTGACCAGAATGCTCTAAGAGGTCAGTACAAGATGGCCAGAGTCGTCGATATAAATGCAGACAAGAAAGGAACCGTGAGAGATGTAATGGTCAGAGTATTCCCCAGCTATCCTGTCTCGATTGTTAAACCAAACCAAGCAGAAACCGGCAAGAATGTCAAACCAACAAAAAAGCATTGTGACAAAATTCCAGCTACGATTCTGCGTAGGGATGTGAGACGTTTGGTAGTTCTGATTCCCATTGAAGAACAGTAAAGACATTTCAGCTAAGAAGTGTGTGTGACCTCCTTCGGTCAGTTGACCAGGAGCTCAAGTGGGAGGTGTTAAGTTGAATTTGAGAGAAAGAAAAAAAAAGGAAAAAAAAGAGACATGGTTAAAAAGTATAAATTCATCATTGGTAAAGAAGATTTAAGATCAAAATGAGTGCAGCCTATTGGTTGGGAGCACATGGTGCAACCTGGGAGAATCAAGGTAGCTGATTGGTCATTGAAACTCCACATCTCCAAACTCCACCAGGTGTGTGTGATTACTGGGAGCAAGAGGGAACTTTGTTTGCAGTAAATGTGCTTCTCCTACTGAATTTGGTGGGTTTTGGTGTTCAAAATACCAAAGGAGAAAGACTGTTGAAAAGCCACAATGTTTCATCAACTTTGAGATGCAACTGGTAGGACAAAGACTTATTTTTATTTAATGACTACATATTTTGTGTATGTTTGAAAGGTGTTTAATGCTAGTAGCTTAGCATTTTACTTTCTAACTGCATAACAAGCTTCTTTATTTACATTGCTGTTGAGTTGCTGTGTAAATTGTGAATGTTTGACAATGGTGTTTGTACTTTTGTTGCACTTTGTAGTGACTCGTATCACATATTTGTTTCTGTGTAGGTTATTAAGCTAACCTTCTGGAATTATCATTGAGACAAGTACAAAAGAAGATCTAGTCAATGATGAGAGATTTTCAATAAACTGCTTCTATGATGAAGAACCAGATGGTTTGAGTTATTCCATGCACCTTCAGAGTTGATTGAGGCCTTTTTCAAGTTTGGGCAGACATTGAGGCAAAGAAAAACCCAGATAACTTGACAGTCACGATTCCCTTTTCAAGGTCCTGCCAATGAGTTGTAAACTGGGCAGTTTTGAACTGTAGTTCAAATCCTCAGAAGAAGCTAGTAATTGTACCCTTGGTGTGGTGGGGGATATGGTAGTGTTCCATAGCCTTATTAATGAGGCCATGCAGGATTGAACCATATGTGTTAACCAAGTCAAGCCAGACAACCATTAGGTTTCCTTTGTTCCCCTTGGCCTCCCGGATCAGCTGGCAGCACCCAGAAAAACCTGGAATGCCGCCCTTCTGGACTGATGTGTCGACATATTTATTCTTCACCATGTAGGTAGTCACCCTTTTTGCCAGGACAGAAAAGAATACCTTGCATTCAACACTTAGGAGAGAAATTGTTCGGAACTGACTCAGATATCGGAGGAGTCTATTTCCTTAGGTACAAAACACCCCTCTGCTCTTTTCCAGGATGCTGGAGTGATACCTTTTGACCATATCCTTCACAACAGTTTCCATAACCTTGGAGGAGCATCGGGCACCTCTTGTATACTTTATAAGGTATACCGCTTGGGGCAGATGCTGAACAGGCTTTCTGCACAATGTCCTGGGACTTCTCTCCATGTTGGTTCACTGGTATCAACCTCTTCCTCAGGTGTTTCAGCAGTTCTGCTGATCTTTGGGTGTGCGCTGAAGGCTTGGTTCCTGAGGGCATCACTGTGGCTCTCCTTCAAGAACTCCTCTACGACTACCTTAGGGCTAGTCAATCTTCCTGATCTTGTTTCCCCCAGCAGGGTTTTGGTAAACCTGTATGGGTCCTTAATGAACTGAGCCCGCTTAGCCTCCTTCTCCTTCCTCTGTTTCAGAGCCCTTTCTGCTCTTCTCAGTCTGCAGAGTTGCCCTCAAAGTCCACTTGTTTGATCTTTTATGCCCTTCCTTTCTTCAGAACTTGCTCTTCTGAACTGCTTATTGAGGGTCTTGATCTCCCTCCTCAGTTGCAAGATCTCTCTGGCCCTCCTATTTGGCTGATTTTCTTGGGTTCCTCTACCACCCTTTCTCTCTTCTGTGCCAAAGCATTATCTGGCCATGGTGATGATAATTGTTGTCATACTGTTGATTTTCTTCTCAGCTGATCCTGCTAATGTGGCCGCAAGAACTCTAGGTCCCCATCTAGTTGGTTCCATGCAGCATTGTTGTTTGCTTGGGACCATCTCACTTTCTATGTCATAGGTTGAGTGCCTGAGGTAGTGTTAGGAGAGTCCCTCCTGTGGCTTTGGGATGGAGTAGGTGCTGAGAGCTCTTCTGTGCTGTGGGGTGCTTACTGACTGGAGTCCTCCTGCATCTCACTTAGTGTCTCCACTATGTGCTGCATCTGCTTCTTCCCTTCTCCAAATTGGGTCTTGGATTGATGTATCTTTAGTCCCCTTTCGCTCTTGCAAAGCTTCCCGCAGTGACACTTTACTTCCAACACTTCCCCTGTAAGTGTGGTTTGGATTAGCCGTCTCGTTATCCGTGTATTTTCCTTAGCCATAACCGTTGTGTACGTTCTATTGGGTCTCTCATCCTCCCCCCCTCTCGGGAGACCCTGGGGCTATTGCTCATTGTTCCGTTTTGTAGCTTTGGTTGGTGCCCTTTTGGGAGTGCTGTGATTGAAGTTGCTAACCTCGCCCACCCCCGCCAGTCTTTCCTGGAGGTCACCTGTCTTTCCAACGTTACCAACATCTTCCTTGGTTGCCATCCAGCCTTTCCTGGAAGTCACTGGTGTCCCAGGAGAATACTATGGTCACTTTATGTTAACACTTATATGTTAGATGAAAATCATCAGAGTATTTTGAGTTTGTTTTGCTGTGATCATGCCGGCGTGATTGCCAACCCCAGAGGGTTAAAATATTTAGTTTTCTAAGAAACAATAATAGATTATAAACATGAACTACTTATATTATGTCACTGTGACATATTTCACTTTATGCATATTACACTTATATGGTTTTATGTGACTTATATGATTCTTTGTTTTCTCAAATCAGCAGTGGTTCTTCCAAAGGTCCTGGTCAGAGCGGAGAACCTGACGGCAGCGTTCTCAGTCTACATGGGGAATGTGACGGGCCTGTTCTCATGGGTGGTGGCCATGCCTCAACCACCACAACAGGTCACAGGTTATCAAGTCACATGGGCAGAGGTCATCACAGAGAGCCGCATAAATAATCTTCCCAACAGCCTCATATCTCAGTCTCAGATCCTACCTCCAGTAAGTCACATTCAGAACAATTGGTCACAAGTAGACAGTATGTTCCCTTGCATGGAATCCCAGTCAACCAGGATATATTTTGTTTTGGGCACTAGCATGCAGGTCGAGCAGCTAGATCACCAAACCAGCATAAAATCCATACCCAATTGATTAGCTTAATTCTGTTCTAAACTTAGTTCTTACTGTTCTTGTAACATGTGGTTGCTGTAGTAAACACACAACAATGGAGATTTCACAAGTTTGTTTGCTTATATAGCTATTAAGGTTAAACATATTGGGAGTAGTGGGACTACTAATGCTTGTAAGATGAGTCTAGTAGCAAGATGCCTAAATTATGTTGGTGGAGTTGGGGAGATGCCAAAATAGTGGATGCAGTTTGAACGATTAGATGGGTTCACTCATCCTGAAAATTTAAGGAAGTTTAAGAACTTCACTAACAAATAAATAGTATTTAATAAAAATAAAATAAATCCTAAACCGGAACACTTAGGAGATCAGAAGGATAAATATATCATGGTAAAACCACATAGAACGGAAACGAGACCGAACACTGAACAAAGGAAACTAAGGGCTTATAAACACAGGCAATAATCAAGAGAAAACAGAACAGGTATAAAGGTCTAATCAAAATCCATTGTAACTAATAAAGAGCAGAAAGTTTACGTATCTTACCGTCAAACATAAACTCTTGGTTGACTAACCCAAACCTTACTTACTCAATCTATGCTGGTTTCAAAAAACATGTTCAGGAGTAAGTTCAGCAAACTTTGAGTATGTTCAATGTTAACACACAACACATTTTAAATAGAGGGATGAATTGACGAGTCACAGTGGAAACGGAAAGGTAGCAAAAATATTGTTAAAATAATTAATCCTTAATGTTATGAAGCAAAAATAAAGACTTTATTCAACAAGTTCTTCTCTTTTGTGTCAGTCTCCTAAGCTGTTCATGTAGTAAACAGTGCATCGCTTCTGGGTTCTATGTCAGAACATGTGTCGTGGTGCTAGGCCAATAATGAGCCAGCGTTCTGTTGTGTTTGTTTTTTGCAAACAAAAAGTATTCTCGTTGCTTCATAACAGTAAGGTTTAACAAATTAAATTAAACATATGGGTTTCTATATATTAACTTAGAAACTACTAAATTTGGTTACTAAGCCATATTTGTATTCTATTATTGGCGGAATACAAATCGTACTTTTTCTTCCATGTGACCCAAGATTCATATCTGAAGTTCTTCAACATGTACACTACCATTCAAAAGTTTGAGGTCTTTCTTATTTATTTTTTGAAAGAAAGAATGTAATAGTTTTATTCACCAAGGACAATTGATCAAAAGTAAATGTAAAGACTTAGGGCCCTATCTTACACCTAACGCAATTGACCTTGACGCAATTGTTACTTCTCTGTCTTTTACTGCCCTGATGAGACCGTCGGTCTCCTCGGCTATGAACAGCTCCTAGGGTGCGCCTAGGCAAATCCGCCATTATAATAGCAATCCGCCATGGAACAAGCGAACATGCTTTTAAAGGAAATGTGAGATGACGCTCTGATTGGTTTATTTCACGTTATGCCCAAACCACACCTATGAGTTATGTAGCTACTTCAGACCAACCCATTATAGATTTGGGTCGAGATCCGCCCACAAAGTTACTTGCATTTTGCTTTTGATACTTGCGTTTCAGATCGTAAAAATATGGCCCATAATGTTACAAAAGATTTCAAATTTCAAATAAATGCTGTCCTTTTGGCATTTATGTTCATCAATAAATCATGCAAAAACATACATTACAGTTTCCACACAAATAATATGCTGCTCAACTGTTTTCAATACTAAGAAATATTTGTTGAGCACCAAATTCGCATGTTATAATTATTTCTGAAGGATCATGTGACACTGAAGACTGGAGTAATGGCTTCGGAAAAAAAAAATCTGCTTTGCCTTCACAGAAATAAATTACATTTTAAAATATATTAAATTATAAAACAGTTATTGTAAATTGTAATGTTTCACAATATTACTGTTTTACTGTATTTTTGATTAAATAAATGTTGATTTGAGCATAAGGGACTCTTTTTAAGATTTAGAATTTAATTTAGAATTTTTAACAACAGTGTATTTGTATTTTATTTCTTTCTCAGACTCAAATGATCTTGATTAACAAAAAAAATAAAAATAAATAACCTTCTCTTTCCTCACAAATAGGAGCGTAATATCCTGGTAGTTTCTGGTCTTCAGTTGGCATCTCTCTACAGGCTTGAGGTGCAGGTGATCACTACGGGAGGACAAGGCCCAGCAACATCCAGAACCTTCCAGACACCAGTTCACAGCAGGCCAGTCCTGCACTACAGTAAGCTCTTTAAACTTATGAGACCCCAACATTTGTGTACCAAATCACATACTATTTAAAAATAGCATAATCGCTCGTACTTTTTTCCGCAATCTTTTGTGGTATCTATATGGCACTGACCTCTCCAGTGCAAAAAAAAAATAAAAATAAAAAATGCAGCCATTAAATCTTAATAAGGGAGAGCTGAAAAGACATTCTTGTTCGTCGGAAGGAAAAGGCCAGAGGGTATATGAGGTCAAAAGTCTTGTGCAAGTAGCCCCAGCTCTTGATGTCAAGGTCAAACAATAAATCATGTAATTGAGATGAATTGCTTTTCCTCTCCTGACTCTAGTGTATATTTAACTTTGCAGAACCAAGAATTAAGAAACACCATCTAAGGTCTGTGATAGAACGGCACTGAAGACCACACTGCAATGAATCATCCTGGACCAGAACTGACTCCTCAGGAACATAGAGTGTCAGAAGAACCAAAGAAAAATTAATTGCAAATCGTGATTCAGCCTGAGCCAGTCAGCTGCCTCATACATTAACTCGCAAAGGGGACCTGATGTAATCAGAAGATCAAATTGTGATTGACGTTATGATATTTAAAGACCCATAAATTTCCTGTTGGGTGGGATCAGCTTCCACAAACTAATTAGTATTGAATTTGCAACAAAGACTTGGGCATCAAAAGCAAAAGCCATAGGATAAAAACATAAAGAAAAAGAAAAAGATAAAGTGCAAATACAAAAAAAAAAAAAAAAACAAACGAAGAAAAAATTTTTTTTTGAATTGCACATTCCCTAAAAGAAAAGAAAAAGGTCTGGTTACACACCCTAGACTCTGAAATGGACCCTATAACCCTAATACAATATTGCATGTGATGACTAATTTGGTTTAACTTGTAAATAAGCCTGACTCAATACAACTGTTTGTGGTTTTGCATGTGTTCGTTAAGCATGGAATTTAACTGTTTGTATCCCCATTGTGTCAATAGGAACAAATGAGGAATCAATGAAAAATATTCCTGCTCTATAAAAGGGAAAATGCCATTTCATTTTATGAGGGATTTGTGTGGTGTGTGCTCAATATGCTGTAGAGATATTTGTTTGCAGTCATGTAATTCCTGTATATACTGTATTTTTTTTATTTATTTATGTATGCAATACCAATGTGTTATGTGGATTTGTTACTGTCTGTGTGAGTGCATGAATGTGTGCGTTTGTGCGGGTTCCCCCATCATCATTCACAAACTGACAAACCCTTGCAAGGAGATTTTGTATAAATATATTTGTAAATTCCCATGGATAATGAATATTATGTACATATTTTATATGAATAAAGATGTTAAACCTTGTTTTCCCTTTACCATACTGGTTGTGTGTTTTGTAACTGCTATCAGGGTGAATAGGAAATCATGTCACACAAGCAATATTCACTAAAATAATTTCTGTCAGGACCACTATCGTCAAATACGATTGACAATTAGCATACAGTAAGGATTGGCGGAATGGTTCCGTTCTGGGGCGTAAACTCCCTGTGCATCCATGCATCCTAGCATGGATAAGAGCAGGGAGAGCAGCAATAACCAACCTTTGGGTAAACAGAACAGAACCAACATGAATGTATGCAGATAATATTAATTCAAGATTATAAAATATAACATTATTCAAGAATTTATTCCGATTCCAGGGGAATCAGAATGCCAAATCCTGATTGACGAGAGGAGGAGCTGGGGATGAAGGAGGGTAAATAGTTCCTGAGAAACACGATAGCTGTTGCTAATACTGAAGGTGATAGGCATCGTATTCCAATAGGTACCGTGAATCACCTGAGAGTCAGCTGATGCAAGCTTGACTAACGGGACCTGCCAGAACTGACGCTACGCTTGATGTATATTTACAATACACAAAATCAAAAATCAATATAAACATACACATAAATTTAATCTAATTTTATTACTAAAACACACTACAAAACAGTCAAGGCAAGGAACTTTTCCACCCCTTGACAATAAGAAGATGCAGTATGTATACATTATAATTGTGTTTATTTTTCATTACGATGCAAATGTACACACTATTTTGGAACAAAAAAAGTAATGAGATATTCTGTTGATGCAGATACATTGTCTTCTGCTTTTATTTCTGTTGTGGTTCAGTGTGTGTGTGTGAAAACAAAGAATTAAGCCCAATGCATAAGTGTGTGGTTACTCAAACATAGACATATGTAAGCAAGCAGGCAACCCTACCCTTGCAGCTCTATAGTCACTTTCATTAGAATTCAACTCCACATCTGGCCCTAGTCTCACAACTGAAGTGTGTGTGCATTCTTGCGCGCATTCTATGTGGCTTGTCGCCATTAGCCCTTCAGAGAATGTCTGACTAAAAAGACAGGAGTACCACAGGACAGGACACAACAATATTTGTTTATGTTGATCTTCAGTGAGAGAAAAAAAAATAGTCCATTCTACTATATATTGCAGGTCACAAAATACAATGCACGAGCAGAAGATTTTTAAATGGTAATGAACAAGCGGGTCTGTTATTGCCTTGTATTCCCTTTAAAAACTTGATCTTAACCTTTTACATTAAAATAAGTAAGTACAGTATACTTTCAGTCTACTTTTTATGTAATTCTCAGAAATCTAATTTATGTACTAATCAAAAATATACTTAGACTTTTCTGTCCGTATGAGTCAAGTATACTTATGTGTAATTTTAAGTAAATTTAACCTATAAATCTTTTGCTCGGCATATGCTTAAAAGTACAATTCAGTGTTTTAAGTAGGGCCTATACTTGTCTTGTAGTTGTCTTTTGTTGAGCCTATTAAATATTTTTTTATTTTTTTATTTTTTTATTTATTTGATTTGATTTTTTTTTTTTTTTTTGGTACACTGGTAGTGTACATAGGAATTTACCTCATAACTACTTCACTCTTTCCATGCCTTTGACGGAATTTATGACACAACACTTTCTCGCCATTGACAGAATTTTTAGGCAATACATGTTTTCACTGTTATACAATAGGGGGAGCTATTATGCATCTTCTGAAAAAATCTATGGATCAGAAACACAGGAGAAGAAGATGCAGAAACAATGGATAGAAGCATTGCTTATGCACATGTAAAATAACGCAAACATTGAACACCCAAGTGAAAAAAACTATACTTTATTGTATTTGAAATATATTCCCTTTTTAATAGTACATTGCAAATATACAAACAAAAAATGTACTGTATTTAACCCTCTAGGCGCCAAGGTCGAGTTTACTCGACAAGATGCGGCACTGAATATAATGGCTGATTTTGTCAAATTGGGTGTCAAATTTCGTTCAACCTCCCTTCCACTCATGGCAGACATATCATACTTCATCCCCGATTAAAAACAAATGTCATGCTTCCAGTGCGATCGAAAGCGGAGCTAGTGTGTGAGTGAGGCATTTTATCAGAGCCTCTCCGCAATCGCGGCAACAGTATTGTGGTGGAAACTTTGTCTAATACCACTGGGTATGTTAGACGAGGTCGAAGTATTCATAGGACAGTTAGGGGGCAACGTGGAGGCAGGGTGGGGAGTCGCAATGACAATAGTCTGAGCTGTGCACACTCGGCACGTGCGCGAGGCAGATCTGGCCACTGCTCATATCATCTCACTCATGATCTATGCCTTGCCGTTGTGAGCTTTTGAACTAAACAGGTTTTGTATACTTTATGTCATATGAATACTAAATATGTGCCCCATACATGGAATCAGAGTGGCTACTGTATGTAATAAATGGAAAATCTCTATAGCAAAAGGCCAGCCAATACATACAATCGGTTTGTTTCTACCATTTACTAGTAATGATTTGATAATGATGACCTGAGCATTCAGTATTGTGCTATATAGCATACAGAAGGTGGTGGACATTTTGGGGAGAAAGAAGTGCTGCATTTTATCATTTAATTTATCATTTCTATAATCCATGATTGCCGCGCCACCATATGACTTCATAATATGCAAATTAGATGGGGAAATATACATAAATATCCCTACATAAACTTTGGGTCATCCTTAATATTTCTCTAATTTACAGAAAGTGTCTATCTTTTATCACTTTTAAGATATAGCCTTTTGAAATCAAGATGTCAAAAAAAAAAAACTCTGGTGCTTAAAGGGTTAAATAATATTAACTAGGTCAACCAGCTTTACCATAAAACTATAGCATAATCCAATCTTGACCAGCATGGAAATTCATATTGGTCAAAGATCTTTTTTTTTTTTAGCAGGGATTTACACAGCGTCAGGCTATATGATGGATATTACATTTGGCTTGTTTGGATGGTGGGGTATGACTTCCATATGTAGTGCCTTGCATGTCATGTATGTGTGTGTGCCTGGTTTAAGATGAGACTTTGACATTATGGTTAAAATTTAAATAGTTCAACAAAAATTAACTGTGTATCTTATTTGTCTGAAGTCCCTGAAGGAGGGTCTGAAAAGTTGTTGTTTTGTCACATTGTCTAATAATGAGGCACATCAGTATCAACCTTATTGTTTAAAGTAATCATTATCCTGTCAATGATACCTCAGTGGATTTAGTTAAGCAGAAAATATTGCTAGCTATTTGAATCCAGGCATAGTGTTAGTATGACTGATATATAAAAAGCTGTCTGAATAAATCGATGGAGCTCTGCGTGATGCAGCTGGAGCGCAGTGAGAAAATTAGAGCATTAAATGGCCTGGTTGGAAGAGTCTTCTTGCTTCCTTGCTGAAGTGTTGAACTGTGCCTCAGGATTTATGTGTGCTCCTGGACTCTGGTGACCCAGAGACAGGGATTTAGAAGGAACAGAGAGAAGGAATGGTGGGGGCTGGAGAGTTTGGGAAGACTCGATCCGCTTGCAACACATTTATGATGCTCCAGAGAATGGCTGCAGAATGGTATAGCGAAAGAGTGTGAGAGAAAGGGAGACTAAAAGGGAAGCAGCATCAGGAAGAAGGAAACGAGGGGAGAGAAGTAGTGAAACCAAAGGGGAGAAGAGGGACAATGAGCGAAGGAGAGAATAGATGACTTCAGGGACTGAAAGTGTGAGCAGATGAAATATGTATCAAAATACTTCACACTTTTTAAGCCAGAGGGAGAAATGATATTTCCTCCTCCCACTTTCCCATGAGCCTCCCAGACGAGTTGCCTCACAACTGGCCGATCCCATAAGAAACATTTTCAAAAAAGATTGCACTCTGGCCTGTGTTCTCACTTACACCACTGCAGCTTCAATTCCAGCATAATGGTATCTGACAAGTAGCTTCTAGCTTTGAATCCGATAAAGAATGAAACTTGTCTCAGTGCAACACATTCTCATCCCAAAAAGTCATATAACTGACGTTTTGGGACGTCTTTTGACCATACGTCAATATTCGCCTTTTTAGGGCCCCCTTAAACGTCGCTAGATGGCGATCCCGGGCCGTCATACAACTGACGCTTTACCTTTAACGTCAGTTAGGTGACGGGTTAGGTTTAGGGTTAGGTTTAGGTCTGGGGTAGAGTTAGGATCCCATAACCTCATCTACCGAAGTTTAAGGGGGCCCTAAAAAGGCGAATATTGACATATGGTCAAAAGACGTCCCAAAACGTCAGTTATATGACTTTTTGGGGTGAGACTGCGCTGCTCAGTGAGTGTCCACTTTCCAAATGTTTTTCAGAAGTTTTTCCTCTTTGTCGCCATCTCTGTTCATTGCGTGACTACATTTAAAGCCCTTCACATACTTTGGGGTTCAAGCACGAAGTGACATTTAAAGTCAATTTTTTGTTAATTTTCCCATCATGCAACATTCTCCATGTAAAACTGATCGGGCAGCACCAACCGTAAGTCATAGAGACTTGAAACTTTGGGAGCTGGTTGTACTCACAACGCCTACAGCGTCACCAAGTATATGTTTTGTCACCAAGGACATTATGAGGTCACAGTAAAAAATAAAACGGTGTTGATTGGCCACATGATGGTGCTATAAAATTCAAATAAAAAGGGCTATGGCCACCTGACCATTAGTCCCTAAATTCTCTAAATTTAGTACAACTCATTGACAGCCCTACTAGACTCAATCCATCTAAGCTTAATAGTGCTACCTTGTTAGATGTCGTTCTCACCAATAGGGCTCATAAGTACACTGCGATAGGTGTGTTCGTAAATGATCTAAGTGACCATTGTGTAATAGGATGTGTGAGAAACACCAAAATACCTAAACTTAAAGGTCTCACTGTTTTAAGACGTTATTTTAAACACTTTTCAGAGCAGGTATTTTTATCTGATTTGGCAAGACTGAAATGGGATCGTGTCCTACTGTAGATGAAGCTGGTGCTTTTTTTTCAAGAACAGTTTTTATTGATTGCAAATAAACATGCTCCCTTTAAAAGGCATATAATAAAGAATAGGGATAATCCTTGGTTCTCTCATGAACTAGCCCAGTTAATTCAATCAAAAAATAAACAGTGGTCCCTTGCAAGGAGGACCAACAGTAATGTAGACTGGCAACATTTCAGAAGGTTGAGAAATCAATGCACCACAGCCATTCGGACCTCTAAATCAAACTATTATCTTACCGCAACTAACGATAATTTTAATAATCCATCAAAATTCTGGAAAACTATTAAGGTATTACAGAACAAAAAGGCTTCAGATTTTCCTCAGGAATTAAAAATGGGCTAAAAATGTAGCTATTACAGATAAAATTGATATATTAAATGCCTTTAATGGTCATTTTGAGAAGGCAGGTCACTTATTTGACCAACAGCTTCCTTCAATTTCAGTTGATTCTTCAACATGTTTTTTGTTACCTACCCAGACAGCAAACTGACATTGAATCAACGTGGAAACGACGTCTCTCATGACATCGAAACAACGTTGATTTTGCTCATCGAATTAACGTTGAACCAACGTCAGACGCGGCATTCTTCAAAGCTAAATGAAAATCGAAAATTGGTTTGCTTTCATAACGTTGAAACAACGTTGATTTCAAGTTGATTTTCCGCTAGTTTTGAAAGAATGACGCGTCTGACGTTGGTTCAACGTTAATTCGATGAGCAAAACAATGTCAGATCAACGTTGTTTCGATATCATGTTTCCACGTTGATTCAATGTCAGTTTGCTATCTGGGTAGTACATCTTCCGCTTTCTCATTTGATTTTGAAGCCATACAAGTTCAAGATGTTCTGCAATCACTGAATTCAATAGACCCCAAAAAAGCGCCTGGACCGGATGGTCTGGATCCCTTCCTGTTAAAGGTGGCTGCACCAGTCATAGCTAAGCCTATTACTCACATTTTTAACATGTCATTAAGTTCAAACCAGGTTCCAGACAAATGGAAGCAAGCATATATTACACCCCTTTTCAAAGCTGGCGATCGATACGACATGAACAACTTTAGACCGATTTCTAATCTCCCTGTTCTTTCAAAAATATTGGAATCATTAGTTGCCATTCAACTCAAATCATATTTGTACTCGCATAATATTTTAAATGAAATGCAATCCGGTTTCCGGTCAGGGCACAGGGCAATAACTGCCACTTTAAAAGTCGTGGATGATTTCAAAGAGGCTATAGATAATAAATTCACCCGTGTTTCTCTGTTCATAGACCTTACAAAGGCGTTTGACACTGTGGAGTGCTGGTATTGGACTCAATGCAGTTAAATGATTCTATAGCTATTTGTCCAGTTGTTCGCAAATGGTCAAACATGGCAATGATATGTCAAACCCAGTTCCTGTTACAAAGGGTGTTCCACAAGATTCAGTTTTGGGACCCTTTCTTTTCCTACTTTATATTAATAATATTTGTGACAAGTTTACATTTTGTAAGTATCATCTGTACGCAGACGACACAGTTCTGTACTCCTGTGCCCCCACAGCTGAGTTGGCGTTTTCTAATGTGCAGGCAGATTTTGATACCCTGCAACATGCTCTGTTAGATTTAAGCTACATGAATGACTGGTTCATATGACGCAGATCCAAAATTGGACGTAACCCCCCATACTTCTTTGGAACGAAAAAATACCAGCTGTAGCTTCTCTGAAAAAAAACCGGCTTCTCTGTCGAGGGGAGATACACATTCCTTGGCCCCTTTTACCTCCTGTTCCATGACCCAAGTCTGCTCTGGGCCTACCACTGTGGGTAGGACCCCCATAAACCTGGGTGGAAAAGACCTGAACTAAATAGTGTAATCCCTCTTCTACTGTGCACAGGACAACCCAACAATTTGTAAGTATCTTCCTTGCTGCCAGAAAATCTACTAAGGTAACCAGCTTCTGGAGACTGGCCTCTGGTGTTATGCTACTGAGCAAACAATTTCACCGGGAGTGCTTACTGAAGACACAGAAGCTAGCTTTTCACTATTTGGGTATGCTTTACAGTTTCCTGGTTTGTGACTACACCCGCCTTTGACGTCTCATCACACCATTGGACTGATTTAACACAGCTTTAAGGCGTAATCACACACAGCATTGCCACAGTGTCAATTGACGCAGCCCGAGTTCCCTTGAAAAGAAAGTCACATCACTAGTTCACTCTTTTTTTTATTTAGCAATTTCTCACAAATTCTATACCATGGACCATTTGTGGTCTCTCTGAACTTTTACATACTGTTTTGTTCTAGAATGAAGAATGATTTATTAGGTGTTTTATTTAATCCAACCTCTTTATATTGATTTTGAATTCCCTCCGATGTGTTTGTCATGTCAATCAGTTTATGCTCAAATAAATCTACAATATCATACTACAGAGGAGAAAAATCTGAAGATCTCTGGGACCCGCAAGAAGAAGTAAGGTTCATGGAATTGAAAGACAGAGCAAGAGCTATTTTGCACATTACACTGAAAAGAAAGCATATACAGCTCATGGATTAATTGAGTGACTTCCCTCAAGGGCATTGGAAATTTGAGGTTCATAATCTTTTAAACCCTGAATGTATGATAAATGTGGTTGCACATCACCTAAGATAAAACAATTGCTTTGCGGTTTTAACGCTTGATGCTTTAAAAAAATTGATTCATTTTAGCAACATTTCAAAGTGCACATTTTTAAAGGTTCAGTGTGTTCTTCCAAATGTCACAATATAGTCCTTTCGTTTCAGAAGATAATAGGCCTACAGTTGAGTGCTGTCAGAATAAATCATCATTAATATATGGGGTTCAAAGGATAATACTTGTATTCTCTGCATTCTGAAATGAAAATGAAGCTTCTGCATTCAGCACACTTTTGTAACGACAGGAACTTTGAATAGGACCTTTAAATAAGATAAAATCGCTTGAACAATAATGAATTCAAGGTAACGTGATTATCCAGTCTAATCTAATAGGATGTCCTCTGTATTGTAAAGTGTGTCTTGCTCTACTCTAGGGAGATACCTTTTGGCCATTACTGCAATGTTGTTTTTGTCCAGTAATGGGGACCAATGAGAAAGTGGGACATACATGAGAAAACATCTTAGATATTATGAGTCCTACATGGATTTACTACATTGTATGGATAAGTTTGCTATGGTAAGCATCTATTTAGATTACACGAGTGTGCGCAAATGTGCTTGTGTTTTGTGTCATGAGAATAGTGAGCAGATGTTCAGTTATTACTCTAAATTTTATGGCTGATGATGGTTTCTCCCATCAGTACCTAGTATGGGGAGCCATTACTTTCACACTGTATATTTGATACTATCACATATCAGTCACAGAGGAATTGATTATGAAGAAATGTTCACTCCAATACATTGTATCCTACAAAAAAAAAATGTTACAGGCAATGTTTAAGGGAAATCTCATGAGATAAAGCGATTATAGACCCATATGGACATCTGGAGGGCTTGATTTCTTTTTTTCCATGTGGATTAGTGTTTTGAAACTTTGTTTTTGTGCACAGCGCTGCATCGCGGCTGCTTTTGTTTGTAAGGTTCCTTTGAGGCTTTTTCCCCATCCAAATCCCGTTTGATATGGATTATGCATGTCGTCTGTGCTAGGATTACTGGAGATGAATTCCATAACCAAATAGCAGCAAAACAGGATATTTTTGTCTCCTGCTTTATAGGCACTGCATGAAGTCTATGTCAGTTAAATAGATGATTTGTGATATTAAAAAGGTGGCTGACTGGACTGCTAGTAGAGTTGACAGCAAAACACAGCACTGCATATTTTTTTTAACAATACAAAGATTCGAACAAAGATTCAGCTGACTGAATTTACACGTTCATTTAAGAAATCCACTATGACAAAATACCAGATTAGCGCTTGTGTTTGTCTATATCTCTTCGAGGATTATCTCATCACAGCAAATTAAGTGGAATGTTTTCATTCATTTTTGGAATTATTTATGTTCCCACAACAGTTCCCATGACAACATCATGTTGAATTCCACCAGTGATACATTAATCACCAACCCAGGCTCAAAGGGAAAAAAAAAATTGCTTGTGGTGATATTTCTGCAAAATATTGCTTCATGCACATTTCACAACTTTCTCAAAGATAAATGTCCAGTGAGTGGTGCTAAAATGAATTAAATTATATATGAAACAGAAACATGAATCTGGAAATTATTTATTTTGCTGGTTCAGAAATAAAATGTATGATGAATGGCACTTAATGGTCAATTCTCTATCACAGGGCTAGACAACTCTGGCCTTCGAGATCCACTTTCCCGCAGAGTTTAGCTCCAACCCTTATCAAGCTCACTTCACTGTAGCTTTCCTAGTGATCCTGATGACCTTGATTAACTTGATGAACTTGTCCAAGTGCGTTTGATTAGGGTTTGAACTAGGTTCTCCAGCAAATTGAGCAACCATACTCTAAGCAAGGTTACGTTTACACATCAACAATATGCTTAATACAGAGACGTTTTTCCTATGAGTTTTCCATGGACAGACAACATCATTGTCAAAATGATCATTCACACAGATCCACTACGACAGAAAACGTCTCATATTACGTATGTAACCCTGGTTCCCTCAGAGGGAACAAGAGCTGCGTTGGGAATGCTCTGCGTGATTGCGTCGTGAAGCCTCTGTACAATCAGTCCAATGAGAGAGTAGGACGTCATGTGATATCATAGACCAGGAAACTATAAAGCACCCTTGAAATCAGACCGCAACAGGTTCTGAAAAGGCCTGAAGCAAGTCGATTAGGGCATGCAGGATGTATGGCAGGCGAACGCAGCTCTCGTTCCCTCTCAGGGAACCAGGGTTACATACGTAACCTGAGACATTCCCTTTCAAGGGAACTTCGAGCTGCGTTGGCTAACGCGTTGGGAACCCCATACCCACTACGCCATGCTGAGAAATGCCCGTTCTGTGTGAAGTCCTTGCGCACACTAAGAAGCAAGCAACCTAGCCCCAGGAGTGGAGAGGTCAAGGTCATAAAATCTGACAAATGTATGCGGAGAGGACATCCTGCCGTGTTACAAATATCAAGAAGGGAAACACTCGGAATAAAGGCCGTAGAGGCCGCCATACTTCTAGTAGAATGGACCCGAACAGCCATAGGTGAAAGCTGTTCAGCCGCTTCAAAAGCCAATGATATAGCCTCAACTATCCATTTGCTCATAACCTGTTTAGATGCAGGGGACTCTTTCTTGAGTGACCCGAAGCAGACAAATAATTGTTCAGACTTACGCCACAGGACAGCTCTGTGAACATAGGCATCTAATGCCCGAACTGGACATAACAGGTTCAGCCGTTCCTGATCTGGGGTATTAAAAGGTGGATGATAAAAGGCCTGCAGCACTATAAGGCCCCCAACATTAACTGGGACCTAAGGAGTAAAACCCGGTCTAGGGTATAGAAATGCTTTAACCATACCCGGTGCAGATTCCTGGTATAAAGGAGCAACCGTCAGGGCATGCAAATCTCCTAATCTCCGATAAATGAAACAGCAAGGAGAAATGTTTTCAAAGTGAGGAATCTTTCTGAAACCTCTTCAATGGGCTCAAAAGGAGCCAAAGCCAGACCTTCAAGTACAATGGCCAAATCCCAAGCTGGTGCTCTGAGTGCAGTGCAGGTCTCAACCTCATGTACCACCGAGAAAAACTAGTAATTAGAGGATCTCTCCCTATAGAAGTACCCCCCAGAGGGTTGTGGTAGGCCGAAATAGCCGCCACGTAAACCTTTAAGGTAGAAGGAGATAATCCAGCAGAGAAACGGTCTTGCAAGGAAGTATTGAGATTTTTGGAAATACCGCCATCACTTTTAGCCAATTATGTGCTAAAAGGTAGATGGTCCTGCCAAATACCATTCGCCGAGCGACCACTCATGATCACCCCCAACTTGTGAGGGAAGCATCAGTCGATAGCATTTTGCGTCAACAAGAAGCCCCCAAAACTGGGCTTGGGCGAGGGACCAAGGTTCTTCGACATGACCGAAGCACAAAGGCAAAGCCGCGTGACCTTGATCATGTGAAATGTTTTTCTCCTCGGAGCATGGGTCTCATGTACAAAAGGCCAAAAGTAATTACGTTGGACGCAGCTCCAATGATATATACCCCATTTACTGCTGTAAAAGGCTATACATAGAAAAGTGGTCCTCAGAGCACACTCTTCTTGGCGTTGAGCGACAACCCCCAACATCTTTAAATGAGACAGAACGACATCTCAATGCCGAACTGCCACATGCTCAGATTGAGCCAGGATCAATCAATTGATGGTATAATACGCAAATGCCCTGGAGTCCAGAGGAGCCAGAGCTGCATCCACGCATATTGAAAAGGTGTGGGGTGAGAAACCTAGGACGAATGGGAGAACCCAATATTGGTATGCTTCGCCCCCGAAAGCAAACCTCAGGAACCTCCTGTGATGAGGATGGAAAGATAAGTAAGCATCCCTTAAGTTTATTGAGAGAAACCAGTTCTCGGACTGAATCTGTTACACAATCATATTTAGCATAAGCATATTGAACTTAAGATTCTGAAACCTGCTGTTTAATTGACACAGGTCTAGAGTAGGACGCAACACCTCATCATCTTTCAGAAACAATAAAGTAATGGTTGTCTGCTGGGAGGAGGAATCCCTTCTACAGCTTCTTTTACAGAAGTTTCGATACTTCCTGCTCCATAACCAAAGCCTGCTCGGGTCCACCACTACGAGGAGGACTCCTAGAAATTTGGGTGGATGAGAACCGCTGAATTCTGAAACCCTTTTCTATAGTGTGCAGGACCCACTGAGAAATGTGTGGCAGTAGTTTCCACGCTGCCAGAAATTCTAATAGGGGAACCAGTCTCTCAAGACTGGCCTCTGGATTTGCTTAAACAATAATTTCGGTGCCCTGAAGCGGCGAACCGGCAGGGAACAACTGACCGCTCTACGACCCTCCTCGGAGGATCGTATGGGGACGCTGACACCTCGGTGTCCTGAACGGCGAACCGGCAGGGAACAACCGAACTGGCAGCGCTGCGACCCTCCTCAGAGAGTCGCACCCCAGAGGTCGCCGAGGAGAAACGATTTCTCAAAACCGTCCCTGCCCCTGAGGAACCCTCAAAAGCCTGATAGCGATATTTTTTTTGCGACAGAACTTCTTGTCTAAGCTTTATTTGAGATGATGACAGTCCATCTTGCCTACCTCTTAACTAGCTTAGTTCCTATGACCCTCCTCGGAGGACCGTTGGAAAAAGCAGGCATCTCGGCGCCCTGAAACGGCAAACCGGCAGGGAAACCGAACTGACAGTGCTGCGACCCTCCTCAGAGAGTCGCACCCCAAAGGGCGCTGAGGAGAAACGATTTCTCAAAACCGTCCCTACCCCAAAGGGGACCACCCTTAGAAGCCTGACCCCTCCTCAGAGAGTCGCTCCTCACACTCATTCCATACCCCCTAATAAAAATGTATTCACTATTTATGATGGCTGGTGGGTAAAGTCGGGGTTAATAACGATGACACCGACTCGGGAGAGAGAAAGCTCGCAAGCGTCTCTTTAACCCGAGGCACTGAAATACCATAATACTTAATAGCCAAACATTGCTATAATTAGGCATCTGGGGATTAAACACATAAAATACAAACCCCGACGAGGAGGCTGAGATACAGAGTTCCCTATCGAGGGAACTCAACACTGCGTCGATAAAATCGACTCTTTGGGGACGCTCCCTAAGCGTGCGCCTCTGAAGTATGAATGAAACTAATCCAATCCTGATTGGTGTTGCGTCGTGACGTAACATGTGACGGCATACCCGGAAGTATAAAAGTGACGCTGTCACAACACACACTAGCTTTCGCTCTTCAGCAAGCGCTTTATGTTGAAACTGTCTGTCTTATTTGGTGTTGTTTGTCTTATTATTGAAAGAAAGTATGGCCAGTGAACAATTCAAGAGGTGTGTGCATCCCTGTCCTCGTTACATCACGGGTGGGGACGCACACTCTCTCTGTGTGTATTGTTTGGGAGTGCAGCACGCACGGGCAGCTCTCGAGGGGGCTGCTTGTGAAATGTGTGAGGCTTTGCCTATTAGAGTGCTGCGCTCCCGGCTGGCGTGCTTTGACGAGCACGGTCAGGCTCGCGTTCCCCAGGGTTCCGGTCCCGCATATGTCGAGGCGATGCGGCGACTGAGATCCTGGGGTTCGCAGCGGGATCTGGCGGAGGAGAGTGAGAATGCTGAGGCATTTTCTCGCTCGCCATCGGCTGGATCCCGCAGCCTCTGAGAGTGGTGTGGGAGCCCGCGCTGCGGTTTCTCCTACCCGCGATCAGGTCCCGGTGCTTGAGCTGTCTACTTCTGAGGAAGGGGACGTGCTCAGCATCGATGCGGACGACCGTGATCTCAGCACGCCATCACGCGGCCTGGGTTATGAGGAGCTGGTGGAGGTTGTGACACGCGCTGTGGCCAGACTAAACATCAGCTGGCCACAACATGAGCAGGAAACGCAAGTCACCAGTAAAATGGACGAGCGTTACCTGCAGCGCAGGTCACAGCCTCACCGCCGGGGTCTGCCGTTTTTTCCTGATCTCCATAAAGAGATCTCGAGAACGTGGGAAAGACCGCATTCGTCCCGTATTTCGAGTCCCAATGTAATAGATTACAGCAATGTTATGGGGGCTCGAGATATGGGATATGGGAAGATGCCGAAGGTGGAGGAGGCTTTAGCGAGCTATCTCTCTCCGAATCGGCGTCTTCCCTAAAGACCCCGGTGTTGCCTAGTAAGCCCTGCAGAGAGACATCTGCATTGGTGGGCAGGGCTTACATGGCGGCGGGTCGGGCTGGTTCGTGTCTGCACTCAATGGCGATTTTGCAGGCATACCAGGCCGACCTCCTGAAAGATTTGGATGAGGGGGAGGGGCCTACTCCTGAAGATGTCGCGGAGTTGAGGAAGGCCGCAGATTTGTCTCTCCGGGCCACTAGGGAAGCGGCCAGCGCTATTGGCCGCTCTATGGCGGCCATGGTGGCCACGGAGAGGCATCTGTGGCTGAACTTATCCGGTATTAAAGAAAAGGATAGGTCCTTCCTGCTGGATGCGCCGCTTTCGGCTTCTGGCCTGTTCGGCGACGCCGTTAATTCGGTTGTCGACAGGTTTCAGGAGTCGAGAAAACAATCTGCGGCGTTCCAGCAGTACCTCCCCCGGAAAGCGAAGGCCAAATCTAGTAGGGGGGGGCAAAGCAATCAGCCCCAGCCATCAGCCAGCTCCTCCCACAGGGCAGAGCAGAAGGAGAGCGTTTCCTCTAGAGCCCCCCCTCCGGGGTCTTGGCAACAGAGGAAACGCTCCCAAAAACCGAAGTCCTCCAGCCAGAGGGGCGACCTGAGGGACGTCATTCAGGCTAAGAGGACTTCGGAAAAGAGGTCCTAGCCAAGGCAGGACTTCAGAGGGCTGCCCCCTCCGCAGTGAGACAACCGAGGTTGTTCTCACAACGGGGCCCTCTAGGAAAAGATGCAGGTCCGCCGTTAACAGCGCTTCGGGCCGCATCAATTTCCAGCGAAAAGACACAGACAGAGGCCAGCCTCGAGAGGCTGGTACCCTTAGCAGATTTTGTAGAGGGATGGTATCATCTTCCCAACATATCTCCATGGGTCCTGCAGATAATACGAGTTGGGTACAGACTGCAGTTCGCGCACCGCCCCCCCAGTTCTCTGGGGTGGTGCTCACTGCGGTGGTCCCAGAGCAGGCTCAGGTGCTGGAACAAGAAGTACAGACTCTGCTGTCGAAAGGAGCCATAGAACGTGTTCTTCCGGTAGACAGGGAGTCCGGGTTTTACAGCCGGTACTTTATAGTTCCAAAGAAGGATGGGGGGTTAAGGCCAATTTTGGATCTCAGGGTGTTGAACCGGTCTCTGAGAAGGTTCAAATTCAGAATGTTGACCATTCCAACAATCGTGAGTCAAATCAGATCCGAGGACTGGTTTGTCACGATAGATCTGAAAGACGCCTATTTTCACATCTCCATCCTTCCTTGTCACAGGAGATACCTGAGGTTCGCTTTCGGGGGCGAAGCATACCAATATCGGTTCTTCCGTTCGGCCTAGCACTCTCTCCCCGCACATTTACCAAGTGTATGGACGTGGCCCTTGCTCCACTGAGACTTCAGGGGATTCGCGTATTGAATTATCTCGACGACTGGCTTATTTTGGCCCAGTCTCGGGAGATGGCAGTTCGGCATCGAGATGTCGTTCTTGGCCATATTCAAAAATTGGGGTTAAGACTCAATTTGAAGAAGAGTGTGCTAGAACCGTCCCAGGGCACGACCTTTTTGGGAGTCGTGTGGAACTCGATTACAATGCAGGCACGTATGTCTCCCGCACGTATCGAGTCAATTCTGGCGATGGTGTCCAGGGTGAGGCTAGGTCAGGCCGTCACTGTGAAACACTTTCAAAGGATGCTGGGCCTCATGGCAGCGGCATCCAACATTATTCCTCTGGGCCTCCTTCACATGAGGCCCCTCCAGTGGTGGTTGAAGACCAAGGGGTTCTCACCCAAAGGAAATCCGTTCCGTATGATCAGAGTAACGCGCAAGTGCCTTCAGTCTCTGCAAATATGGAAGAAGCCTTGGTTCCTATCCCAAGGGCCAGTGTTGGGGTGTCATGTCGCCGGGAAACCGTTTCGACAGACGCCTCCCTTACGGGCTGGGGCGCGGTCATGGACGGCCGCTTTACCAGGGGTCTGTGGCAGGACCATCATCGCACTTGGCATATAAATTGCCTGGAGATGATGGCGGTATTCAAGGCTTTGAGGAGCTTCCTCCCAGACATCGAGGGTCGCCACGTCCTTATACGGACGGACAATACGTCAGTGGTGGCCTATCTGAACCGACAGGGGGGACTCAGATCGCGCCCTCTGTGCAAACTGGCGCATCAGATTATCCTTTGGTCCCAGGGAAAGATATTGTCAATAAGGGCAATGTATATCCCAGGGGTTCAGAATCGGGGAGCAGACATCCTGTCGAGGCAGGGGCTGAGGCCCGGGGAATGGAGACTTCATCCGGATGTGGTGAAGTCGATAGGGGAGAGGTTCGGACCGATGGAAGTGGATCTGTTTGCGTCTCGAGAGACGTCCCACTGTCCACTTTGGTTCTCCCTCTCACATCCAGCCCCGCTGGGGTTGGATGCCATGGTACAGGCTTGGCCGAGGCTTCGCCTGTATGCTTTCCCCCGATCGCTCTGCTCCCTGGGGTCCTGGAGAGGGTCCGTCAAGAGGGCATCAGTCTACTTCTGGTTGCCCCGAGATGGCCGACACGAGTATGGTTCTCGGATATAATATCACTCCTCATAGCTCCGCCATGGCCGATTCCTCTGAGGAGGGATCTATTGTCTCAGGCGGAGGCACAATCTTCCACCCTCGCCCAGAGTTGTGGAAGCTGTGGGTCTGGCCTCTGAGGGGGTTCAGTACCTAAATGCTGGCTTATCAGCTGAGGTGGTTGAAACCATACTTAGCTCTAGGGCCCCATCTACCAGGAGATTATATGGCCTCAAGTGGAAGGTGTTTCACACTTGGTGTGGAGAACGAAGGTTGGATCCAGTAAACTGCCCAGTGGCTTCAGTTCTGGAATTCCTTCAGGATCGTTTCTCTGCGGGTCTCTCCCCGTCCACTCTTAAGGTGTACGTGGCTGCCGTTTCGGCTTTCCACGCGCCAGTAGATGGTGGACCTCTGGGGAGGCACCAATTGGTCATTAGGTTTCTCCGTGGTGCTTGGAGGATGAGGCCGGCGATCAGGTCCAGGGTGCCTGCCTGGGATCTGGCAATAGTTCTGGAAGGGTTGTCCCTCGCTCCCTTCGAACCTTTAGAGTCGGCTTCGCCTAAGGACTTAACGCTGAAAATGGTCTTTCTCTTAGCGATTACCTCTCTTAAGAGGGTGGGAGATCTCCAGGCCCTGGCGGTAACGCCAGCTTGCTTGGAGTTTGCCCCTGGCAAAGTAAAGGCCTTTTTGCACCCGAGTCCGGGCTACGTGCCTAAAGTTCCTTCGAGTACGGCTCGCTCTGTAGTCCTTCAGGCATTCCATCCTCCACCTCATGTGTCGGCGGGAGAAGAGAGGCTTCACTTGCTCTGCCCCGTCAGAGCTTTGAGTGTATACTTGGAAAAGTCTGCTTCTTGGAGAAGATCTGACCAGTTGTTAGTATGCTTTGGGTCACCTAAGAGGGGGCTCCCGGCGACCAAACAAACTATAAGTAACTGGATTGTCCAGTCTATTACTGAGGCTTACAAGGTGCGTGGGGTTCCTTCACCTTTGGCCTTAAGGGCTCACTCGACTAGAGGCATGGCTTCCTCTAGGGCCCTTCTGTCGGGAGTACCTCTGCAGGAGATTTGTGAGGCAGCCGGCTGGGCTACCCCGCATACTTTCATCAGGTTTTACAGTCTCAGCCTTCCCAGTACGCCCGGTGCACACGTACTCGGCCCTTGCTGAGTGCCTAATCAGTTTCACTCTGGGGCGGGTCTGTTCGGTGCGTGGCCTAGTGGGTACTCGTTCCCCAAAGAGTCGATTTTATCGACGCAGTGTTGAGTTCCCTCGATAGGGAACGTCTCGGGTTATGACTATAACCCTTGTTCCCTGAGAAGGGAACGAGACACTGCGTCGTGTTGCCACGCCCCCTTTTCAGACCCTTGAGCGTCTTGCTTCATCGCGAGGCTAGTGTGTGTTGTGACAGCGTCACTTTTATACTTCCGGGTATGCCGTCACATGTTACGTCACGACGCAACACCAATCAGGATTGGATTAGTTTCATTCATACTTCAGAGGCGCACGCTTAGGGAGCGTCCCCAAAGAGTCGATTTTATCGACGCAGTGTCTCGTTCCCTTCTCAGGGAACAAGGGTTATAGTCATAACCCGAGACGTTTTCTTGTTTTAAGATAAATTTAATCTAAAAACTCTTCTTTATTTTCAATCTCATAATGTTCAGCTGGCCAGTAAAATTTTAACTGGTAAAAGCTCAAATAAAACTTCCTTTTAAAAGCTCCTCTTTATTCAGCAGACATGAGCTGACTTATTTATTCATTGAAAACTCAAACATCTGCCTTTCTCTTAACATTTCTTATTTGTTTTGTACTCTTTCTTTTTAAACATAGTGTGACTGCGATTTCCTGAGGAATTGGTATTGTTAGAGTTTATGATACCAATTCCTCGGGAAATCGCAGTCACACTAGATCTGGCATGTGAAAGCTGAGATAGGGCTGAGCCCGTCCTAACCCCCGCTGTCAGATCCATTTGTGAACCCTGAAATGCGAGTCGTCTCCGTGCCTTGGCAATAGAGAGACCCGCGCGGGGAACGTGAACCGAACCGAACCGTCCTCCTCGGAGAACGCCCGGCGGGAGCGGAGCGTCCTCGTGGACAATTTCTCGCAATGCCCACAGTCAGCTCCCTCGAGAACTGACTGCTGGCATGCTCCACTCCCAAACATTACAACAAATAGCTGATGTGTGTCCCCACCCGTGATGTAACGAGGGCAGGGAACCACACACTGTCTATAATCTTGCTTGTTTGCCATAAATATAGATAGTGATATATATTGGGCTTTGACAAACAACAATAAATAGTTGCCCTGTCATAACTTCCATACATTTCCATGGTGATGCGTCATTGCTTGTCACGTGACACAGCACAACCACAACACAGCGGTGAATGAATGATCTGCTTTTATGTAATTTTTCCTTAAATATTCACAAATGTATTAGCTATAGCACGAAACACTGATATTCCGATTGTTAAATATGTGCAAGTGGATGGGTTTTGTTTTTTAACCATCTTTATAACGATCGCATTATTTGAGCTGTATGCACAACGGGCGGCACCATTTTAGTTTGTTTTACAGTTCAGAGAATCAGATCTGTTGGATTTACAATGTCAATAGGCTTTATGTCGAGCGTCACGTGACCAAACCGGAAAACGGGTCTCATCGCATCCGCTTGTCAGAGAAAGTGTTAACGGCCGTAAGAACTGACTACGATATCTATGGATTTTTAAGGTAATCAGCTAACCTACCTAGTTCACTCTGTTATTGCCGTTTTATTCCATTTAAATATCTAAACGTTACTGTGAAGAACAAAAAATATAAAACGTTTAAATATCAATCTGCTCATGTGAGGGACATTGGTTATGCAAATCTTTGCTCGCTCCTTTTAAGTAATCTTGAGTAAAAACGCAAAAAAAACTATGAAGCACATACAAAAGACCTGGACCGGAAGCGATACGACCTGTTTTACAGAATGCGGAAGTAAGTTGTGCATATAGCCTATTCCTCCACTTCCCACAAAATACAGGAAAGTAAGTGGCCGGTGAACTGGGAGAAGAATAGGGTCAAATGTTAAGCACAATGTGTGAATAAAACGTGTCGTCTTATTATAATTGAAAGGATTATTATAGCCGCTTCCATAGACATCAGTGTGTATTTTACAAACTCAAAATCATTGTTTTGCTAGTACTTATGTGTATTTAAATGTCTGAAACCTAAAATAAACATTATATGGTTGAAAACACTCAATAGGATATAGACGCTTTCAGCAGTAACAACATAAACAAATGGTACTGTGCATGTGCATTACTCTGGCCCAAACTTAACTTCCGGCAGACAATCCATAACAAGTAAATAACCTTAGTATTAGCTGGTATTTCTTGCCAGTCAAAGAAAAGAAATGTTACTTGGCCAAACTGAAATGTGACAATACCAGACCCGTTGAACAAAAATTGGAGACAAGAATGTTTTTCTACCGACGTGTCTGATTTACCGCAGTGTTAAAAAACTGTGGCAAGCGCGGCGTCGGGGTTTTATATGGTTAACATAGCTCTCCTTATTAGCTAGGCTTCTTATATGTGTCACAGTCTGTCGTCCTCACCTGTTTTGTCCCGTCATCTGCACCACACTTCCCCGGATCCTTTTGTTCCTCTCCCGGACGCACTCCCCAATCAGCCACCTGTTCCTCGTCCTGTCATGATCATTTTCACCTGTGTTCACCTCATTTAGTCCTGATTCCCCTGTGTATTTAGTTCTCCCTCCTTCAGTTGGTGTTTGTCGGTCAATGTTTAATGTTACGCTGTGTATCCTGTCTTCCTGCCTGTATTTTTGCAATTAAATCTATGTTCTTCGTGATTTTGGACTCAGCCTGTCCTTCTGCCCGAACCCGCACCGTGACAGATTGACCGACCCAAAAAACTACATGGACGCCGTGATCTTCCGGGGGATCCCCTATCCGGTCCTGCGACCCCGGTTACGGCTTGTTCCCCGGAAGTCTGCGCTCACCGTCAGCCCTGCCGAGCCCGCACTCACCGTCAGCCCTGTCGAGTCTGCGCCCACCGTCAGCCCTGCTGAGTCTGTGCTCACCGACAGCCCTGTCGAGCCCGCGCTCACCGTCAGCCTGCCGAGCCCGCACTCACCGACAGCCCTGTCGAGCCCGCGCTCACCGTCAGCCCTGCCGAGCCCGCACTCACCGTCAGCCCTGTCGAGTCTGCGCCCACCGTCAGCCCTGCTGAGTCTGCGCTCACCGTCAGCCCTGCCGAGCCCGCGCTCACCGTCCGTCCTTTTGAGCCTGAATGCTCTTCACCGCTGGTTCCGTCCAGCTCTCCAGAGACTGTATGCTCTTCACTGCTGGTTACGCCCAGCCCTCCAGAGACTGTATGCTCTTCACTGCTGGTTACGCCCAGCCCTCCAGAGACTGTATGCTCTTCACTGCTGGTTACGCCCAGCCCTCCAGAGACTGTATGCTCTTCACTGCTGGTTCCGTCCAGCCCTCCAGAGACTGTATGCTCTTCACCGCTGGTTCCGTCCAGCCCTCCAGACAACAGGGACGTCGTGATCTTCCGGGGGATCCCCTACCCGGTCCTACGACCCCGGTTACGTCTCGTTCCCCGGAAGTCTGTGCTCACCGTCCGCCCTGTCGAGCCCGCGCTCACCGTCAGCCCTGCCGAGCCCGCGCTCACCGTCAGTCCTTTTGAGCCCGAACGCTCTTCACTGCTGGTTCCGTCCAGCCCTCCAGAGACTGTATGCTCTTCTCTGCTGGTTCCGTCCAGCCCTCCAGAGACTGTATGCTCTTCACTGCTGGTTCCGTCCAGCTCTCCAGAGACCGTCCAGCCAGCGCCAGAGACCGTCCAGCCAGCGCCAGAGACCGTCCAGCCTGCGCCAGAGACCGTCCAGCCAGCGCCAGAGACCGTCCAGCCAGCGCCAGAGACCGTCCAGACCCTGGTCTCCTCTCCCATCCGCTCCGCCCCTGTCAGTCGGCCCCCTGGTGTTGTCAGCCCCACTACCATCGGCTCCACTAGGGGTCCTCCCTCCAGCTGCTCCGCCCTGGTCTCGCCCTCAGCCTGCGCCACCCTGGTCTCGCCCTCAGTCTGCTCCGCCCTGGCCACGCCCTCAGTCTGCTCCGCCCTGGCCACGCCCTCAGTCTGCTCCGCCCTGGCCACGCCCTCAGCCTGCTCCGCCCTGGCCTCGCCCTTATCCTGCTCCGCCCTGGGGGGCTGCCTCCTCCTGACCACGCCCTCCACAGCCTCCAGGGTGCCCAACCCCCCCTCCCCATTGATGTTATGGCGTGAGGCCACGCCTTCCGGGAGGGGGGAGTAATGTCACAGTCTGTCGTCCTCACCTGTTTTGTCCCGTCATCTGCACCACACTTCTCCGGATCCTTTTGTTCCTCTCCCGGACGCACTCCCCAATCAGCCACCTGTTCCTCGTCCTGTCATGATCATTTTCACCTGTGTTCACCTCATTTAGTCCTGATTCCCCTGTGTATTTAGTTCTCCCTCCTTCAGTGTGTGTTTGTCGGTCAATGTTTAATGTTACGCTGTGTATCCTGTCTTCCTGCCTGTATTTTTGCAATTAAATCTATGTTCTTCGTGATTTTGGACTCAGCCTGTCCTTCTGCCCGAACCCGCACCGTGACAATATGCTTGCTAATAACCTTTTTTCAAGGTGGGTCTCCACATTGCATGTTGGATGGATCTGTGCAGCGTTGTTTATGATACTAACCATTCAATACACAGGCTGGTCCACTGTCACTGTGTTTGAGCGCGCGCGAGAGAGAGAGAGAGAGAGGGAGGGAGAGAGAGAGTGTGAATATGTGCTGCATGCAACTCTGCAGCCAAGCTACAACTTTTCCCATCTTAAATTGTAAAAAAACACGGAAATCAATATGTGGTGGTCAGCGCTGATAATGTGGTGGGCTGCCACTAACAAATCTATGGGAAACACTGTACCGGATTCACTCAGATAAACATAGCTATTTTAATACCGCCGTCTCCCTCTTTGTTAGGAAACCTTAACATTTTTTATTTTTAAAAATTGTGTTTGCTCCCAAGGTTAGGTTGCACCCCACAGCTCAACAACCTGCTCATCACCTTAAATTTCACTGCATTTGTAGACAATGCCATATTATCCTGTAAACACTAATAAACAAACAAAATGGAAGTTAACTTTGGGCCAGCTCATCACCATGGCAACGCGTCTGATGAAAGCGTCTATAACAGAACTGAGTGCGTCTGGCTCAGCGCCAGCCAGGGCGTGAAAGCACATTTGAATTTAGCAGTTGATCACGTGATGCACTGACTGTTCTAATCACACCAAGTTAAAATGTCTAACTTCACAGCAGAAAAAAAACAATCATGTTTACAGCCTGGTGGCAAGTTGTTTTGGTCTATGTCGCTAATTTTGCCCTTCATGATGACTGTGAGGGGGGTGAATTTTTTTACAACTCATCTGTTTAAATTAAATTTAAGCCTTAAAGTTCTGCATAATTAAGGGCGTGGCCACTTGAGTGACAGGTGGATTGCAGCTGCTTTTACTGCTAGTCGTTTGTCTGTCTGTTAGCATCACCCTCTGCTGTGTTTGTGCTTTTTCCATTATTATTTCATACATGCAATAGATGCACACCCTTGAATGAGCACGGATTTCTAGTTCATTTACTTGAACTTCTGAGGTAATATCTGTAGGCGAGATAAAAGTGTGGCATTGTCTACAGTGTCGAATGCAGTTGTTAAATCTAAAAGCAACAGAACAGTAGATTTGCCTGTATCAGCGCTAAAAACAAATCATTTAAATCTTTTTAGAGGGCTGTTTTTGTGCTATGCCGGGGTTTAAAGCCAGATTGGAAAAATTCAGTGATTCCATTCTCATAGTTGGTCATATATATATATATATATATAAAACTTTCTCCACAATCTTAGACAGGAATGGGAGTTTAGAAATAGGTCTAAAATTTGATAACATTGTGGGATCAAGATTTGTTTTTGTTGTAATTTTTAAAAATCTTTGAAGGCAGCCGGGAAGCAGCCAGACAAATTGATGAATTAATACAATTCAAAATGAGAGGTCCAAGTGTCGGGAATAACTCTTTAAGGAGTGTTAAGAGGGATTAAGACTGAGTTTTTGCAGCTTTAACAGCTTTCTGTTATTCCGCCAGACTGTTTCTTAGTATTTCATAGGACACTTGCAGATGGTCCTTTTTCCATTTCCTCTCAGCGTGTCTACACGCACGTCTGTGCGCGCGCGTGGTTTCATTCAGCCATGGCTTCCCAGTGGAGCTATTATATCCAGAAGATCCGAGCACGTCGAGAACATCAAGCCATTGATCAACATTTAGATCATCAGGGTGACTCAACGAGTGAAGCAACGAGTCATTAAAGGAGCATTTCACCCATTTCAACATTAATCTTTATTGAAAGTGGATCATGTTGTTGAAATGTAAAAGAATTTTCGAATTTGGTGCCCTCTTGACAGAGAAAAGACAGAAAATAACTGTGGGGCACATTTGTATGTAAGACAACAACTCCCACAATGCACCACACATTGCACAGCTCCGCAAGCCAGACCCACTAATCCGGAACAGCGCAAACAGAGAAATCACTCTTCTGTCTACAAGGCTAACATTAGCTGTCACCAGAGTTTGAAATTCATTTCACACAAAATGTTTAGTTAGTTGGCTGTGGTGAGCAGGACGATCGAGGGTGAGGGACGTAAGAGGACGGCCTCGCATCTCTCACGGAGGAGCGAAAGCATAAAATGAGGAGCGACAATGGCAGATCGAGAGAGAAACAGGCCTGATTTTATGTTGCTTTGTTTCTGTTGTGTGTAACATTACAGCATGTCATCAATGAGTGGCTGCTGGCTTATACTTTCATTTTGTATATGTTCATTTTATTATTAAAGGGGGGGTTGAATGCTTTTTTTCTTTGCATGATTGTGTTTATGGGGTGCAATATAACATGTATTCGTGGTTTTTCTTTTTTAAAAAGTCTTATTTTTTATAAACTTCACCTTTATTGTAAGCCGCGTTCTCCTCTGTTCCCTGAACGAGCGGATGACTTCCTGATTCTATGAAACCACTCCCTCATAAAACAGTCAGTGGGCTCAGTTTGGTTAGTTTGGGTCGGTGTGTGGTGATTGGCTAAACTGTCGCTCACGTTGTCCGGAAGGTTAACGCCCATTACCTTTACGGGCGAAATGTGCCTGTCTTCCGTAAAATGCGCAGCGCAGGACAGAGCTAGATTAAGATCGTCATTTTCAGGAACAAAATCAAACATAAATTGTATCCATTGTTGACGAAGTACAGCGTCCGTGAGAAGCATAGGGAATAGCACTGCAAAGTGATCCGGAATACCGGTGTTGCAGATTTCCTGTGTGTTTACACTTAATCCAAAGGACAGCATGATATCCAATGGATGTCCCTTCTCGTGTGAAGCCCCAACCACCCATTGAGTAAGATTAAAAGAGCCATGTTAAGAAAATCCTTAGCCAACTGGTTCGTTTCACAGCACACATGGACATTCATATCCCAGGCTAGTAAAAAGTGATCATAGCTAAGAGTTAGTTCTGCAACAAAGTCTGTAAAATCCTCAATGAAAGTCTTATTAAATTTTGGAGGGCGATAAACTAAAGCGCACAGGACTGGAGCGTCTGCATTTAGAACAAATGTCTGTAGTTCGAAACTCATAAATAAGTTTGTTTGCACTTGTCGACAATTAATACTAGATTTGAAAATTGATGCTAGCCTTTCACCTCTGTCGGTGCTACGTGGGGAGTTTAGAAATTTACAATCTGGGGATATGAGCTCTGAGAACGGAGAGTACTCACCGACGTGAAGCCAGGTTTCACACAGAAGAAATATATCCAACTGGCGTGATGTGAAGAAGTCGTTGAGGATAAACGTCTCGTTAGTGAACGATCTATCATTGAGGAGGCCAAAGCGGAGAGTCTGCTATTCGTGGCCCAGTGCAGAACAGAGCTTCAGCTCCAGGAGGCATTCTTGATCCACTCTGCAGCTGCGCTTGCGGCGCCTGAGCAGTTGCGCTTCCAGCGGCAGGTGACGCAGCACGGCGTCTGGTTTGCTGGGGTCTAGGAGCTGAATCCACCGCAGACCCGGTACTCTGTCAGAAACCAGGTATCCATCATCTCGGGCATGAGGGTTGATCTAGTTGTCAGGCCTCTACTGTGCTCGGATTTCCGCTTTCCGTGTCTTCAAGGCCGCTTCCTCCAGTTGACTGGTGTGCGCTAGGGGTTTCACAACTACTGATTTTTGCTAGTCGACTAGTTTTGCATAACAGTCGACAACTAGTCGACTAGTCGTTAAATGGTTTATTCTATGGGTGTGCGATATCACGAATAGTAAATATCTCCACGATCTGCTTTTGAAGAAATATTGTAGTAGGCCTATCGTGTTTGCATTCTGGCGCCTCTGTCTCAACTGTACAACGCGACGTAGCCTACACATCACACGTTAAGTAATAGGTATGGTACACTGCAATTCACAAAAGTTCATTATTTGCATAAGTCTTGCCGGTTAAACATTAATTCATGCGCTGCTAACGTGCGCTTTCCTGAGCGCGCGGCATACCCCCGACGCTCACAGGCGCCTGTCAAACAGCGCCTGAATACTGGACTAAGTTATCTTTCGAGTCTTATTATGCTAATACTGTTAAATACACACAATATTTACATAAACAGAAATGGCTATGTCTAAAGTGAAAGCAAACATTTGAGAGAAAATCTGGTGTAATATGCGTCTATAGGCTATTAAACACGTCGTCTAAAAGCGAAAGTAGTAATACTCGTATTTTCTGCACAATAAGGCGCAATTAAAAGCTTTTAATTTTCTCAATCCGGCCTTTTCTCAAGCCTTATAATCCGAGCGCATTATATATGGATCAATTGCTCGCGCTCATGTCCATCTTATGCCCGCTTTGTCATATGGCCAGTTCAACCTCGTGTAAATCAGGTAGGTTATGTGTGTCTCCCGCTCACGAGCGCTCACTCTTACACACACGAACAGACACACTGTCCCCGGCGTAACAGAATGTGCATAAAGCGCTCCCCGTTCACAGTAACCGGGTCGTCTCATTCAGCCAGCTGTTGCTGTCTGCGAGTCAGGTTGAGAATGTAAGTTACGTGCCCGCCCCAGCGCGCTCACGCGCCTCATCTCTGACGCCGCGCACTCGCTGCATTCCCTTTAGCACATCTAGTGGATGCATAACGCAAACCCAGTCAAACGTTTGAAAAATGTTCTAAAATAGGTCATTGAAGGTGCGCCTTATAGTGCTTATAGTATATAGTACTGCCGCTTGTACTTAAAGGGATAGTTCACAAAAAAATATATCTATAGCCTATATATGTCATCATTTTGTTTCCGACTAGTCGACTAAGGCCAACAGCGCCAACTAGTGGTTGTGACAGTCGACTAGTCGACTAGTTGATGAAACCCCTAGTGTGCGCTACAGGTAGGCAGGCACTGGTGCCAAGTGAGGGGAAGTTTTTGTTTTGTTTTGTTTTCAAATTCATTTTTTAACAGTGATGAGTAAACTGATCTGATGTTAAACAGTGCTTGGCGATCATACACAAATAAAGCAGGGGTCACTTGGCAGAAACCACAAAAAAAAAAACAAAAAAAACTATCATTAGCATTTAAAGAAGGAGACAAGGCAGATGGCTGGCCGCACATCCTGGCACCATCTTGCCAACCCACATTGAAATAAAAAGACAGAAAAAGACACCATAAAGTAAACACATTCCATTTTAATGCATACAGTTTCCTCATGGAAGGGGCTTTAGAGTTTAGGATGGTCTCAACAACTGTCCAGTACTAGGACCAAACAGATCTCTGGACTAGACTGATTCTCTAGAACTCTTGGGAGCAGCTGACTGCTTCGCCTCCTAAACCTTCTCGACCACAGTGTTGCCTGCGTCGCCGAAGAGGCTGGAATATAAAAGTGAGGCATCGAGGAAGAAGGCCCTGTCCTTCTCCCCGATGCCCGACAGGTTCAGCCACAGGTGTCTCTCCTTAGCTACTAATGCTGCCATGGAGCGGGCGATGGCACGGGCTGTCTCCTTAATAGCACGGAGAGACAAGTCAGCTGCTCAACGAAGTTCTTTGATATCATTGAGGGCGACCTTCCTGCTGTCGTCCACCTCTTTGAAGAGATAAGATGCAATATCTTCCATTGTATGCAGGCATGCACCAGCCCAACCCGCCCCCATACATGCTTTCCCCACCAAGGCAGATGTAGTATGGCAGGGGTTTGAGGGGAGCGTCGGAGCTCACAGGGATGATGCAGCGTCGGCCGAGAGATAATATACAAGTGTCTCTTCTACCCGCGGCATCACCCCATAGCCTTTCACTTTCAAGCCTACAATGGAGGACTATATGTTGACATTGGCGCTCGATAAACAGGACTAGAATGACTTACTCCACAATCTCGACACGTCGGTGTGGAGATCGGTGAGGAAAGGTAGGATCCAGCACGAAGGCTGTGACCGGGCTTTCTATTTCATTCAAGGGACACTGCTTATATCATTTCTCTTTAATCGCCATACTTATATATTTATTTATTTATTTATTGAATGAGTGTGAGTGATTTCAGAGAGACAACACCACATAAGACAATACAGTTCACACAGAATGCATGCTGAAGACCAGAAAGCTGATGGTGTTTTGATCCGGTGTCCTTTTTATTGCTTATGCATCACCGTCCAACACATTCTCATCCTTTGGCGTCATATAGGTGACGCCATATGACATTTCCGCAACACCAATCGAGATTGAACTAGTTCCATACAGGCTTCAGATGCGTCACACTGAAGACGTTCCCCAATGTGTCGTTTCTCGGTTTTTTTTTTTTTTTTTTTATGTTGCTAGCCAACCCTGGATCAGCTGTCCTTTCATTCTAATCGATTATTGACCTTATTTGCCACGCAAGAGTGGGCACGGCCAGTTATTTCTAGCTGTACAAAAAAAAAATTGATATTGCATGGTATTTCTTACCCTATTATTTTAATGTATTGTAAAAATTGTAAACACACTAGTTCGTAGCGTAAATACTTTTACATTTTATAGCACTTTGTTATTTTCTTGTTATTTCCCTATAATCTAAAGTTTCGCACATGAGAAAACACAGAAAACAGCTTAAAGTACGTCTGAGTTGAAAAATAAGGTGGATAGTGCAAGCACTCTATCGTTGGTTTGCGGTTAAGTAAACTGTCATATTAGCATGTAATATATAAAATGTAAAAAATGTAAAAAAAAATGCAGAAACTTAAAACTTAAAAAAATGGACAAGCAGAGAGGGTTCGTGAAGTCATACAGCTCCGGATAACCCGCGACAGACACCACAAGTTTCTCCCCCATCATAGCATTTTCTGGATGTTCCAAGCGACTGTAAACTTCCGTCACCACAATGGAAGGCCCAACTCTTCATTCATTTGACTACACAAAAAAAAGCACTTTATTGAAAAGAGTTGATTTTTTTTTTTTCAGCTTCAGGCACTCAGAGCGCTCCTACACAAACGTAAATAAACAACAAGCAAAATGCTCCCTGCCAATAGAAAACAATAAAAAAAGTCTCTCTCACTGTAAAAAAACATGTTCTGTCTTATTTGGGCTAGAGAGTCATCCGTGTTGGATATGATTAGGGTCGCTAAACACCTGAACATGTAAGAATGATTGGCGTAACATTTATATATTAAAAGGGGAATTGTACAAGGACCAAATGTGCCCCGTATTTATAATTTGTGTTGCAAAGTAAGAAAAGTTGTTGGTGTTTTACTGCCACTGGAAACTGCAGTGAATTATTTATAACTAAGTTTTGTGAGTTTTGCATTTCAAGTTAGAGGCACGTTTTTCCAATGAGCCTATTGCAAATCACAGCTGATGCAACTAACATGATTTGTTATATTTTTGTTGAGCTAATAAGATTATGACAGTAACCACTGAACAACAACCTCAGCGTTATTTGGATTATTAAGTCGTTCAAACCGAAACCGAGCAGTGTTCCAAGATGAGACTCAGTTCTGTGCCAGACAGCCATGTCAACAACAATCAACTCTTTTGGTATGACCTCGACTCTTTATCCAGACTCTCCCGAATGATTGCCGACCTCGCTCACGGCCAAGAGGGAGATATATTTCCAAAGTGAACATGCTTGTTTGCCTGTGTGGGTGTTGCTGACAGCCGGAGAGATGGCTGTTCTGATAGTGCTGATGAGGCACACATCAGCGCTTAATCAAAAGCAGAAGCAGAGGAATCACACTCCGGAGATGGGAGTCATAAATTTACAGTGAAACACCAAGTACAGTTTTATAATGCAACTCACGGCGCTGAAAGCACAGCAAAGGGCCCCTTACGACACCTTCAGAGCACTGAGTTTATTGTGCACTTGTGTGTGGAGTGCACTTACCTCTTAACTGATGAAATTAATAATTCTTTCAAAATAATGTTCTGTAATCGGCAAGCCATAAAAGTGAAATTTTATACCTCGCTAGCAAGCTATTGTAAACAAATACAGAAGCTTAAAATATGCCAAGTACTATACTTTGAAATGAGCTTTGAAATTATAGTTCAAGATCTTCAACACCCCACATAACATTTTACATAATAATGCAAATGATGAGCACACTGGTTTCATAAACAGACATCTGCACTCCTTGTGAACAGGCATGATCACATTTATGAACGCCAAGAATAAAGTTGTGTTTAGATCATACAAATAAAATTTAATATGACCCAGATTTTGGATCATTTTGTCAAAGTCGGCTGAACAGATTGACATAGGCTTTGAAGGGACATTGGCAAACACAAACCATGACAGTGATTGACAATCAAGATGAGTCTCATTAAAAAGAGCTTGATGTCTGCTAAAAAGAGAAAACCTATAAATAATCAAGGATTCTTTCCATAGGACCACATACTTATATCTGATGTGTCTTATAAATAATCTTCTTTGTATTGTTTAATACAAAATGTCAACAATCAGCTGTTTACTGACTTTAAGTTGGTAAATATGTGACCTGATTTTATTGATCAGAGGTTTAATAATGTATTATAGAGGCATATTGTATCTCAGAAAGCATATATTTGCTTTATGTATGAATCAATGCGTGATGAATAAGAGTTATGTCAGCTGATGGAGTTTGAAACAACCTTGAAAGCATTGATCCATAGACCAATTCATTTTACAACCAACAAACAAGGCTGCAAATCAATTTTCAAACCAAATGATATGGAGATATGTATTGATCGGTGGAGGTGTTGGCAGACACGAAGCACAGTATGAGGCAGCACACTGTGTGTGTGCGTGCGTGCGTGTGTGTGTGTGTGTGTGTGTGTGTTTCCATGGTAATGGAAAAGCTGAGGAATATGTGGAGCTGAGTTTTGTTGCCCTGAAGAACTTGAAAAATAAACGCAGGTGCCAGTTATCATTAAGTCTTTGCCAGTGCGACACTGACATTATATGACTATTTCATGATGTCATGAACATATACTTGAATGAAGTAATTTCAGGTTTCAATAAGTTCCTTCAATGGAGTTTAGACCATTTCATTTTAACAAAGTTTGATGTTATTAATGCTAAAAACAGTGAAGAAGAAGAAGAAATCAATAAATATATGGAAAAATAGAGGTAAACAGTTATTTCTATTGTGTCCTATTATTTTCTATTATAAATTCTATTGTGTCTATTATTTCCATTTAAGCTGTAGTTGTAAAAGATTGTCTAAAAAGTGTGAAAATATGATTTACTTAAAACTATTCATTTTTTATTCATTTTTTTCATATTCATACTTGTTAATAGAACGTTAACAAAAGAACAGTATTTGAAATAGATTATTTAATACATGTCTTTATTCATGTCTTTATCGTCATTCAATTTAACACTAGAAGTGCCAGAATTCCAAAACTACTAGAACGGCCACAAACGGTCATTTTGACCGTTAGATTTTGTTGACGAATAATTTTTGTAATTATTTTCGTCAACCACATTTTTTCGAAAACGAGACGATAACTAAATAAAAACTAGGTTTGAATGACAAAAACTATGACGAAAATGTTAGATAGTGAAGATTTGCGAAGCGGTCAATAGGCTAATAATAATAATAGGACTAGCAGAACTAGTGAACAGCCCATGCAGCAAAACAAACAGCGCAGGACAGGGCAGCAGAGCTCACCAGGATCATCCGACATGAATGGATCTGGATCCGCCGTGTCTGATGATAGCAGCCGTCTCTTTTTCCTTGATGTGGACTCTGACTCTGAATCACTCTCTGATGAGGAGGAAATGTTAACTTGCACCCAGGAAACGTCGCTGTCACTTTCCACCTCCGATTGTTCCCCTGCATCAAAATCATCACTCGTCAAGTTCTGAAGCATCTCCAGGGCCATGGTTCGAGTCATGTTCCTCCTCATTCGCTCATTCATTTTAGACATTTTAGCCTAGCCATATGTCATATATATATATATATATATATATAAAGCCTATAGATAACGTAAGTATTATAGATAACTGTAGTCCGGTTTTATTTGCTTATTTCTGATCAACAACTAATGTAGAAATTATTATAGCAAACACCGCTACAGAGGTGACTGGACGGACCTTTCTGTTGACAGTTGAGAGAGAACACGATCAACCGCGGGATATTTAACAAAAAAATATAGCGAATTTCAGTGCGGTCAATATGACCCTCTATGGCCGAAATAGGTAAATATGTTCATTTTTTTTTGTTTTGCCTTACGTTTACGTAACTTAATTTATATGAAAATCATTTTAAATGAAAAAATAGACAATTTTAGGAAAAGTCAGGTACCAGCAGGATTTTATTATTTTTTTCAACAAAATTATTGTAGATATAAAATTCAAAACGGTCAAAATGACCGTTGTGGCCGTTCTAGTGTTAATGCATTCTTGCTGAATAAAATAATTAATTTCTTAATTACTGAATCCAAATTTTTGTAGTAGAGTTACTGTATATTATCAGATCTTCAGCACATTTCATATAATTCTTAAAATTTTATTCAGCTATACTCTTAAAGTGCCCCTATTATGCTATTTTAAAGTTTCCTAATGTTGTTTTGGAGTCTCCTATAACATATCGGTTTCCTAGCGTAACCTCGGTTCTCTCAAGAGGGAACGAGTATTGCGTAAGTTAGCTTACGCTACGGGAAAGATTCATCTTCCCGAAATATTGAAGCCAAAAATTATCCTTAATTTTGTATTTATTATCAACGCAGTGCAGCAGCTGCCAGGCCTAGAGCAGGCTATTTAGCGAGCTCATAGGCTACTCTGCGGCAACTGTAGCAGCCTACCAGTGAACCTGGCACCCTCATGGCATCAAAGCCCACCAGAATGGGCATGGCTTGGTATATTTCAGCGGGGTTCAGAGGCTGCTTCCCTGGTTTTCATCGACTGACGCGAAAGTCGCTCATGGCGCGAGCACGGCCGCTTCTAGAAAGAACCGAGGTTACACTAGGTAACAGATACGTTCTCTTACGAGAGGTTGTCTCGTATTGCGTAATTTAGCTTACACTACGGGAACCCTTTGTCAACGCCGTGCACACCAAGCATCCACTACATAAGCACAGGGGGACCTGGGGAGCCCTGATAAGTGGGAATAATTGTTGGCCAGCAGCAGTGCGGCACTTAAAGGGAACAATAGAGTGGCAGCGCTGGTCTGTGTAGGCATAAAGTGATGACCCAATAGTGCAGCTCAACCAGGAGAGCTGATTTGTCATGAGAGAAACCTGCACACTATAGTTTTGAAGTTTTGCCTGCAGGCCGGGAACTTAAGGTAGACGGGGAAGCCCAGCCTGTCGCCACACATGTCATAAATGGAAATTCCGCTGGACCACGCCCACGATGAGGCCATGCCAAATGGTCATTGCAGACCTTTTGATGCATAAGCAGCTGCGATAGCGTCCACTATCCATCTGGACAGGGTCTGTTTTGAAGTGGCGAGAACATTAGTGTGGCCACCAAACGAAAAAAAGCTGCTCCGTGCATCTGAAAGAGTGTATAATCTCAGCGCTCTGACTGGGCAGAGGAGATTAGCCTAGCATTCGCTATCGGATGCTGGCAGAGCCAATAGGGAAATGACTTGCGCTCTAAAGGGAGTACCAATCACCTTAGGAACATAGCCGTGTCTAGGTTTGAGAATGATTATGGAGTCATTTGGCCCGAACTCAAGACACGCAGTGCTGATAGACAGCACGTGAAGGTCCCCCACACGTTTGACTGATGACAAAGCTGTCAGAAAAACGGTTTTGAGTAATAGGTTTTTCAGATCTACGGATTCTAGTGGTTCAAAGGGAAAAGCTTTCAAGGCCTTGAGGACCAAAGAAAGATCCCACATGGGAATCTCACAAGACGGCACTCTCCCAAGGCAACTATAGATGACGGTGTAAGGACTTTACCAAACACTCTTCGAACCTTTGATTCTTTCTACCTTTGCAGTGACTAAAGAACTCACCCTGTCATAAATAATGTTTTGACAAGACAAAGGAAAACCTTCGCGCCAGAGTTTTGTCGAATCTCATTGGTTAAGGTTGCTCCAGAAGGGGCATGGTCTGCGTCCCTTTAAAAGAAGGACACAGACGCAGTCTCCGAGCTCTTAATCTGCTGGTCTTCACGTCTGCTTGCGCCATGTAGTTTCTGATCCGATTTCCCCTCGGGAAACCCTTTCTTTCTTTTGTTTGTTTGAAATTTTTTTTTCTTGAAGTCCAACCTAATTCATCCCACCGGAGAGGAGATGAATTTAGCCGAGTTTGGTAATGTTACCTCGAAGACTCAAACACTCATGCGCCAAGCGCCAGGTGACGCTTCCACACAAAGGACTCAGCTTACGCACGCGCCTAGACCATGCAGGCTATTCAAGGAACGCAGCAACAAATGAGCGAACCATCTCACATGCAAGTGTAGAGAATCGAGGCGAATCAAACACAACTTAATCAAATTAATCTCTCATTGGATTAATTCACATGGCTTCAACACTCCAAGTTCTGGAGCCCACATTCCAGAGTCACAGAACGGCACCGAGGGTTTGCTTTGGGGGGACAATAAACCCCCCCTCCGAAGACTTTTTATGGTCCTGCAGATAGCAACAGAATGCCACAGGAAGAAACGTGTCAATATGTTAATGTTACTAAGACAAATTGGCTCCAAAATGGTGGAACGAGAGGCTCACAACCAAGACCCCTTTGATCCCCTGACAGAGATGTTCCACAGAACACATCTCCTCGTCCCCCTTTCGAGTTGAACTCGCAGTAACCTTGCGGTTGAGATCGGAGATCTCACACATAAAATTATATAAACTCACCACAGAACAATTCTTGGACCTATAACCAATCATAATTGTTGTTGTTCCTACACTTCATGTGTTATTATGTTTAGATCACATAATAACCATGTAATTGTTGTTAACTATTAACTCTTGTAATTGTTATACAACCATTAGAAGTGTGAATGCCTCGTTTGCTCTTAAACGAACCGTATTCTCGTAATTCAAAAGATGGCTTGATTGAAATCTGCGTAAAAGGTTTTGTTTTATGATTATAATTATCATAAGGTTAAAACGATGGTCTTTTGTCTCTGCTAAGTGCTGGAGACCAGCTCACAGACCATGCATAAATTATGATAAAGCAAGAAGTAGATCCACCTCCTGAGATCATGCCATTACCCATTGGCCTGAAGTTTCTTGGAGGTTGGACTAGAGTTTAAGTTAAAGATCCGAACAAAGGACCTCATGTTCAGATTTTTGTGATTTTTGTCAGATTGTAGTTCAGTTCGTTCAGTTCTGTAACTGTTAAGATCGTGCCTCTCTCTAAAACCAGCAAGAGAGTGTTCTGTTCGTGCTTATCTCTGAAACAAAGAACATGTCCGCATGCTTCTACATCGACTAGACTAAATTCGACCAGCAGACGAATAATCCATCAAGATCAGGGTTACAATTCAGCTCAGTCAAGCCATCCGACTCGCCTTACTTTCATTTCTTTCCTTTCTTTCCTTTTTCGTAAAAGTCTCGTTTCAAAGTTAAGTTTGCAACGCGCTTCGAATTGGAAAAGACTCTCATTCGCTTGCTAATCACACGTGACCAGCGGCGAAACTTCCATCCCTGCACTTCAAAGACAACAAACCACGCAACGGACCCGGCCGGGAAACCCCCCTTCGACGCGACGCAGACAAAGGGAATTCCCTCAGCCACTACAAAGCGCAAGTACTCCAGGCTCTAACTGAACTGGTGCTTTAATGTTAATTGAATAACCTCTCTAAGAAACGAAGGTTCAAATTAATGCTTGGTGGTCCTTTCAGGTCATGTCTTACGTGCATATAGAAAGTTGAAGCTTTCTCTCACTCTTTCCAACTCACTCTTTCCCTTTCGCGACTGTATGAATGTGTGTGTGCATGATTATGTTTAGACCTTAGTTTTGTGCTTAGAATAGCTAATAAAGTCTTGTCCATATATTTGAAAAGATAATTGCCTTGTGTCGTGTTTGCACATTTAATGTCTTGTACTGTTCGATCTAAAGTTACCTTGCTAAGACATAGTGTTTCACTATAGATTTGGTTATAATTACGGCCCGTTCAAATGAATTCTAAGCGAGTCATTTGCTCGGTTCAGTGATTCGGTTCCATAGATTCATTTCAAATCAATGAATCATTTCCCTTTGAGCTAAATTGGCCTTCGGCCCCCTTAAATACATTTTATGTATATTATTAAATGTTGCATTTGCTACACAAGTACATTTGGGTTACCAAGTTTCCAGAGCATTAAGATTGTGTTTTTCATGTTGTTTCCGAAAGGTTAACTGTCTGGCTAAATGTTGCCAACTCTCTCTCTCTCCCTCTCTCAATTATTTGCTCTCACATATGTTCCCATTATCCAAATGCCCCGCCTTGTCGTCGTTGTCGTGTTAATGTTTGTAAATACATGTATTCCTGTAACGTAGTAAATGCAGAAGTAGTTCTGCTTTATTAAATTCATTATATTTATTTTGATTGACTTACTGTGTCTGCTCATAACTCCAGGTCCCTGAAATGACTGATCAAAGCTATGAGCTTTACAAATTAAAATTACCTCAAAGAGTATTTGTTTATAGAGCAGGAAAACTAATTCTTGTGGCCACAGAATTAATTTTCATAAACTCTGTAAATTAATTGAGCTAATTAATTTTACCTGTTTTGTAAAACGTGGTCCATGTAATTAATTGCAATCAACTTGTGGTTAATTACAAGGATACACATGCATGCATGCAGTTTAAATGACATATCATCCCTTACCGGGAGATTTATTAACATGTAAGACTGATCTAATCCAAACCTGTATGAATAATTATTAATTACCAATTATTAATTATGATATGCAAACTCCCCATGGATTAGATCCACCCTTGAGTCTTTACTACGGCATGACAGGGTCTTGAAAGGGCTGGCAGACATAATGGAGAAACAGAGGCAGGAGGCGAGCAGAGGGCACTTGTACAAGCAGATCATTACATCCGTATGTTCAAGGAGGTGGAAGGGGGGTACAAGCACCACTCTGAGATTACCACAGAGATCGACCCGCTTGAATCAGGTCTGCAGTATGAAAGTCGACCTTGGCAAGAAGCTCCAGTTTTTTACAGAGATCACTAGCACAGGACTGCATCCAGACATTGTGATGTGGTCCAGCAGCTCTAAAGCGGTACTCTGGATTACCTTGGCTTGTGTCGCTGCTTTTCACCGGTACTCGCCTGGATATCGGCTAGCCGCTAACACTGCACGTGTCATGTTGTGGTCCGACGCCTCGATGCAACATCTCCATTCTGCAGGTAATGCTTGATTAATGCAGCCAAGCGATCTTTAAACACGGCATGCATATACATGGAAGTATCCCGACATATTTTGCGCCCTTCATAAAAAAAATCTAGGCGATTACGTTTCCGTGCAGTCTGTGATGCTTTTTTAGTCCGGACTGTCTCTTCCCCACAGTGCAGGTGACTTTGGATTTGACCTAACACGACCAGATCGAGGGCCACACTATCCATCTCCAAATACCTCATCCTGAGCGACAGCAACTCTTGGTGCTTGAATGAAGATGAACACTTTCCTCCATTGTAAAACTTGCAGTTGCAAGAAAAAACAACATTCAGTTTTGCATCTGAAAGTCCAGCATTGGAAGCAAATTGAGATTCTGGATGCTTTTCCACTTGAATATTTCCTAGACTTACAGCTTGCAGCATCAAATTCCTCTTCAGACACTTCAGACTCGTCGAAGCAAGAGTCCCCATCATCATCACTGATTTCATGTAAATTTAATGTAAATAATATTCAATACAATTTCTAAAATCTTGGTTTGAGGCTATCCCTCCTAAATTACTTGAAAACAACTTATTAAGACAGGATGCAATCAACTCTTCACGCGCTGCCATATCGGGTAGCAATCACATTCGTCCCTGGTTCGAGATGCCAGAAAACTCCTCAGCAGTGGTGCAGCATACGGTCAGTCAGTGTCCAAACATTGAATGTTTCAAGAGGTAGCAGCTTGACACGTCCTTAAAATATGTTGGTTAGATTCACAAGTTAATCTTCAATAAAAAAAAAAACAGTACTCCTAAAATTTCCGATGTAATACGAAGCAATGCATTGAAAAATCCATACCTGCTGTTTCTCCGCTGCGTGAGATTTGCACTCTGTTTGCCTTGTAAGGAGTCGGACTTCCAGTGTTCTCAAGTTTCAGTTTTGCATTTGCCAACTGCTGGATTTCTCAACTGTTTCTGTTTTGTTTTTCCCATTAATATTTTTTGGACTGTTTCTCGTGAGCTTTGCGCTCTGTTGCCTTATAAGGAATCGGACTTCCAGCGTTCTCAAGTTTCAGTTTTGCCTTTTGCCTACTGCTGGATTTCTCGACTGTTTCTGTTTTGTTTTTCCCATTAATATTTTTGGACTGTTTCTTCAGCCAATAAAACTTAAGTTTGAGCCTGCAACTGAATCTCATCTTGACTCCTGATAGAACGATCTGGCCAGCAATGGATTCAGCAGGCACAGACCAGGTAAGAACAGCGCTTGCCCAGCAGGGGGCTCTCTTGGGCCAACATGCTACCCAACTTACCACTACCTCCAGAGGCCTAGATTTTCTGACCTCTCAGATGACTGATCTAAGTCTCCGTGTTGAAGAGCTGCGGAATGTTTCATCAGCCAGGGCCGACACACTTTCTGCTTCACCTCACCACGAGTCTGAACCTCATGCCAACAATCCTCCATTTTACAATGGAGACCCTAATTCTTGTCGGGCTTTTCTCGCTCAATGCTCCTTGGTGTTTGCTCTCCAGCCTCGTCGCTACTCGACAGAGAGAGCCAAGGTTGCATATGTTTTGACGTTGCTTTCTGGAAGGGCCCGTGAATGGGGAACTGTTTTATGGGAGTCCCAAGCCCCTTTCTGTTCATATTTCCAGGATTTTCGTCATGAGATGATAAGACTGTTTGACCGGTCTGCCCAGGGGGATGATGCAGCTTCCCGGTTGGGGCGACTCACTCAGGGCGGCCACTCTGTTACCAACTTCTCCATTCAATTCCAGACCCCGGCGGCTACCTGTGACTGGAATGATGGGGCCCTACGCTCAAGGTTTTTGGAGGGGTTGGATGATGAGATCCAAGATGAGATCGCTGCTCACAAACTGCCACGTGATCTTGATGCACTGATGGACTTGGCCCTTCGTGTCGAGGATCGGATCGTCCGTCGACGTCAGCGTGAGCCACCCGTTCCTCCTGGAGGTTGGAGGAGAGTTTATCCACTCAGACCACCTTACCCTCGTCTCAGTCTTCTCTTCCTGACCCTGAGCCCATGCAGTTAGGGCGCCTTCATCTCACACCCCAGGAGAAACAACAACGTCTTACCCGAGGCCTCTGTTTATACTGTGGGAAGCCAGGACACTTTGCCATTAAGTGTCCTTTAAAAGCCAAAGCCCATCAGTAGGCCAGGGGATCCTGGTGGGCGCCTCTCCCTGTGTAAATTCCCCTTCATCTCGCACTCTGTTGTCGGTCACTATTCAATTTGAGGGCTCTTCTAACTCCTGCTCAGCCCTGGTGGATTCCAGGGCAAAGGGCAATTTCCTGGACACCTCCACAGCGGCGCAGTGGTGAATTCCGGCTGTTCCCTTATCTGCTCCTAAATCTGTCTGGTCTCTTGATGGTCAGCTTATTGCCTCCATTATCCACTCCAGCCCTTATGTAAGTCTTATAGTCTCAGGCAATCACCATGAGGTGACCAGGCTTTACCTTTTTAATTCGCCAGGTGCCCCGATAGTCTTGGGGCATTCGTGGTTGGTGCAGCATGGCCCTCATGTGGATTGGTCTAGTAATTCTGTGTTGGCCTGGAGTCAGTCGTGTCTAGCGTCTTGTTTGGGTTCTGCCTCTTCTTCTGGTTCTGTATTCTCTGTCTCGCAGGTTGAGGCTGCGGATTTGACCGGGGTCCCGGCGGAGTACTACGATCTTCACCAGGTGTTCTGCAGGTCAGGAGCCACGTCCCTACCTCCTCACCGGCCGTATGACTGTGCCATAGACCTCCTCGCAGGCACTTCTCCGCCCAAGGGTCATCTTTTTTCCCTGTCTGGTCCAGAAAGAGAGGCTATGGACAAGTACATCCACGATTCTCTCAATGCCTGCCTCATTCGTCCCTCCTCATCGTCTGCCGGTGCGGGTTTCTTCTTTGTTAAAAAGAAGGATGGCTCCCTGCGACCTTGCATAGATTAAAGAGGTCTCAACGACATCACAATCAAGAACAGGTATCCCCTACCTCTTATGTCGACTGCCTTTGAGTTGCTGCAGGGAGCCAAGGTCTTCACTAAGCTAGACCTCCGCAATGCTTATCACCCGCTATGCTTTGAGCAGCCAATTTTTGATCGCTCTCCACTGTGTCTTGTTTTGTCCTGGTTGAGGCTCCGGTGCTGTTTTTCTCTGTTTGTTTTTTACCTTAGTTCTACTGTCAACCTCCACTGTCGGCCGGTTTCTGCCTCCTGATCCTGTCTCCCCGCAACAGCCTCCTCAGCTTGCGACGCCTTTGCTGTCTCATCTCCCCTGTCTGGCGCCCGCTGTTTCTCCGCTGCGTGAGCTTTGCGCTCTGTTTGCCTTGTAAGGAGTCGGACTTCCAGCGGTCTCAAGCTTCAGTTTTGCCTTTTGCCAACTGCTGGATTTCTCGACTGTTTCTGTTTTGTTTTGTTTTTCCCATTAATATTTTTTGGACTGTTTCTCGTGAGCTTTGCGCTCTGTTGCCTTATAAGGAATCGGACTTCCAGCATTCTCAAGTTTCAGTTTTGCCTTTTGCCTACTGCTGGATTTCTCGACTGTTTCTGTTTTGTTTTTCCCATTAAAATTTTTGGACTGATTCTTCAGCCAATAAAACTTAAGTTTGAGCCTGCAACTGAATCTCGTTTTGACTCCTGATATATATATATATATATATATATATATATGAAGAGTTCAGATGCAAAAGCCTCTAAGTGCCATTTGAAATTTTCTTCTAAAATGATCATTTTTATCAAACTTGTATATTTAAGTTCAGTAACTTCACTTAAATGGCAATGAAGATTACTTATTAATTGTCATTTAAGTGAAATTACTGAACTTAAATATGCAAGCTTGATAAAAATGGTCATTATAGAAGAAAATTTCAAATGGCATTTAGAGGCTTTTGCATCTGAACTATTTAAGTTCAGTAATTTCACTTAAATGACAATTAATAGGTAATCTTCATTGCCATTTAAGTGAAATTACTGAACTTAAATATACAAGCTTGATAAAAATGATCATTTTAGAAGAAAATTTCAAATGGCACTTAGAGGCTTTTGCATCTGAACTCTTCATATATAGCCTATATTCAAATGTTAATCATACCTTGATGCGATTTTGTGGGCGATTTTGTAGGGTTTTCTTTTTATTGTCAACAGAAATGGACCATGGTGAAGATATTTATACAGGCTTTCAATCCTATTTGATCGTTACTCCCGCTCGTCGTTCTCAGCTGTCAGTCACAGTTGCTAGGCGACAAGAACAATGCTCTACAGGCTGAGGCTAGACCGGTCAGAGCGCTATGGGCACTTTGACATGGGACACAGTTGTAGTTAGCAACAATTTGTTAATATTGTGACAATGGACCAACATTTTGTTACTTTAATTTTTAAAATAACCAGTGGGAGAATGTAAGGAACTTCATACTGCGTTAGTATTCATGTACACATGTAAAGTAGCCTACTTTTTCCCTCACAGGACAGAAACACTACACATTTTACATTAAACTACACAAAAGTATATTATAGTTTAAATGTGTCAACCTTGCAAACACTCAGAGGCCCTTACAAAAATAAACAAATATTCAGAGCCATGAATTCTCTTTTGTGTACACATTGAAAGTTGCATGAAGTAATGAATAATAAAGAAATACAATGTACAAGAAATACAATACAAGGCTATAATGCCGTTTTCGCGTTTCCACTTGACAAAAGTATGCAATGCTGACGAATGAGAGTTAAGAAAAAAAAATGAAAAAAAAAAACTTTTAGCTGTTAACACTCGTTTCTCTGGCTATTTGAGTAAATGAAAACATAATAATTTTACATTTAAATGTGAATTTGCCGTCCACCACCGAACTCTCGCCAGCCCTTTTTTTAAAATAAAAATGCTGTCGTCACCCACGCAATGATTTATGGGGTAGGATCGGGTACGATAGGCCGCGAAGTGTCCATTTATGTACCCTTCCTTTCACGGGGAAACGAAGGGTTTATTTGGCGTCGCTTTTGAATCAGGGAAGCCTTCGTCGTGCTGCAATGACACAACCGGCCTTCGAATACGGCCTTCGGAGGATGCACAACTGAATTGGGACAGCCTTCATTCCACCGCGATGACGCAATCGGCCTTCAAATGTGGCCTTCGTGGATGCAGCCTTTGAATTGGGACGTCCTTCGTCGCGCGGCTGTGACGCAATCGGCCTTCAAATACGGCCTTTGGAGGATGCAGCCTTCACATTTGGACACAGCTATTGTGTCAAGAGGCGTTTCTCAATGTCAAGGAAGGATCCCCGGAAGCTGGAATTTCGAGGATGCTACGTCATCGGCGTCCGTCGAAGGACTGTTCCAATGTTGAGGATCCTCAGAATTTCAAACAAGGACTGAGTCCTTCGTTCGGAAAATATCCCATACACAGGAAAGGATGCATATGTGTAGCCTTCACGCTATTAAAGGGCACCTATTATGGAAAATTCATTTTTACATGGTGTTTGAACATAAATGTGTGTTGGCAGTGTGTGAGCAAAACCACCCTAGAATGATAAAAATCCACCCATTGTTTTTTTTACAATCTCAATAAATCATATGCACTGTCCCAGAACGAGCTGTTCTGAGATCCAGTTCTTTGTGACGTAGAAGGTGAGAAAGGGGTTTGATTGACAGTGTGGTTGTGGCATAGACCCCGCCCTCGGTGATCTGTACACATCATCCTCCATTGTTTCAACGACAGCCAGTAATGTCTCTTGGAAACTTAAACGTTCTCTCGTGGGTTAATCCTGTTGTTGTGGCTTAAAAGTTAATCCTCAACTGTGGATCGTCATCTACTGTTTGCGATCCACCGTCACCTCCAGCAATATATAGTAAGTGTATTTTATGATTTTTGAGCAAATAGTCTTTTCAGTCAATGTCAGCCAATTCAACAACAAATGCGTCTAAGTTGTTGTCGTCGTAGGATGTCTGTGTAGGCTATATAATTTAAACCTTGTTTGTATAGTGTGTAACCACACGTTTATAAATATATATATTTTTAAAGATATTGTATTAAAAACTGCATATATGTTGTTGTTATGTAAGTTAGCCATCTTCTCACATTTGCCACAGAAGCTCCTGTATGACAAGTAAACATGACGCAACAGGTCCTCCCTCGCATAAATGTAATTTTGCTTGTACGTACGTAGCAAACTTTATCACAGAATGTGTATGTAGTTACAAAATATTGCGCCAGCTTCAGTGTTTGTGTGTGTCTGTGTGTGTTGCACATCCGGACGCGATTACAACTCTAAAGTACATAAATGTATCAAATAACCATACCGAGACGTACTGGTCCATTCTCATTTGTGTTTATTCTGCCGGAGTCTCTTCGTACTATTTATATATTCCGATTCAAACGTACGCTGAATGACATTCAAAACAGCGGTTTCTCTCAGTCTCAGTACTGTAGTTCTGTTCACTCCGGTAATATAATCGTTTCTGAATGAATAAACTCCTTTTTAAATCAATATTTTGTGTCAAATTATTGATTTATTTGGTAGGTAGCCATGTTATAAGTGGGAAAATATATAGCGAGGCGGTTGTTACAGCAAATACAACCCCTTCAGGCTGATTCAATCAAGACCCCTCTGCTTTAGAGTTTGCGGGGTTGTATTCACTATAACAACCGCCTGGTTATACATTATCCCTTATACTTTATTTATTTATTTCTATGAGGACTGACAAGACAAAATAAGGACTGTCAAGTGTATTTAAACAGTGCAGTACACCAGCACTATGATTTTTGCAGCGCCGAAGCGGACCTTTCACTGATGTAATGACGCAATGACGTGCACTTGCTAGCCTGTTCCATTTACGTGTTCTCCGAATGCTAAAGAGGACCCTTGCCTAGCCTATGAAGGAAATGACTTGGAAGGACCCATCCTGCCAAGGAAGTATCCTTGACATTGAAAAACACCTATGGTGTGGGTTTGTGTCTTGTTCCTTGTTCTTGTCTGTCATGTGATTCCCTGTTTGTCATGGGTTCCTGTCTTTTCTTTTGTTATGTTGTTGCTCAGTGTCCACAGGTGTTCCTCGTTTTTGTTTATTAGTCTACCCAGGTGTTTCTTATTTACCACGCCCCCTTGTTATCTTGTTTAGCTTGTGTGTCTGTGTGTTTAAACCCCTGTGTTTCAGTTGCTGGCTGTCAGTTGTTATGCTATTCCTAGTTCTTTGTACCTTGTTCTTAGTTTACTTGTTCTTGTTCTTATTTGTTTATTGGATTATTAAAATGCTTGCGATTGGATTCAATCTCTGCTTCGTTCCTGCCGTATCATAACAGAACAACCGACCACAGATTAATCCAGCAGCATATATCTGGGAGGTTGCTGGACAGATCACGGTCTTGGCCCTGGACAGCCAAGATCTGTTCCAATACACATGGGGTTTTGCTTCACTTGCTGCCTCCTGCTCCCTGGTGGACGAGGCGATCAAATTATGTTACCGGCTGGGGGCTAAGGAGGTCAACCCAAGGGAGCTCCCCGATTTATACGGTCTGAACTGGCGAGAGCTGTTCTCCGTTTGTGAAGAGAGCTTCATCCCAGAGCTTCACGTCAGCCACGTCCAGCCAGAGCTTCACGTCAGCCACGTCCTTCATGTCTGCCATATCCAGCCCGCGCTCCACGTCAGCCCTGCCGAGGCTGCTCTCCATGTCACTTCTGCCGAGCCAGAGACGCTTCACGTCACCTCTGCTGAGCCAGTGTCTACGGACAAGATGGCAGTTCCAGAGACTGTTCACATTCCTTCTACCAATCCAGAGACTGTTCACATCACTTCCTTCGAGCCAATGTCTACATACAGGCCGTTTCAGAGTATGTTCATGTCACTTCCTCCGAGCCAGTGGCCACAGACAAGATCGCCGATCCAAAATCTGTTCACGTCACTTCCTCCGAGCCGGTGTCTACAGACAAGATGGCCAAGCCAGAGACCGTTCACGTTCCTTCTGCCGATCCAGAGACTGTTCACGTCACTTCCTTCGAGCTAGTGTCTACGAACAAGAAGGCCATTTCAGAGACTGTTCACGTTACTTTTGCCGCTCCAGAGTCTGTTCACGTCACTTCCTCCGATCCTGTGTCTCTGGACAAGATGGCCGAGCCACTGTCTCCGGACAAGATGTTATGTCAGGGTTATGTCACGGTGTGGGATTTGTGTCTTGTTCCTTGTTCTTGTCTGTCATGTGATTCCCTGTTTGTAATGTGTTCCTACCATGTGTCTTGTCTTTTGTTATGTTGTTGCTCAGTGTCCACAGGTGTTCCTCGTTTTTGTTTATTAGTCTCCCCAGGTGTTTCTTATTTACCACGCCCCTTTGTTATCTTGTTTAGCTTGTGTGTCTGTGTATTTAAACCCCTGTGTTTCAGTTGTTGGCTTTCGGTTGTTATTTGATGTTATGCTATTCCTAGTTCCTTGTTCTTTGTACCTTGTTCCTAGTTCTGGTTTATTTGTTTATTGGATTATTAAAGTGCTTGCGATTGGATTCAATCTCTGCTTCATTCCTGCATTATCATAACACATAGTTTCAAAAACTGTGTGCAAGCATTTGTAAAGTTGTAATTTGTACAATACCTAGTATGAAGTAAATGTATTTTATATAAATGTTGGTGTATAACAGTGGCGCAAAAAGTGGGCTGTGAGCGCTGAGCGAGCAGGTACGAGTAGTGAGTTGTCGTCGAAAAAGATGGATAAAACATAATGCTGTGGGGCTAAAAATAGAAAAAGAAAGAGAGAAAATGAGATGGCAGGTCAATTGATGCGACAGCAGCTAAATAACTGCATGCATTGCTGAAAGCCAACAGGTAGGATTTAAAATGTGATATCCAGGCATGTAGGCTATCTTCTATATCTCGGTGGCCATCGGGACTACCGGGAGATTCCCGGTATGTGCTTTTTCAGCACATCTCATACATCTCATCCTTTTTTTATTTATTTGTCTTAACGGCCCACAAAACTCATATATCGGCGGCCCATTTGTTTGTTGTTTGTTTTTGTTCTGTTTTTTGCTTGATTTGGGGCTAAAATTGTTGCTGCTCTATATATATATTGGATATATTAGAATTTTTTTTCCACCAGGGATAGACATTTTTTGTCCTTTATGCAAAAACATGATTTTGTATAATTAATAAGCTGTTTTGCTCTTTTGGACCAAAAGTAGATAAATAAAAATGTCCCCACAAGTTCAAAATTTCTGGTATTACCAGTACTACCCTTTTGTGGGCATTTGGTCCCATAGGGTTTACCAGGACCACAAACACCCACACACACACAGAGCGAGAGAGAGAGAGAGAGAGACCATCTGACAGTCAATCCATCTACCCCATGATGCTCTGGATTTTATCAGGAACACTGCAGCAGATGGGCTGTGAACAAGAACAGAGTGATATGTGTTAAAGCGGAAACTGACGCGGATACACAAACATTTCATTTATATTGCGTGCTTTGACTCATTGGAGACCCCTGGCTTCTTTGAAATAAGTCTCAGACTTTGGCAATCGTCTAGATAGTCATCCAGACTTTATGGCAAACCTACCGAAAGCAGTCCTCTGGGGAGTTTCAGCTCCAGACTCTGAAGAAGTGAGTGAGGGAGAAACTTTGCACTGAGATACTCCCACTGCACATCTGCCCCCAAAGCCGGGGAAAATGAACAGTGCTAAAACTAGCTTATGAGACAGCATGTGAGTGTCTCAATTTCACAACCACAATTGACATCTGACACAGTGTTGGAAGGCTGACATCATTTTGTTTTACATTTAATTTTAGAAAGTGTGGCAAATGTTGCATTTTTCCTCTCACAAGGTTGACAACAAAATGAGAAATAAAAAGTATAATGTGCAAACTCATTTGTGAATTAATGTCATCCAAAAATCTAAAGAGGGTTTTTTTTGTAATAAAACTACATGTAAATGTTCACAAAACAGTGGAAGCTGCTATTGAATTAAAAAAAAGCTAAATTGCAAAAAAGTCACAATTGGCAGATATGAACTGAGAATTGGCAGATATAAAATCACAATTGTAAGAATCACAACTGAGTAAAATGTGCAATTACCATTAATTAAGTTTATTTATTATTTTGTGGTGTAAACCAACATCACACAAAACAGAATTGCGACATCACAATTCACACTTTATAACTCGCAATTCAGCATAAAAAGTCAACATATAGTATTGTATAACTGTGAGATATAAACTCCCCAAAACTCCCCAATTGTGAGAAAAAAAGTCAGAATTGTGAGATAAAAACCTGCAATTATCTTTTTTTATTTTTTATTCCATGGTGGAAACAACCTTACAAAACACATATGACAAGTACATAAATTACATTTAAACATTAGTCAGTCCAGCCTAATTTTTGTTCTGGTGACTATAGCATAATTTATCTCCTTTAAGCCTGCATGTCTGTCAAAATATTGACGTTGTGTACCAAACAAATCATAGTTCACAAGAGTGGCATATCCAGACGGTGATGAGAAAAGGGATCAAATTTATCTTGGCTCATCATCAATCATTCTGAACTGCTGCTGCTGTCAGACTTATGATTAATGATTCTATGATTTTGCTCTATATTTCTTTTTCCTGTATGTTAATGATGTGGTTTAATGTTCCACTTCTATTCAAAGACTTTTTTCTTGACATCCATCCAAGTTGACCTGATTTCTTTAATCCTGAACTCAAAATGCCAGTTAAACGATTTAATGTTGCCAATCCAGGCGGTTTGAAGGTTTTTACTTTTACAAGGTTGACTGACATCAAGACCAAATAATTAATTTTGTACAAGTCAATATTGGTTACAGAGGTGGATATTGATTGAAGGGTCAATGACATGCTCATTTTTGTCTGAATCTGAAACTTGTTCAAAAATACATTGAGTACATTCATAGAAACAATGTGTTGCATACATTATGTTAAATTTCTGAATTATTTTGGAATTTTTAGACAACATGTGTTAAAAACGGAAAGTCATACATACACTACAATTCTCCTGATATCATAATGCAGAAATACCTCATTAAAAGAATAAAAACTATTTTAAAAAGACCCCATTAGTTTTGCTTAATCTTTTATTTCTGTGGTCTGTTTGTTTTTCAACAAAACTGCCTCACTGCTTATTAATGTCCACCAAATCAAACTCATGTGGTCCAGCCAACCTGAAAAGAAAAATAAATATGAAACAATATGAAATATCATAAAGAGGACCCTGCAAGGTCAATAAGTCCCTTAAGAAATCAAATAATTGGAGCTTTTAATGACAAAGCAAGGTTCCCTTTCATAGTCACTCCGAGTTAGGTCGGGTTACGGAGAATGGGGGTGTCGCCTAGAAAGCCAATCCTCTTTGAGTATTAAAAAAGGAGCCAATGGCAAAGAAATGCCATGGGTCTGCGGAATTTGCATAGCGTATCCCTGACTCACCTCGTGAGTATAAAAGGAGGAAGCGGACGCAACCGCAGTATGTTTTCGCTTCGGAGCCAAGAGAACTTCTTCACTCCACAAGCCACAAAATCTGAGTTTACTACTGTGACTCACCTCTTCGAGACGAGCGAACTCTCTGGTGTTGGTGTGACGGCAGTATCCAGCGAGTTTCACATTGCCTGCGACCTGAGCAGTGGTCTGCCAGTGTGTGTGTTTCTCCCTGGTAGCTTCAACATCAGCTGAGTTTTTTCCTCTCACTAAAAGAGCATGTACGCAGAGCATGTCTTTTTAAAGACGTTGATCGCGCTCAGACAGCGCTCGTGGGTGTGTCTCGTTCTCTCAGTGGGAATGTGACCATCGCAATGTATACTGGTCGAGACTCAAAGAGCTCAATAGAATGAGAGTCCCCTCATCCACAACCCGAACTATTTTTCTCTACGTGAGATAATACTTTGGCTGGTGGCCAGGGTGACCTAAGACGTCAGGTCTGGAACTAAACCGGCGAAAATTCCTCGCTCCACACCCCGCCTTTCACGTTGCAAAAAAAAACAAAAAAAAAAAACAGCTGATGAAATCATGTCTATCGCCGCATCACAAGGTGAGCTGGAGTCCTCTGGAGATGGCTCGTCTGTGCTGCTGTCCGGATGTGCTAGCATAGCGAGTTTGATTCAGAGTTCACAGCTATGCTTTCCCAGGCTGCCACGAGTATCGGGTTTGTGTGGAAAATTCTGCCATGTCCCGAGCACTTAAGGCTGATGATTGGTTTTTGGGGGTGGCAAATCCAAATCCTTTCTTCCCGAATGTGCATGAAGAGGCCATGAGATCGTGGAAGTCTCCTTTGACTTTTCACGACCACTCAGTGGCCTCTTTCGCCTTCTCTGCCCTCATAGAGTACTCTAGGGTACACTGGGGTTCCCCCCTGTGGAGTGTTCTATGGCAACACTTATGTGTCCCCACAGCACCTCCACCTAGCGTGGCAACCCTCAGCACCACTGCAATGCCTGTAGGTTCTTGTCTACTCCGGTGGCGGGGACCTATAGATCTGCGGGGCAGGCTGCCACCTCACTGTGTGTTATTGCCATCCTTCTCGGTGTTTAATGACATGCACGAGGGTAGGGCTGATTCAGGGCTCATCCTTGAGCTGCCTGCCGTCACCGACCTTGCTCTACGAGCGACGAAGGTGACTGCATGCTCCCTAAATCAGGTGATGTCCACATGCGTGGTCAGACATTTCTGGCTTAACCTGGTTGATGTGCGTGAGGCTGAGTGAACCAGTTTCCTCAACTTCCCCATATCCCAGGCTGGCCTCTTCGGCGGTGCGGTCGTAAACTCTGCCCAACAGTTCTTTGCCGCTGCCCCTCCGTCCCGCTGCCCCTCCTGTGGCTCGGATAATCAGTTTTTGGGGGCTCCGTTAGAGCTCCCCAATTTGTCCCGCTGGGTCGCCCGAGCTATCAGGCTCGGCTATGCGAGCCTGATAACTATAGCCATAGTCGAGCTATAAGGCTCGACTATGGCTATAGTTCGCAAGGTCTCTCCCCGCTTCAGGGGAGTCCGCTTGACGGTGGCCGGTGGCAATGCCCCGATCATGAGAGCAGAGGTTGTCACCCTGCTGGCGAAGGGTGCAATTGAGACTGTCCCTCCAGCCGAGATGAGGTCAGGGTTTTACAGCCCCTACTTCATTTTCCCCAAAAAACTGGTGGGTTACGACCGATTCTGGACCAGCGCATTTTGAACAGCACGCTTCACCGGCTGCCGTTCAAAATGCACATGGCCAAACACATTTTCGAATGTGTTCGGCCCCAGGTTTGGTTTGCAGCGATAGACCTGAAGGACGCCTATTTTCATGTCTCCATCTTACCTCAACACAGACCATTTCTTCGGTTTGCTTTCGAGGGGCAAGCATATCAGTACGCAGTTCTCCCATTTGGGCTAGCTCTGTCTCCACGCGTCTTTACGAAGGTCATCGAGGCAGCTCTTTTTCCCTTTGTGAACAAGGGGTTCGAATCGCGACCTGAACTATCTCGACGTCTGGCTAATCTTAGCTCACTCTCGAGATCAGGTCTGCGAACACAGAGACCTTGTGCTCCGGCACCTAGCCCAACTGGGCCTTCAGGTCAACTGGGAGAAGAGCAAACTTTGACCCGTGCAGAGGATCTCTTTTCTCGGTATGGAGATAGACTCGGTCACCATGTCCGCGCAGCTTACGAGCGAGCGTGCACACTCACTGCTGACTTGTCTTCATCAGTTTGAGGGCAAGAGTGTGGTCCCACTGAAACTTTTTAAGAGGCTCCTGGGGCATATGGCATCCGCAGCTACGCCACTCGGATTGCTTCATATGAGACCGCTTCAGCTGTGGATTCACGATCGAGTCCCGAGGTGGGCATGGCATCACGGTACGCTCAGGGTTCCAGTAACTCCGACCTGCTGTCAGACCTTCACCCTGTGGAGGAACCTCACCTTTTACGGGCCAGAGTTCCCCTAGAGCGAGTTTCCAGGCATGTTGTTTTCTCCACAGATGCCTCTGCCACGGGTTGGGGCGCCATGTGCAATGGGTCCCAGGGACAGGGACAGGACCCCAGCACCTTAAGCATGTCAATTGCCTCGAGTTGCTGGCAGTACGCCTTGTCCTGCACCGCTTCCATGCATTGCTCAAGGATCAACACGTACTAGTCCTTTCAGACAATACCGCGACAGTAGCGTACATCAACCGTCAGGGTGGTCTACGCTCTCGCCGGATGTCGCAACTCGCACACCATCTCCTCTTATGGAGTCAGAAGCACCTGAGGTCCCTTCGTGCTATTTACATTCCAGGAGAGCGGAACCTTGCAGCCGATGAGCTGTCACGGCTCCGTCCAATCTCTGGCGAATGGCGACTCCATCCCCTGATGGTGCAGTTGATACGGGACCAGTTCGGGGATGCACAGATAGATCTGTTTGCCTCCCACGACTCATCCCATTGCACCCTGTACTACTCTAAAAAACACTGGCGCAAAGTTGGCCGTGGGGCTTACGCAAGTATGCGCTTCCCCCAGTGAGCCTTCTCGCACGGACTCTATGCAAGATCAACGAGGACGAGGAGCAGGTCATTTTGGTCGTCCCATATTGGCCCACAAAGACCTGGTTCTCTGAACTGATACTCCTCGCGACATCTCCTCCTTGGCCAATTCCTCTGAGGAAGGACCTCCTTTCTCAGAGACGGGGCACCCTATGGCACCCTCGTCCCAATCTTTGGAGACCCTGCGGTGGCGGCTACCATCACTTCCGCTAGAGCGTCGTCCACGAGACACGTCTACGTGTTGAAGTGGAACCTCTTCGTCAACTGGTGCTCTTCTCGCCGAGAAGACCCCCGTAGATGCTCGATCAGTGTCGTGCTTTCCTTCCTGCAAGACGGGTTGGAGCGAAGGCTGTCTCCCTCCACCCTGAAGGTGTATGTGGCTGCCATTCCCACATATCAAGAAGCAGTAGAAGGTAAGTCCCTGAGAAGGCACGACCTGATCGTCAGGTTCCTGAGAGGAGCGAGGAGACTAAATCCTCCTCGCCCTCCTCTCGTACCCTCTTCGGACCTCTCAGTGGTCTTAAATGCCCTGCAAAGACCTCCCTTTGAGCCTCTGCAATCAGAGTGCAGTTGCGTCCGATTCCTCCTTTTATACTCACGAGGTGAGGCGGGGATACGCTATGCAAATTTCACAGACCCATGGCATTTCTTTGCCATTGGCTCATTTTTTAATACTCGGAGAGGATTGGCTTTCTAGGTGAAACCCCCATTCTCCGTCATCCGACGTAATGTCTCCGTTCACTACTCAGGGAACGAGGGTTACATACGTAACCGAGACGTTTTTACATGCCATGCCATGCAACTACCGTGCAACTACCCTAAAACATACAGTAATAATATATAAATGAATAACTGATATTTGTGTGACATTTTTTTTAATTTCAAAAATATATTTTGAAACATTTTTTTATGTTTTTTTTAAAGTTATGCTAAGTTAAGTCTGTTTTGTTTTGTTTTGTTTTTAAGGACTTTTAGTCAGTCTATCATGGTTCCAGTTTGCTCCTTAGTTGTTATGACAATTTATTATTTGATTAATTAGTGCACTCCTGTTTGTCTTTTAGTTATCTTGTGTATTTAATGCCCTCAGTTATTTCTGTTCATTTTTTGGTGTTGTTTGTGTTTCGTGCACATTTCTACGTTGCCTATCTTTTTGGAATTCTGTTTTTTTTCATGAACTCAGTCTTCATCATCTATATCTTTATCGTCATCTAAGTAGCATAATAAGATGTATGCTACTTTATCAAGGGCACATTATCAATCAATCAATCAATAAATCAATAAAATAATTGTGAAGAATGAAACAATGCTTGCCCTAAAACAGTCAAAATTGGAAGACAGTAATATGTTAAGATATTGAAACATTTTCTCAAAGGAGTGGTTTCTTTTCAAAATCTTCAGAAAACAACAGCCTGACAGTGATGATAGTAGTGGGATTACTCAGAATCAACATTTTTAAAAAAAGTCAAAGTTGCTGCCAAAGACAGCTTCAAAACAGACAGCTTCAGAACAAAGACAGCTTCAAAACAAATAACAGATCAGCTTCAACAGAGGAAGAGCTTTCCAAAGACATCAAAGCATATACAGTACACCTGATTGAATTGATGACATCTGAAAGATGTTTAGAAGGTGAAGGGCACCTGGTCCTCTCCACACCTGTACAATTGTTTATAGAATTGCTAAACTTGTGAGACAGAGGTTTGAGGTGATGAAAACATAATGCTAACATGTCAATGTTTGCCAGTCATCCCTCAAAACTGGCATTTTCTGTATACTGCCCCAGTTAGAATGGCTGAAGGCACAAATGTGGTCAAAATGAAAACCAAGAATTCAGTAACTACTTCTCAGAAGATTAGACAAGCCACCTTAAGGGATTCGTAGCAATGATTCGTCAAAGTAGAGCAGTGAAGGGGAGAAACTAAATAATGTAGTCAACATTACTGCATCATGGTTTTAATTTTGCTCTAACCATAAATTACACACTTCAATGTAATGATGTAGTTATGTAATTTTGTAATTTAATTTTTTTCAGGCAGTTAATCCCCCTAGACACCATCTCACTAGTTTTCTGAAATGAAGTTTTCTCTGCTCCTAAAAAGTAAATAAAACACTTGACAAGTTTTACACCTCAAGCAAAGTGCACTGACAATTAAGGCGTATTTATGTAAAACTAACAAAGAGCCCTTTGAGTTTAACAGACCTCGATAGCAGTTTTCTTTGGATCAATTCACATGTGTCTTTGAGAAACGATTAAGTTGTCAGCACAGTGCAGAGATTCTCTGATCACATTTGTCTCTGTCACTGATATGGAGGTGGAGGATTTGAAGATGGAGGATTTGAAGGTTTATAAATGTATTTTAAATTGAAAAATAGTAAAATAAAAACAATAATTAAGCCTTTTTTTGTTTGCAAAACATTTTCTGGTAAAATTTTTGCCATATGGGTTGTTTCATTACTGCATGAAGACCTAGGTCAGACTGATAACAAAAAAAACATACGCTGCTATTTGAAGGGAGTGTGATTGCTTCCCTAGGCAACATTTTTCAAATAGTAAAAGAAATAATAGAGATTGTCGCTGCCCGCTGTGTTAATGGTTTTCATTTTCTCCAGACAGTGTGGAGATTGTGGCATGGCTCTGTGGAGAGGGATCAAACCGCTTGTTTTCAAAGGGATCTGCAGGAAATTACTCTTCAAGTTAAATGGTTCTCTTTGGTTGATGCTGGATGCGTGCAGGACACGGGGCTGCATCGACCTTCAGGCACGTGCTATGTTTCTAGAGAATTCCTGGACTGTGGGGGACTCACACTGGCAGAACACACACATGCAGACATAGCTCAAGGCCACGTCTTTTGTGTTGTGTCTAAACAATATTGTGGATTTGAAGGTGAGAATGTGAATTCTGACGTACACCACAATGATCTAATTCCTCAAGACCACACAAGAAGGTACAATGAGTTTTGTCTCTTAGAACTGGACTTAAACTGATCCTGGAATAATTGGACCTGTTAATGTGAAATATCCAGTCAGTTCCAGTTCAGAGTTTTTCAGGTCTTCAAATTAGATTGACAGAGTGATTGGGTGATGTAGATTGAGTGATGTATTCATAAGTATTGCAAGTTGGAAATTTTGGAACTGTAAAACAAAAGTTGTTGCATTTAATTTTGAAGTACAATCAACTTGGATGTTTAAGCCATCTCCACTTCCACTAATATTAAATAACTTTGAAAAATGAATCTTTGTATGGAGACCCAGCCTGCCACCGTGCAAATATCGTGAATAGAAATCCCGCTGGGGATTTCGACAAAGCCATGCCTCTAGTGGAACAAAAGCCATGCCTCTAGTGGAATGGGCCCTGATGCCCATAGGCCATTGCAGGTGTTTGGACACATAAGCTGCTGCGATAGCATCCTCAATCCATCTGGACTATGTCGGCTATGTTTTGAGACTGCGAGATCGTGTTAATGGCCCCTTCTGGCAACACAACGGGTATCTGTTGATTATCCAAGCATGCAGAGACCAGCGCTCTGGATGGGGATGCCACACTGATCCACCGTCTTGAGAGAGAAGATCTCTCCTCAACAGGATCGGCCACAAAGCTGTGTGCAAAAGCCTCACCAGCTCTGGGAACCAGGTTTGGTTTTCCCATCGTGGGGCTATGAGAAACACTGAGTGGCACATTTCCCTGATCTTCTTGATTACCCGTGGTAACAACGAGATCGGGGTGAAAGCATACAGTGGGCAACTGGGCCAGGTTTGGGCCAGCACGTCCTCGCTCTTTGAAAATAATCTTGAGCAATGAATGTTGTCCTTTGACGCAAAAAGGTCGACTTCCGCTCCGCCAAAAAGGTGCCATAGTGACTGAACTTGAGGGTGCAGGGACCATTCTCTAAGGGGAATGTTGTCCCTGGACACTCTGTGCTGGCCGACGTTCTCATGACCCAGTACACGAGTGGCTCTCAGTGAACGCAGAAAGAGATGGGCCCACATGAGAAGGAGTTCCGTCAGTCTGCAGAGATTCCAGCATCTGACACCGCCTTGGCTTCTGCACGTTCTTGACCACTATCATCTCCAAACAGTTTATGAGAAGGCATTTCATCTGGTCTGACCACAGGCCAAAGACCGGTCTGCTCTTGAAAAGGCATCCGTCAAGATAACCTGTCGATGTAAGACATCTCCCATTGTCACTCCCCGCTGGTACCAACCGGCCACAACCGGCCTCAGTGCTGAAACGCAGCTCTGAGTTACTTTGATTCGAATGCTGCCAGACGCCCAGGGAATCCAGAGGCACTCGAGCATTCAACCAGCATTGCAGCCAGTGCATGTGTAGTAGACCCAGCTAAAATACTGCTGTAGCTGAAGCCATATAACCCAGCATCATCTTAAATGTCTTTAGAGGAGGGACGCTGTCTTTCTGGAAAGACGCGACCAGGAGCCAAACACGGTGCGCACGCTGTGTCGATAGCCAGGCCGTTATTGCCACAGAGCGAACTGCAGTGCTTAGCCCTGCTTTACTGTGCTCAGCACCCATTTTAAAGCGCTCGGAATAGCTTCCCAGACTTTTGCATGCAGGGCTAGGGGCAGAATGGTCTCTGGGATCTGATCGCCTTGTACTGCAGGCTCGAGATCCTGAATCAGAGCCGAGGGTGCAGCACATGCGCTCTCGGTGCTGGAATACGGCGGCTCGCCAACAGCGATGGTCATATATACACAAAGTCCTGGTGGCGTTGGACGGGGAGCATATTGTAGGGAATGTCGGGATTAGCTCTATTACTCAGAGACAGGGAATATAATTTTAATAACTAATCATGAAACATGATTGGGAATCATCTACAAAATATAAAAATACCCGTAAGGGAATAAGTTGCCAATGTTCTGTATGAACGATTGAATGCAACAAACAATTGTACTATCAATGATCAATCACAAGAATTTTAATTAAAAATTAATGTCAATTGTCTAAAATAGATCGATTGTATAAATAGATTGATTTAGGTTAAAGTGCTTTTTATTAAGCGTGAATGGGCACAAGACTTACATCTGCAAAGCGATCGGTGGGGCATGGCCGTGAGACAGAGTGGGCAGGGAGTAGGTGTGGGCATGGGGACGTGAGCACCTGTTCTACATCTAACACTCGAGCGGCTTTTGCCAGCTTTATGAGAGTGGGCTCTGTGATAGACACGGGGGGTATAGTGCTTGTGTTCAGGGGTGAACACTGAGACGTGGGCACATTTTCTACACTTAAAACACATGACATAACCAGACATTATGCTCTTTTCTCTGGGTCGCCGTGACAACAGCGGTTGTGTGCAGGCAAGCGGGTTGTATCACCGGCTTGTTGGCTACGAAATACACATCTGCAGTAGCCGAGACTACAGGGACTGACAGAGCAGAGAGTTTTGATCGTGGTCCGACCGCAGTGGGGCATTGAGGAAAACAGCCCACTCGGATTCCCTTATGTCGGGAAGCATCAGCCAGAGGTGCCTTTCTGTAACTATTAGATAAGACCTTCAATACCAAAGGTGTCAAATGCACCGTCCAAGGGCTTGGGCAGCGGATTTAGTAGCACGAAGGGAGACATCCGTCACGCTGCGCAAATCCATGATGTAGGTAGGATCCAAGCTCTTCTTATCCAGCTCACGGAGGAGATCAGCTTGGAAGATCTGTAAAACTGCCTGAAGCGGCTTGTCCGATGTGGGGCTGATGTAGTCCTCCAGGCTTTAAATGGGAGGGCAGCCTTTGAACGCTATCCAGAGAGTAGCCAAAGGTGCGCTGCAACTGCTTCTTCCACCAGGGGGATGGAATTATACCCCTTTTTGGCGGTGCTGTCAACCTGTGAGAGCATCGAGGAGACATGAGAGTGGACTCTCGCGAAGAAAGGAGCATTCCACGATTTGGAAAGCTCAGCGTGGAGCTCCGGCAAGAAGGGTGCAGTCCTGGATGCGGGTGTTTGGCGGCAGTGATGGAGGAAATAGCCGTCGAGTCTGTTTGGCGCGGGCTCTTCAGGCGTTGACCACTCGAGGCCAAGTTGGTCGATGGCCTTAGTGAGGCCCAAGTACGACCGGCCTCCTGGACTGATGAGTGGTGTGAACCGGACCATACCTCGCTGTCAGAAGTCAAGATAGAGCAGCTGTCAGTGACGGCGTCCACATTCACGTTGGCTGGGGCGCGTGCAGGAACCGAGAGGAGGGGAGGAAGAGAAAGAAGCGCAAGGGAAAGGTTCCGGCGAGCTTCTGGGCACCACATCGATCTCCAGTAGCCTCTGGGAACGGTGCTTCTTCCTGCATGGTCCGGCAGAGACAGGTGGCATCGTCATTGAAGATCTCATGTCGAGCCTGCAGGGTCTACATTGAAAGATCTTCTCACTCAGAGCAGCCTCCCGAAGAGAAATGCGATGGCTGCGTGCTCACGGCCCAAGCAGAGATGGCAGTCTCCGGCACTAATCAGGGCTCAGCACGAGCCAGAGGAGGAGTGAGGCAATTTGATAAAAACGCCTTGCGCTCTTTTAAAAATAAAGTGTGGGTGTCGCAGCAGCGAGCACATACAGAGGAGAAGGAAAACCAGACGCTTCCTAAGCTTGCTTGTCGCTTGCTTCGACAATGGTGGCTTCTCAAGATCCAGCAATGTAAAGAGCTTCGCTGAAGAGATGAAAATCAGAGTTCAGCCTGGTGAGCCCCTCTTTTATGCTATTATGTGATGCGTAGAGGGTGTGAAGCGTCCTCATTTAGCGTGACATCACGCAGGGCTCACGATAGGCTGCTGCAGGACAGCCAATGAGCACGCTTATACGACCTGCTTTGATCTGCTATTCGCTACACTGCGTTGACAATAAATACAAAATGAAGGATAATTTTTTGGCTTCAGATCTCGAGAAAAGATGACTATACCCGTAGCATAAGCAACTTACACAATACGAGAGAACCTCTCGTAAGAGAACTGGCAACATTATGTCAGAAATTTAAATGACCAAAATTAATTTCTTATTTATTGAACAAAAGCATCTCACTTCAAATCGTACTGTTGGGGGAATATCAGCATATCAAATATTTAGAGAAAAAGAACTCTTGCTTGTGTGATATTGCTTAAATATATCAATTGCTCATGTAGTCTAGCTCAGAATCTGTCTAGTTACATTGGAATGCACAAAATGGCATGTACTTGCAGATTTGATTGGATCAAGTTGTTTGGAACACAGATATGGATTAAAAAGAAAATGACAGCTGAAACTAATTTCATAGGATGTATAGTCTTAATGTGACACAACATTTTTACACATATACAATTTTACATGACAACAGTAGGACTACATGAAAGTTCACAGATTGCAAAATATTAATACATATTTGGGTCTCAAAGGGATATAGTAATAATATCCACAGAACAAGAAATGAAAAAACAAAACAAGATATGAAGCGAAAGCAGGAGGGAGAGTTCAGCACAAGCAGAATAAACAAGAAGCGACAAGTGATGACATGACGTCTAATAGAGAGAGAAAGGCTGTTTTGTCACAACCTTATTTTTCGTAGAACTGCAAATAGAGAAGAAACTGACTATGCTTGTTGAAATATTTATCTGTTATAATGTACCTCAAACAAAATCTGACATTCAGTGACAGTTCCTCACAGAATTCAGTCTTATACAAGAGTAGTTTGTTACACATAACCAGAAAAATGCTTGCCTGCAAAGTGTTCTGTGGCCCTACATATAAAGACTTTATGAAGATTCGTCTTTATGTAACTCTTTGACTGTCTGGTAATCATCCACAATTTCTGTCAACACAATTTTTAGTGGTTACGACTTGTTCACGAGATCCTCTTTTAAAATAAAACCAATGGTCAGTTGCCTTTAATGGTCCATGCTTGCGTTTCCTTTGAATCTGAGCAGAAAAGATGATTACATGTCATCCTTCATGAGATGTTTGCAGAAACTAAATAGGCTATTTTTGTGGTTTTTGCACCCCTGGAGAGGGGCAGACAGTTTCTCAGTCAAAAACGCAAAAAAAAAAAAATCATCCAATTTACTAAACTCATCAAATAAATTGGCCATTGTGTTTGTTGCTTAAATTCAAAAAAGTGTGAAACCACTTAAAGCAGTTTGTTCCTGGTCCATGGGACTCAAGCCAGAATTGTGTCTACCAATGACAAAGCCCCAAACACAACAAACACCCCTGTTTCCCATGAGAGCCCTTTCAAGCCAGAAAGCCATTGCTTGTGCAATTTACTTTAATAGAACAAAATGATCATGCTACAGAAATATGTCCAGTGATTAAATAGAAAACATGGGCCAACATGGGCTTGCCAAAAAAAATAAAAAAATAGCAAACCTTTTTATGCATTTCAAAGTTGTCAAGCAGCATTTTTTTGTTACAAATAGTTTTACTGCTGTTTTCCAGCTAACAGTTTGCTGTCTCAAATTATATTTCCCAAAAGTGACATCAGATGAAAAAAAAAAGGAAATCTGGAAGTTATCTACTCTTAAAATGTATTCTTCACCATAAAGCATTTAAGATTCCTTTAAAGAGAACCACCCCACCTAATAAAAAAAACAATGTTCATATTCGAAATGGGATTTCCTGAGACCTTACATATTCGTCTTTGAGAAGATACCAAAGCCATTATGTAAATAAGACAGAACTGAATCAAAAGAAAAAATATATGGAGCTATTGACATACAGTAGAAAGTTTGGTCCCACTTTATATTAAGTGGCTTTAAGTACTATGTACTTACATAGGAAAATAAGTACAATGTACTTATTGTGTTCAGGTTGTATTGTAAAACATTTTTGCTGCTATTGATGTGTGATATGGGTAAGGTTAGGGACAGGTGTGGTGGTATGGGTAGGTATCAGGGTGGGTTAAAGTGTAAGGGAAGGGTCAACTGTGTAATTACAAATGTAATTACATCAATTCGTTACAGTTGTAATTACATGCAGGTATTTTCAAAATATAAGTATAATGTAAAAACATGTATGTACACAATGAGTCCAATGTATCAAAGTAGTAACTTCAATGTAAGTACATAGTATTTAAAGCCACTTAATATATGGTGGGACCGAAAGTTTTGTTGCACTTAAAAACAAAGAATATGTGCAGCAGACTGAATAAACTTTGTTAAAATAAAGTTTAAATGTTTTAAAATGTTTGTCAACATCCGGTGCTCTCCATTTCGCTAATATGCTGCGTCATATTTTTCTCACTCAAAAATCCATGATGTAGGCCTACTGTATATCAGGGCTCGAGACTAATGGCGTCCTATCGCCCTGGGGATGATAGAAAATGTGTTTAGGACGAACAGAAATATTCTCCAGGACGCCTACAGGACGAAAGACATTTTGTATGCGTGTTCATTTATTACTAGCCTATTAGGCCAATTTACTTGCCAAAATTAACCGACCAAGCACTGACTACAACGGAGCGTGTCTTCTCATGCTGTAGTTACTATCACTGGCCGGCTACTCGCGGAGACTCGTTCCGCGGTACATCTATCAAATGGCTTCATGACATCGCAAATGTGTTGCGCTGGTTAAACAACGGATATTCAATGAATAAAAACTAGACAAAAATGTTAGATAGTGACGATTTGGGTAGAGATCCAGTCAGAACTGATGCCCTGCGTTTGTGGTAAATGCGCACATTTGTAGCCTACTGTAACGTGCTGATACCCAGCCGCACGTGAGTTGTCATGCACTGCAGGTCTCATAAAACGTAAAAAAATGTAAACGTCTGGGAGAATGAGTAAAGCTCACTTAAAAGTCTGATTAAGAGTGACGACGCAAAAAAAGCTATATTCGGTGCGGTTTTCTGTGCGCATACACACGACCGAAGCTTGCAGCCATAGACAACTATAGCGCGCGTCCCGCGCGAGTAGGATACTGAATTGAGCTCTCTTTCGTGTCTGAAACAAAATAATACTTACAACATTATGTCTAAATGTCCGTTTTTGGAGAGCATTCATGTAAACTATGCCGGTTATGTCTTAAACATTTGTGAGTGTATATGTGCATCAGTGGATTTGTACTGCATGTCATGTCATTGGACATGATCCGATGTCTTAAAGTGACAGTAATGCGGTCCGTGTCCTTAATATTCAAACAACAAAAGAAAAAGAGAAAAGCATTTACTGCTTGTTAATAGCTTTAATAAGGATTCATCATATTTAATTCATACAAATAAATATGTCTGCTGCTTGAAAAAATAATGATGTATGCAAGTAGTTAAAAAAATACAATTATAATTCATTGAAAAGAAGACTGTTCTACTCTAGGAAAAGTGGTTTTATTTAATTTTAAGATATTAGTTAAATCTGTATCTGTATTGCATGTTCAAATTTTAAAATCATTCATATTAACAGGTTAGACTAATAGATGTTATAGATTCATTTTTATTAAATCTGGGTTTTATCTATTTACAGATAACTACTTTGAATGAAGCTAAATAAGTATAATAATATATATCATAAACACTTTAATGTTGTTTTTATTATGTGACTAACAACTAACAACTATAGATGATAATAAGAAACAACATTTTTTTTTATTTTGGGACGGTTGACATTCACTTTAGGACGGTTCAAATAGTTTTTCAGGACGGTTTCAGGACGGAGGTGAAAAAAGTTAGTCTGGAGCCCTGTATAGGTTAAATAAAATTTTTGTGCTAACGTTTTGATAGCTTTATTAAAGACCAGATAACGTTTGTCTAGAATGTTGAGAGAACCTTGCCAGAACTTTCTAAAAACATTACCCTGTAAGCGGGGATAAAGCATTTTGACTTGAGATAAAATACCGGCTTCAACTGAAAGAGTAATGACTCGCATATTCAGTCACATGCTCAGCAGATGTAAATGTTGATAAATCTAATAGGCATATTATTAATAATCCAATGAAATCTAATAATACATCTAATTAGAGGATTGCAGGGGTCGATTTTATAATTAGGCCTAGATCATTAACCTGTTAACTGTCACCCCCCCTTTTTTGAATAGACATGAAAATGCACATTTCGAACTTAAATGGTTGTAATTCAAGAATGCTTTGGAATATAGACATATGATTGGTCTTGTTTTAAAGAAGACATTTGGCAGATTTTTGTAGAAGTGAAATAAATTAAGAAAGTGAAACAGAAAAAAAGTTATAGAAGTTTGAGTTTATGGAAATGTACAATGTAAAAATATTAATTATTCATATTTTACATAAAATATATATTTTCAAAACCTGGGCTACTCTAAAATGGCAGAAAGATCAAAGCCAAAAATCTGAACAAGTTGTGTTTCAAATTTTAGGTTGATATCTCAAAAAATGAGCTTTCAGTAAGATTTTGTTTGAGCGCAGTACCAAACTTTTTCACTAGGGCACAATCAGACTCCATTACTGCCCATATAAGGGCGCCTGCATTTCCATTCGTGTTTTGAGTGATATGAACCATTATTTTCACAATTTTCATACAATTTCTGAAGTAGAGATCCTATTCAGAAGTAGCATGGAAGTTTGTCAGATTTTGATATGAATTGAACCTCTAAGAAACACATACAAAGAACACGCATGTAAGTCATAGCTAGCTGCCACGTCACAAATGGTGAATTTATTATTTTTTTCTTGATATTTCAAACTTTTCAGACCTTTTTTTTCCAAAATAATTGAATGGATTCTATCTTTTGAACTTTTGGCATGAAAACAAACTGAGGTATCTATCATTTTTTCATGATTTTTCATGTTTACTGCTATTTTAAAATAAAGGTCTGAACACGCCTTATGAGTATGAAAATATTCTTGTTTTATATTGATAAATTATGGCTCCTCTGTAATATATTTTGAAAATCAGTCACCAAATATGGAAACTAGAGATTGTAAGCTTTCAAATGAAATATAGTTTGTCAATATTATTTAAGGTATTTACTAAGATATTATTGTTTTAAAAATATAGTGGCAAACGTCCCACCTGTGGGACGGTGACAGATATCTCTGTACCCTGAGGTTCTAAGCACCATATTACTTTCACAATAAAGACATGTTACTACAAGATTGGGGAGTAAACCATTCGACCATTTGTAAGAGGCCTTTTCTATAACACATTGTGAAGGCTCCTGTGAAGGAACTTTGTTAGATGCTCCTTTCTCTTTTATCTCCCGTAAGGCATTCGCTCATGTTAAACAAATTGTCTTTATTCAGTCATTACAGGAGTGTTGGGATGTGGGCCTCGCCCTCTAGCAATGCATTAGGCAGACTCTGTTCAGGCAGGAAGGGGTGGGGGGTTTGTGGAATTAAGAAAAAAACATGTTATGTTTTATGAACAGCCCTACTTATTACTTAAACAGGTAATTAAACTGCAATTTAATGTCCTAAAATATAAGTATTGATAAACCCTGTTTTAAATGTTTTCAAATATCCTGCTATCATTTAGAGGCCAATGCAGGTGTGCTGTCTTTCATAGCCCCCTTTTGATAAGATCAACCACCAAAGGTGGGTTCAGGACCCTAACATGATATTCAATGGTCTGCTCCACCTGGGTGGGCTGGCTGTACTGGAACGTGCCAACATGAGCCAGAGACGTCTACCTGTTGAGACAGGAGCCTAAGGCTCTTGCTGATAGGAGACCCACACGTGTTGAGTGACGGTGGCATGACCCTGGCATATCTGGTCTGATCATATTACTTGAGTGCCATTTGATATGCATGCTGCAATAAAGACAAATTCATCATAAGGCCCCTGCTACTGAAGAGTTTTTTTTTTTTTATTCAGCTTATTTGTGTGTAAAATTTCCTGAAGCTTAATTCATCATGATGCCCAGCAGGTTCTTATGTTGTGCTGTTCTTATTACTTTGCATCAGTGCACATTCTGTGCAATACTGCACTGATTACAATTATGTGTCTACACATGGTGAAGAAAAGAGATTCTGATGCCCAAATCAGTTTGCTCAGTGATCCTTAGCAGCATGTGCTGAGTACTAAAGTGTTTCAGCTTACTGAGTCAGGGATATGGCATACAGGTTTTATATGTTACTGAAATTTGCATAGAGTAGGTACTTTAGATTCAATTTTTCAGGAAACAAAATAAAGCTCGGGGAGACAATGCATTGATATCTAACCTTTCAGTCCATGTCAGAAAGCTGATACTGCCATCAACTGGTCAAGATATAACATTGACTCTTTGATGTCTTTTATTATTTTGGAAACAGTGACAGTTAAATGGTAACTATGATTATGTGATTATGAATGTTGTGTTTATTATGTGTACTAAATTTGCAAACAAATTAAATGTATCATTTATCAGCATATATCACCGTTCAATGGAAAAGAAAATGCAATTGCTTCTTTCCCTTGGATATACATCACCCTTGGTAAGGATAGTTCACCATAAAAATTCAGTAAAGAAGATTTTTAGCTAAAACCGTGGTTTGGTTAATCATATAATGCAACTCAATAGCTAGTCACTTTGAGAGTCAAAAAAACATACAGCCAAAACAAAATGAATCCCATTGGCTCCTGCTGACACATTGATGATTTAAAGGGATAGTTCAGTTTGAAATTAATTTTTGGTATGTTTTTGCTTACCTCAAGGGCATCCAAGATAGGTGTCTTTGCTTCCGCAGTATTTTCAATTTTGATATTTTTAGGTCAAACCGTTCTTGTCTGTCTGGAGGTATATGGGGTCCACCTCAAAGAGCATGCACAGAGAAGTCCAAATTAAACATGATTTAATGACTCGTAAATGTAAGTACACATTGATGGCCTAAGTCAAGAAACAAGCGGTTTGTGTGAGAAAACGAACAGTATTTATATCGTTTTTACCTCTTGTAACCACAGCCACGTTCTGAGGGCATGGGCGCTTTGTGGCTGTCGTAACAAGTGGTAAAAACGATATAAATACTGTTCGTTTTCTCACACAAACCACTCGTTTCTTGTCTTAGGCCATCAATGTGTACTTACATGTATGAGTCATTGAATCATGTTTAATTTGGACTTCCCCGTGCATGCTCTTTGAGGTGGACCCCATAGACCTCCATTATATGACTGAAAGACACGAACGGTTTGACCTAAAAATATCAAAATTGAAAATACTGCTGAAACAAACACACCTACATCTTGGATGCACTTGAGGTAAGCTAAAACATACCAAAAATTTATTTCAAAGTGAACTATCCCTTTAAGCAAAAATGCAAGAAACTGGACATTATTCATTTTCAACAATTTTAACTTTAATCCACAACCTCTGCATTACGACAGTCTTGAAGACAAGCTTCCTGGCGCATTATGATGTATGGGCAGGAGCACAGGTCACACGACACTCGGTTTGTTTACAACTATCGAATGCCAAATGGGTCAGCTCTCAAAAACACGCTAATTCTGACCCAATTGGTGTTCGATGTTATCTGACAGGAAGCTCGTGCTCCAGGCTGTCTTGAATGCGTTCAGGACCGTTTGCCAAGGTTTTTCTATAACAGGCCACTTTAGCCTTTTATAGAGCAAATAAACATGCTTCAACAAAGAAAAAAAAATGTCAACACAATCGGAATCAGCAATGAAAAATCATGATTTCCAAAGGGGGATCTGTGTGATTATTGCTGTGTTGCATCTATCAAATAACATCTATCAAAATAAGAAATAATAAGAGAGTCCATTATCAGTGTTCAGCTTTTAATGCAGGTAATGTGTTGTTTATTCAGATCTGGACATGGAAGAGTAAATGAGATAGGTTTGTTTCTTCTTTTTTTTTCAAAACGAACCTTAGAGTTAGTGTCCCAGAGTTGCATGAGGCCTATAAAGGGGACCAGTAAAATATGAGACATGGTAATGTTGTAAAACAGTGTAATGTAATGTCAGCATAACTGCTTGTGCACTGGTGTGCAGCGGCAACAAGTCGGGGAATTGTGTTTTATTGCTTACCTACACAATTAATCATGGAATTATGTCAGATGGTAAAGGCAGCTGGCATGTTTACGGCCATAGGCCAGATTTGCATACAAGCAAACCTTCAAAATGGGCTGAAGTAGTTTTTCCATTTTTTATGTACTGTAGTGTGAAGTGTGTTCATCACCAACTGCTAGCTAGCATTGAGTGTGAATATTAGCAAATGACCCCTAGATGCCCCTAGTGCCTCAAAGTTTAAACAGAAGTGTAATGCAGTTAATAAGACTGGATACATCTTGTGGAAAAAAAAATGTTAGGCCATGTTATCATGCTAAACAGTGTGGGTGGATAGTTGACTCGATGGATAAATAATATAGAGATGTTCTTGAAAATGATTAAAATGGTTAAAAGCAGAAGAACAGAGAAATAAACAAGCAATGGAAAATCATGCCAGATTGAGAGAATCAGAAAACAGACATTATTGAAATATTCTGGGTTAGTTCACCTTAAGGGATAGGGAGTTCACCTAAAAATTTAAATTTTGTCATCATTTATGTTCCAAACCTATATGACTTTCTTTCATCTGTGGAACCCATAAGGAAAACTGAACAGTTAAATTGACTTTAGCTCATAAATTAGCTCATATCACTATAGCCTATACTTAAAAAAGTTACGCAGGCATAAACTGAATAGAGTTTAGCGCTTTGCATCAGACTGTATAAGGATAATAAATGCTGCTATTATTATTAATTGTTTTTTCACAAGATTAATATAGGGAGACATGTTACAGTGTTTAATATTGTTATCTTTCTTTTTAGGGTTTCTGTTGGGTTACCGTGGTAAGGTTGATGAGGAATGCAGGACTGTTTGACAAAAAACTAAAAAACGCAGTATGCCGTTTAATTCTATATGTAGGTAGGTGTGTGAAGTGATAAAGTTTTGCTAATTAAATAACACATGTATGTTTTGGTTGGTAACAATATTGATAATATCTTTATTATACAAGTTTGTTTAGGCAATCATTCAATTTTGCTACTTAAAATGAACACTTACGTTTTGTGCTTTTAGTCATTGTTAAGCATTAAGTTGTCAAGGCAGTATCGAGCATTTTAACATTTATGAATTGGTTATTTTTTTAAGGAGAGAACATATGTAAAAAAATAAAATAAATGAATACATAAAAAAAGGTTATCATTACACAAATGCTGTTGATTGCTGAACCCAGAATATTTCTGAGCTGAACAGTGTGAGACAGACTGGTGCAGTTTGTATGAAATAGATCTGTAGGTTGACATCGCATCCTGCTATGCTTAAGAAGCAACTCTAAAGCTAATTTCAGAGCAATTTCTGTCAGTCTCTTGTGCGAGCTTTAAAAGTTGCAATTTAAATGTTATGCTAATATGCAGCGGGATTATCGTTTGCAAACGGTGTTTTGACAGGCTTCAACTTCATATCATGATCTCTTTCATGAAAAGACCACCACGGACGCACGCAAATCCGTGTGCAGGCATACAGTGACGTCCTTTTGTATTAAAAATGAGCAAGAGGTGGCGCTATTTCACTACAAATCTATAATTATAAAGCATGTTGCGGCAGGCAAACAAAAACGAAAGTCTTACAAGTTATGGACGTTAGCTTAAACCCAACATTTCGTACTGCTGCTAATCAGATGCATCATGGAAGAGGAACAACTGCGTGAAATGTCCAGGTCCTTCGTGGAGAATTTAATTTAGTTTTTAATTCAAATTTAAAATCAAGCTAAAAAGTGCTTGTTTTGGACATAGCCTAGATGATTAAAGGTTTAATAGAATAGACTAAAACTTATTTCCTCGTTATCAGTTGACCAATCAATGCTTGAACATGCAAACACGTGATATTGTATTCTTCCTTATCGTGAACCCAGTTTGTTTACACTGGAAAAGAGCATGTTATGTATTAACAGCCATCTGTAGAGTGTCTGTCAGCCGTCTGATGATTTCTTTTTCGTCGCAAAAGCAACAGGTAGGCCACGGCAGACAGTCCGTTTTTAGGATGAAAGAAAAAAAAATAATGTAGCCTATTTAAAATGTTATTGACTAGCATTCATCTGTTTTTCAGACCCAACTTTACCATGTTAACAAAAACTAAAAGTCTTATATAAAGAAATAAATTAGACTTGAACATTCAAAAATATAAAAAAAACAATAAATATTAAAACTTTTGATAAAACGCTGATCTTTTACAGAGCAACAATAGAGTCCGTGCTATGGTATCACTAGCTGGTTTGGAAATCTGTCAGTGAAATCGAAAACTCAGCTTTTTAACTTGGTTAAGACAGCAGGCAAAATTATGGGTACAGCACCACCCACCCGCAGGAGCTTTTTGATCAGGCGACAATTAGGCAAGCTAAAAATATTATATCCGACACTAATCATGCACTGTTTTTAGAGTTTGAGTTACTGACCTCGGGAAAGAGGTATGGGTTCCTATGTGTAAATATATTAGGTACAGGCGCTCATTTAAATACCTCTCTCAATTAAGCTCATAAATGACCAGTGATATGTGATTTTAATGTATGGTTTATCAGTGAAAATATTATGTACAATTTGCAACTGGTGATTTGCTCTTTTTGCACAGGTCTCTGAGAAGCCACAAAGCTTTTTTATGTATTTATTTGTATTGAACTGTTTCTGTGTTTTTGTCTTGTCGTAATCCTCATGCAGCAATTTCTCTTGATCCAAAGACTAATTTCTCCGGTGGGAGACAAATAAAGATACTCTGACTCTGAAAACATGTAGAACTCAAATATGCTTATGGATTTGTTTGAAAAATGTTCAAATGTTCCCTTGTCAACTAACTGAAACAAAATAAGTAGGCTATAAACGCCAACATATTTGGCCTTAAACTAGACCGCATCTTATTTGTTGTTGTTTTTTTTTTTGTTTTTTTTTTTCAGTTTAAACATGTTAAAGGACATCAAATGTTCTTTGTTCATCTATTTTCTTTTTTTTTTGTTGACTTCTTTCTCTTTCAGGGTGTATAATGAAATCTCTTATATGGATCCTGTGCTCTCTTGGCCTGCTTCTCTGTACTGATGCTGACAGTGGTACAAAACCTAATTTTGTCTTTATGATGGTGGACGATTTGGGAATTGGAGATCTTGGATGCTATGGAAACACAACCCTCAGGTTTTTTCAATTCAGTTTGTTACTTTTTTTGTTCTACAGGAAATCCACACTAGATTGCTGCCAATAGACATGTTATGTGATTATCTCTTACCTTTTAGCTGTTATGTACTCTGCATATGAATCAATCCCATTAGCCGTTTGTTGCTCATGCAAGCAAAGTAGATTTGACATGGATGGGATTTCCTTTTGATGGGTTTATATCATAGGTGAAGAAAGTTTTGATCATATTGCGAGATGGTCAATGGTCATCTCTCTCATAAGCTTAATGAGACTGTTGTGTTGTTGTTGTCCTGGCCTGCAGGACGCCTAACATTGACAGACTGGCCCTGGAAGGGGTGAAACTGACCCAACACATAGCTGCTGCGCCGCTCTGCACTCCCAGCAGGGCAGCCTTCCTCACAGGCAGATACCCTATTCGATCAGGTCCTGGAGTTACTGCTGAAATAAACAATATGTGCTGTTTTTAAAGCATTGTTGAGATTTGTTTAAAGACACTTCTGTAAGTGAGAGATTTCTGCTAAAGCGCAGGATTATTATTATTATTATTATTATTTGTCCTGTTTAATTTGCCCTTAATTAGCAGTACAGTACATTACAAAAATAACAAACTTTTATCACTGCTGAATTGTCATCATGTCTAATTATAACGTTTGCTAACATTTTTATTCAAAACTGCAATTTAAAAATAATAAAATCGTGGCAAAATATTAAATTAAAATGAGTTATAAAAAAAAAAATCTGATAAAGAAACCCCAGCTCTAATTACACTATATTAAACAACAACTACAGCTCGTTCTGTGTGTTATACATAATTATGTATTGTTTCTACTTCATTCCACATGCCCAAAACATTCAAGTTTAGGTTTTCATTTCAATCAAGTGTTTACATCTGTCCTATTGAACTTAGAAAACAGTCCTTACAATCCGGTTGACGTGGTTGATTTTTTTTATTCTGACTGACCTACTAGTCTGATTACAGTTGCATTATTAAGGTCCATGTAAATGCTACTGTTAGTGTATTTATTGTGTTCATGTTGCATTGCAAAACACTTTTGCTTCTATTGTTGGTATGGGTAGGTGTAAGGGAATAGTCAACAGTGTGATTATAGATTCAATTACAGAAATGAATTACATATGTAATTATTATTATTTTTTAAATATATTATAGTGTTGGTAAATAAGTACAGTGTAAAAGCATGTGCAATGTGTACACAATAAGTATCACTGTATCAAATCATTAATTTAAATGTTAATACATAATACTTTGTACTTAAAGACAATTAATATGAAGTTTTTCAGTTCATGTGCATGTTTTTTTTTTTTTTCTTTTTTGATGGCATAGGTATGGCAGCAACAAGCCGGATGGGAGTTTTTCTATTTACTGCATCGTCAGGAGGTCTTCCACAAGAGGAAATCACCTTTGCCGAGGCTGTAAAAGGGCAAGGCTATTCCACTGCTATAATTGGTATGTTACTTTCATAACCCTGGTTATCCAGTAAGAGTCCTGTACAGCAGTGTTTCCCAACCCTGTTCCTGGCGGCACACCAACACTGCGTGTTTTCTTTGTCTCCCTAATCAAACTCACCCGATTCAACCCATCAGCTCATTAACCCACCTGATTATGAGCTGATGGGTTGAATCAGGTGTGTTTGATAAGGGAGACAATGGCCTTTTCTCAATACCAAGTACGCAGACTTCGGACTTGCGTCCTTGGTAGTTCAGACTTGCAAGTTCGACTCCGGAGAACAAACTCCCGAGGATGTGAGGACGCAAGTCCGGTTCTTCTGCAAATGGAACAGAGCGTACTTGATCGCGTCACTCAGCACGCTCTACTCTATATTTTAGGCAACAATAAAACGAAATTTGCTACAACTCTGCATCTTTTCGTCAACAATAAGATGAAATATGTTATAAAACACCCCTCTGACTCTTGATTAACAAAAAACAACATAGCCTATAATAGCCTAATGGCCATGTGGTTCAGTCAACGCGATTCTCTTCACTGCATATATTATAACAAAATGAACATGATCTTTTTGTTTTCATTTTAAAAATATGAAACATTGGATTTTTATTGACATTTATCAAACAGAGACAGGGTTATGTCATTTTATTTTATTGTTCATATAGTGAAGACAATATAAAAAAAAATAGCCATGAAACCTTAAAAACTATTTTTTTTTTGCGCCATGGAACAAATTATAGTTTAATGAGACCAAAGATAGACTTATACACAAGACGAGTTATACGTCAAGGTTTATCCACTAGACTAGAGAGATCAGAGCCGGCGGCAAACGTCAGAAGCACTAGCCGAGGATAAGCTGTTCCAGTCGGGGTTGATATCGCTGAGTGTCCGCTGAAGGCTTGGATGTCAGAACTCCGAAAACGTCAGATGCATTTTACAATATAGGCGCTATCTTTATAAATAAAGTACAGATTTGAGATTTAAACAACCACATTCTCGCCTGAAACACTCTTAAAATTACATTTCATGACTCAATAACAGTAGTATTTTGATATTTCGCGGATTTTCTCCTCTCCCATTGACGCTTGCTGGTTGGTGCGAGGTGCATTCTGGGTTACCTGGCTATCTCAAGTCCACACAAGTCACCTCTCGATGCATCCTCGGTAAACGGGGCGGATCAAGAACACATCCGGGGATTTGAAGTGGACTTGGTTAGATGCGAACTTTGAATTGGAACAGTACTTCGGCAGCGACTGATGACGTTTCACAAGTCCACAAGAACACAAGTACAGACAAGTACGCATATTGAGAAACGGCCAAAGAATACACGCAGTGTTGGTGTGCCGCCAGGAACAGGGTTGGGAAACACTGCTGTACAGGATCACTGTGGGAAATGCCTCAGACGTGATCAATGACACGGTGGCTGACCGACAGGTCACTACTCACAGCAATGACACTAAAGCCCCACCTGCTGTACTTGCCGTCACCTACAATTGTGCAATCCTTAGCATATATTTTCTTTGTTCTGACTGCAGCTAGGGAAGTGTGGTGAGTAGAATTCCCTGTGACAGACTGTTACAGTGTCTTTTGTAACTGGTAGTGAGCTGTTATATCCTGTAGTAGGACAGTCACTAAACAATAAGCCATATCATCATATCGTCCAGCCTTAAAACTTGTATAGTTTTTTTTCAGTGTTTATTTAAAAATCCAATTATGCAGAATATGCGATGGTAAATATTTAATTGGTGAGTTAATACAATATAATATATAGGGTATGATTTTACCGCTAAATTCAACATATTGACACAAAATGATAACTGAAAATCCACTTTTCCATTCTTGGAGTCCAGTTGTTTCTGTGAATTGCAGCAAACCATTAGCTTCTCTGTTCTGTAGCTTTCGGAAGTCTGAAAAAATATACCTCAAATTTCTTGTCAAATCTAGTTGTACAGTCAATCGCATAGCTCTTTCCCGGACTGGACAAAAAACTGGGTCAATATTTTGTGCTTCCTTGTCATCCGTTCATCATCTTCGTTTTATTTTTTGCAAAGCATTATGCTACTATAAATAGACATCCACTCTTTCATAATTTGCGCGTGTAACGGAGGCCAGCTGGTGAGAGTTGTGCAGCCTAATGACTGCTAGGGAATGCAGTGTTTACTGTTTAGCGTCCTTGTTAGTGCACCCGCCATCACATTTCAGTGATCACAATCGCAGTTCAAGATCTTACAAATCAACAAAAAAAATATTCACTGGACTTAATGAACAGACCTGTCGCTCTCACATCTTTGGTCATGAAGTCATTTGAAAGACTGGACTGGTGCTAGCCTAACTGAAGAACATCCCTGGACCCCATGCAGTTTGTCTGTACAGCAAACAAGTCTGTGGATAATGCAGTCAACACAAGACTGCACTACATCCTGAAACATTTCGACAGACCTGGGACTTATGCAAGGATCTTGTGGACTTCAATTCAGCCTTCAATACCTTCATGCCTGATCTTCTCACAGTTGAACTGATCAAGCTTTACATGCCAACCCCAATCTGTCAGTGGATCACCAGCTTTCTAACAGACAGGCAGCAGCTATTGAGACTGGGAAAACTCACATCCAGGACTCTCAGCACCGGTGCTCCTCAGGGTTGCGTCCTCTACCCTCTGCTCTTCTCCCTTTACACAAATAACTACACTGCAAAAGACCCCTCTGTCAAGCTCCTGAAATTTACAGATAACACAACAGTCATCAGCCTTATCCAAAATGGTGACGAATCTGCTTAATGACTATAGGTTGAACAGATGGCTGTCTGATAACAACCTTGAGCTAAATATTCTCAGTGGAGAAGATAGTGTACTTCAGAAAATAAAAATAAAAAAACAGCACTGCCTCCACTCACCATGAACAGCACTGTGGCAACAGTGGAGTCAGTCAGGTCACTGTGCACTACGATCTCTCAGGCCCTGATATACAGTAGGACACTCACATAGACTCCATAGTGAAAAAGGTCCGGCAGAGGTTGTGGTTCAACTTGCCACAGGAGCTGCTGAAACAGTTCTACTCCGCTGTCATTGAGGATGTTCTGTGCTCATCTATAACTGTCTGGTTTGGTTTCAGCTTCTAAATCAGACATCAGGACACTACAGCGTACAGTCAGGACGGCTGAGAAGATTATTGGATTCCCCCTGCCCAACCTCCAAGATACATTACATTTACACCACCAGAGTGAGAAAAAGGGCTAAGAAAATCATTTTGGACCCCACACACCCTGCCCATCTTTTCTTTGAACTGTTGCCCTCAGGTCGGCATCAAATTTAGTGATTCACCATGATAAACCACTGGATCAAAAGCCAGCAGCAGCAGCTAAAGACTCATCTCAGGGACAAATATGGGTTCACAGCAAGTGGGGTACAGTGACAGAGCATGCAGCTCGCTGACTCACTTTGCAGGAAATGGTGCAAGCTGTAAAGCTGTCTTGTGGGAAATCAATGTTTGGTTCAAAAGGGGATTGAGAGAGTGTGTTTCACAGCTAGATCGGAGTATGGTTTTTTTGTTGTTTTTAAATTATGTGCATCCTTCATTAAATGACATACGCGTATTTCTCGGATACTTGAGTCACCAGATGATTACACACATAATGAATGGGAATGTGCATTCCTCCACTTAACTGTCAAACTGTGCAGCTGTGGCAAGTGAGTGTCCCCCCGCTGTGGTGTTGTCTGATCTGACCAGAATGCAGTGATTTCAGTGAACTAGAAACTAGAAGAAATATAACTGCAAGCAGCGATGGAGGGCCCAAGCCCCGGCGCCACCCCTGTAAGTTTAGGACATTTGTGTACAATGGGCAATATACATTTAACGTTTTTAAATGTAAGAAGACTATTGCCCTATTCGGACGGGACTAGTTTAACAGGGGGGGGGGGGGGGGGGAATGTAATTTTACTACAGGACGTCTGTAATAATAATGGCCAATTCACACAAATCGAATGGCCAATTCGATTGTTCCAAAGCTGCTTTACAGTGATGATAGGAAATCAAAGCAACAGAGATTGTTTTGGCTTAATGACAGCTCTAGAATGAAGTTATTTTCCAGCTAAAGTTAGGGGCCGCTAAAGGCCTCATTATGCTTCTGCGTCAACTCCACGGCGTAGCTACGTCATCACTGCTACGGCGTCGTGGCCGTTTTATACTTCTGCGTGAGGTTGTGGTGCATCGCGGTGCATTTCGCCGCCAGAACGCTAGGGGGGTTCGCGAATCTCTTTGGTTCCGTGCGCCGTGAGCGAAAGAGAGAGAATGTTGTTTTTGCAGCTGCCAGCTGGAGCTAATCGACGTTGAATAACAAGACGACACAAACTTTATCCCCACAGAATCAACACGGATGTCCAGGGCCCGTTCCACCCATAGACAATAAAATAAAGGTTCCACCCGAGCTGCCATAACGATACCTGTTCGGAATGACTTAAAGGATTTTTTCAGTCTCCACATGGAACTGTGCTATGCAGGATAATGTGTCCCGTGGCAGACTTGGTTAGTACTGTATTATCAATGATGTAACCGTGAACATTGTATTGAAAATAAACAACAAACTGTGTTTCAAAACAAACGTTGATTTATTGATTGATTGAAGTTTATTGCGAGCAAAAAAGAAAGAAAAGAATATAGACATTAACAATGAAATAAAAAAACAGTTTATTTTTAGATTAATTCTTTATTTACTTTATTTATAAGAGTATTATAATTATCAGAACGAGGGTGCAAATGTTAAAAATAGCGGGAGGGGGAAATCGGAAAAGCTACACTCCTGAAATTATGTATAATCTGACCAATCAAAGCCCTTGCTGTCTGCGTCGCCTCGACGCGTAGTTACAAATTTTTGGAGGTGCACGTCGAGCTACGGCGGAGGGGTCGGAGAGGGGTTCGTGTCGACGGATAGGGGTCTGCGGGGGTACGCCGTCGATTCGACGCAGAAGCATAAAACAGGCTTAACACAACACCGTTTTAACAGAAAACTCTTAAGTTCTCACTACGCAAACTTTAAAAACGCGAACCTGTGATAACACTGATGGCGTGCACATGCGTATTAAGAGTTCATTCTATGGCATGCACGTTTGAATATGTTGGATATATGCAGGTGCTTCATCAGATCTGAATATGGCCCAGATCCGGCGGACTGTGGTAAACCTTGGGATAAACAAAAGGATTTATCATCAGGATTTATGGGAAGTGTTCCCGGTTCCGGCTGACCTAATCCATGCAGCCTAACATTGAATTATAGAAGTCTATAGTGTGTTATGTGTATGCAAGGTCAAGGAAATGTGTTTTAGTCTAGCTTTGAACTAACAGAGTGTGTCTGCTTCCCGGACAATGTTAGAAAGACTGGAACTCATTTTAATGTTTAAAAAAACCAACACTTCAACAACACTTCAAAAGAATTATATTTGAAACTATATTTTGTAATTTTGGGAGCGCAAATGGAAGAAAACAAAACTAGAGGTATTTCAGGTTTCATGGAATGAGAACTCGATTGCTTACAGAGAGGCCTTAAAAGCTGCTAGATCTGCTTTTTTTCAACTCTGTTAGAAGAAAATAAACATAATCCTAGGCATTTATTGGAAACAGTGGCTAAACTAAAGAAAAAGAAAGCTTCAAGCCCAGAAGTGTCCAAGCAACACTAACTTTATGAACTTCTTCACTCAAGATTCAAGATTGATAATATCAGGGACAAAATATCACTATGCAACCATCTACTACAGTATCGGATCAGGGAATGCATTGTAGGCTACCTGAGGAAAAAGTTTTTTCATTTGTTGCTATAGGAGAGGAAGAATTTTGCAAACTCTAAATCTAAATCGACAACTTGTACAGTATGTTAGACCCTATACTGACTAAGCTACTGAAGGAGATGCTTCCAGATGTCATAGATCCTCTTCTTAATATCATTAATTCATCTTTGTCGCTAGGATACTTACCAAAAACCTTTAAGCTGGCTATGATAAAACCGCTTGTTAAAAAAATGGATCTTGATCATACAAAATTAGTCAACTACAGTCCGATCTCCAATTTACCTTTTCTGTCAAAGATATTAGGAAAAAACAGTATCCTCACAACTGTGTTCCTTTCTCGAAAACAAAAAAAACATAATCTGCAAGGATTTTCAGTCATGATTTAGACCGTACCATAGTACCGAGACAGCTCTCGTTAGAGTCACAAATGATTTGCTCTTATCATCCGATCGTGGTTTTATCTCCCTATTAGTGTTACTTGATCTTAGTGCAGCATTTGACACAATTGACTGCAACATTCTTTTAAATAGACTAGAAAACTATGTTGGGATTAGTGGAATTGCACTAGCATGGTTTAAATCATACTTATCTGACCGTTATCAGTTTGTAGAAGTAAATGTCTTATCGATCACAAGTTCAGTATGGCATACCGCAAGGCTCAGTACTAGGACCACTGCTGTTCACTCTGTACATTCTGCCATTGGGAGATATAATTAGGAAACTGGAATTAGGGCTGTGTCTGAAATCGCTCCGTATCCACTATATAGTGCACTATATCGGGTGTCGGCCATTTTGTAGTGGTGTCCGAATTCTGAGTGAACGACAACATTCCCTACATTCATTCACTACTTTTACCCACAATCCTCTCTGAATTCGAGTGTACATTCGATGTACACTTGCTGAAGCACTATTTTCCACAATCAAATGCGGTGAGAACTGAGCACGCATGAAAGTGCGGGGTGTAAGCTTAAACCAGAAATTACATTACATCCAGTGGAGGATTTGAAAAATATCTGTTAATCGTCGTTATGCTACGTTTACACCGGACGCGAATAGGGCGTCAGGCGCGAATGATTTCAATGTTAAGTCAATGCAAAGGCGATTTACGCACGTGAAAAATTCCTGCGGCGCGAATGAGGCATGGAGCGCGGTGCGGAAGACGCGAATATGCCTCATTTGCGTGAATGGCGCGAATTGAGCGTCTGGCGCATTAAAGCGCGTTATGCGCGAATGATTCAGTTAGGGCCATTTGTGCATTCACGTGTTTGACGCGAATTCGCGTCTGCCGCCCGAGTTGAAAAATCTGAACTTTGGCGTGAATTCATGCCGTTTTAACCAATCAGGAGCCTAGCTGCTTGCTCACGTGGTGAAGTGTCTGGATGCTTCAATAAATTATTTTGTTAATATGACTAAATGCATGGTGGGCTTATGCACAACAAAGCAAATGTTTTATCACTTAAAACATTATTTCTATATACGAGACATGTTCATTTTGTGTTGAATGTTATTTATTCCATATCTAGATTATATGAAATAGTATTATGTTGTAAAGACAATCAACATATGTGCATTCGTGTGTGGACGTGAGAGAGAGAAAGAAATCACAGGACAGGTTAATAACTTTTGAAGGCTGGCTCTACCCAGATAGCAAACTGACATTGAATCAACGTGGAAACATGACATCGAAACAACATTGCTCTGACATTGTTTTGCTCATCGAATTAACGTTGAACCAGCGTCAGACGCGTCATTCTTTCAAAACTAGCGGAAAATCAAGATTTCAAAAACTTGAAATCAAGGTTGTTTCAACGTTATGAAAGCAAACCAATTTTCGATTTTCATTTAGCTTTGAAGAATGCCGCATCTGACGTTGGTTCAACGTTAATTCGATGAGCAAAATCAACGTTGTTTCGATGTCATGAGAAACGTCGTTTCCACGTTGATTCAATGTCAGTTTTCTGTCTGGGTATTTATCATCAAAACAAAAATAAATGACAGATAGATTAGATGGACGAGGGCGAGGGTGATCCTCGCTCCGATGCGGGACAACAGGTCATCAAACTGGGCGCGTGACAGGCGGAAGTACCGCTGACAGCGGCCGTCATCCAGGCGCAGCTGGAGCGAGCAGATGGTGAAACTTGCCAAACGGTTTGGCTCCGAAGGGTCTGATGGACACAAATATACGGCGACGATGATCCCCACGCCGCTGTTCTAGCTCTCCAGAGTAAATACAGAGCGGTAACTCTCTTGATGAATGTTCGGTCGACATAAAAACAATGGCCGCCAACGGATTTTGATTCTGACGCGTGTCACGCGTGTAAATTTCGCTTCAAACTTTTGTTTTTACGCGCGCCAGTTTCGCTCTTGACACGCGAATTAACACAAAGTGGTCAAGCGTCAAACTAGACGCGTCAGGTGCGAATTTGACGCGCGATTCGCATCCGGTGTGAACGTAGCATTAGGAAGCGTATTCATTCGGATATAATAACGGTCGCCGGAGGGCGTGGAAACGAGGTCTCTCATGACATCGAAACAACATTGATTTTGCTCATAGAATTAACGTTGAACCAACGTCAGACGCGGCATTCTTCAAAGCTAAATGAAAATCGAAAATTGGTTTGCTTTGATAACGTTGAAACAACGTTGATTTCAAGTTGATTTTCCGTTAGTTTTGAAAGAATGACGCGTCTGACGTTGGTACAACGTTAATTCGATGAGCAAAACAATGTCAGATCAACGTTGTTTTGATGTCATGTTTCCACGTTGATTCAATGTCAGTTTGGTATCTGGGGTGGTCAATAGTTCAATATCTACCATCAATTTAATTGTATTAACTGCCCTTATAAATGTTAGAATGTCACGAAAATAAAAAATGACAACTTATCGTTACAAAATCATTATTTATTTTATTAAAAGTTAATAATTCAGGTTTGGTTGTCAGTACCATAGCAACGCTCAACTTTCGCTGGAATTGTCGGATAGGAACCATCCGTAGCTTTTCGCACAAGTTCAAATTTTGAACACATCCGGATGACCAACGGACACGGTTTTCTTCGCACCGCACTCGGTCGGACCCGTTTCAGACCCATTTGCATGCGGCCTGCGAATCTCCATAGGAAATGAATGACTTCCGGTCATTTCGCAGCCGCATCGGAGCTGATTTCAACTGCCAGTGTCAGCATCCGAATTCACTCACTTCATCTCGTTCACTCCTCGCAGATTTAGTGCACTCAAATGCCATCCACTGCTATATAGGGATTAGTGAATGAGTGAAGTTCAGTGAATGAGTGAGCGGTTTCAGATACAGCTTAGCTTTCACTGTTATGCCTGATGATACTCAACTCTATATTTCTTCAAAATCTAACGAAACCTACCAATTCACAAAAAAATATCAGAATGCATAGCTGATATAAAAAAAATTGCATGACGAGTAATTTCCTACTACTAAATTCTGAAAAGAAAAAAAAAACAGAGATTCTGAGGGGATTAGTATTACTTGAGGTAATTCATCCAGGCCATTTTACTAGTAGTGGAACTGGAGAAAGAGAGTAGGCTATGTACTTTGTGACAAATAAACATGGAAATAAATCCTGTTGTTCACTATTTTTATTTGCATGGTCAGTGTCATTGTGGGATTTGGTTCTTTTGCTGTTGTGGACTGTAAGAACCTTTGAAATAATTGAAATAATTTAGAGAAGTTAATGGGCATATAATAATGTCAAGACCTGCCTGGAAGTACTTTAGCCGTGCGTTTCCCTGAAAATAATTGCACACCTTAGAATGTTTGTCAACCAATCATATTCAAGCATTCAACAGCCCCCTAGTGAAAATCAAGATAATTCATATTTCTCCATTAAAAATTATCAAGCCCTCAAACGAGTGCTCGTTTATTGACTTTCCTCAGTGAAACTCGCCTTCATTAGATTCCAGTTCTTATAAATAAGGGGTCTTGAATGTGGACTAAAGAACCTATCAACTGACAGTTGAGGTAAGGGTGGGCACGCAAATACTGTGTAGCTGTCCAGTGCAGAAACATTTTCAATAACCCCTGGAGATTAACAACCCATGTCAAGGCCATTAAGGCACATCCTGAAGGAATCTACTTGTCCCTTTCCTTTTCTGAGACCGAGTTCAGAGAAGCTAAACAAGCAGACACTCTAAAATCGACAATTCTCAATGTCACCTGTAACACCCAAGGGGCGAGAGAGGGACCAAAAGGTTTTGTTTGATATTTGTGAGTCTGTTGTCTCTGGTAAACATGGGAAATTTGTTGTTTGCAAATGTCTGTGTAAAAAAAAAATTATTGAAAAAAACTTGGTGATATGAATCACTCTCGATCTGGTTTGTTATCACGAGGTAGGCCTATGTAAATCAGTGGGCGGGGCTAAACTGGCCATGTTAAATTAGGCGTTGATGTTATTCTGCGGGGGTGGTGTTTTATCCTCTTTGACGACATGGTTCCCCACTTTAAATCGAGTCGTTTGCTGAGCCTGGTGTAAATAAAAGCTTTTATTGGACTAACAAGGACGTTTTCAGTTCTGAAACTTAAAGAATATTCTTATAATATGATGACCTCTTAGATGTCAAAAGCTCAAGGAAAGTTTCATTTCTCATTTCATCACCCCTTTAAAATTTACTCTTATTTTAAAATTATTTTAAAAACTGTAATGGACCGTTACAGTCTACGCATTTATTGTGTTTAATCTGCATGCTCAGAGGAGTAATATATTATGCACATTATATATAGTTAGCCTGGTAATACCAAACTCTGCTACTTCGCTTTGCTTCGTAGACAGAGTCTGGAGTGGCATCATTGAAAAGTGGTTTGGTTATGCGCCAGCTCAGCCGCATCGAAACCATCAAGCAAAATACCGGAATGCACATGGCTGTGAACGACTTTTGTAGATCATGTGAAGTAATTCTACGCATCCACAGCACAATCGGGGCCTCTTAACTAATATTTGACAGTAGAGAGAAACAGCTCTTTTTTCAGTCTTTTCTGTGTCTGTCGGAAATGCTGCAACTTAATTGCAAGATTTCAGCATGACATGGCAATATTTAAAGGGGGGGGGTTGATTGCGATTTCACTTTTTTCATTTTAAATAGTGTGTAATGTTGCTGTTGGTGCATGAACAGTATCTGCAATTTTGCAGTGCTGAAAATTCAGAGATATCGTCTTTTAAAAATCAGGAAGTTGAATGCCTACAAAAATGACTTGATTGGGACTACAGCCGGGTTTTAGACGTCACTAACCCATACATTTACATCAACCCTCCCTCCGGAAAATGCAACAAAGGGCATGGCCATATCTCTGTGGCTCGTCGAGTGTGTTATGTTCATCAGTTGTCAGGTCTTCTGTGTCCAGGCTTCCAACGGATGCTGTACTTTGTCAACAATAGATACAATTTATGTTTGATTATATTCCTGAAAGTGACGATCGTAATTTAGCTCTCTGTGCTGCGCATTTTACGGAAGACAGCTTCCAGAATCTCCACGAATTCAATGCCGGATTCAACAACAAACTGTTACTAAAACATGAAGCAGTTCCAATTTTAAAACCAGAGGCAGCAGTTGTTGGGCCACAACCTGTAAGTAGGCTAAGACTTAATCATTTTAAATGTATTTGCATGTATAGTTTCAGATGTAATATTTTAGTTTTGTCAAATGCCAGCGCTGGCTTTATATCCACTTAGTTGTGCTATTTCGTGTCTACGACAAACGCATACAAACATTTTGGACCTGAATTTGTATATGTACTCATTTTTTTTTCGCTTTGATAAAGAACGTAAACCAATGTCAACGCTGTTTGTGTATGTAATAGCCATTCAGTTCAAAGCTATTGTGTAAAACAAACGTGTATAAAGTTATATAAAAAATATAGGCAAATTACCATTCAGAAACGTTAAGAGCCGTGTTTGCTGAGGTTCTGCTTGACTCTCTTGATTCTGGCTCATACTCATACTGCAGTATTGATACCATTATGTACATTTGATTGGAATACACATGCAACTTTCGCCTGTAAAGGTAATGGTCGTTGTGATGAAAGAACAGTTTCATTATGTGTGGGTGATGGAAGGAGACACAGGGTTGGCGAATACTGGGACTCTTGCACTTTTACTTGCACAACTCTTTTCACAGTGCAAGGTCACGCTCAAATAAAGTTAACTCACAATGTCAAAGGCAAATATAAATAATAGGCGATAACACTCTTCCCACTGAACACAGCTTCAAATGGTTACAGTTGTGATAATACAGTACATTCCCACTGGAAACAGTTTTGTCGAACACCGTCGCAGTGAAAACTCTTCCCGCTGAATACAGCTTTCAAATGTCACGCATTCGGTAACAGGACACCATAGGATACGTGAATGAGCTGCCAGTCTCTCTCTCTCTCTCTCTCTCTCTCTCTCTCAAACTGCCGTCCGCACGGTCTGCTTGTCATTTGAACTTGACCCACTTATTCACCGCTCGGCTCCATCCCTGCTCTCCCACTACAGACTTTGCTGAACCACGCCCCCCTCGCCACAGGCGTTAAGTATCCGGACAACGTGTACTATAGTTTAGCCAATCACAACACACCGGCCCAAACTAACCAATCAGAGCCCACTGCCTGTTTCTGAGGGAGTGGTTTCATAGAATCAGGAAGTCAACCGGTCGTTCATATGACAGAGGAGAACGCGGCTGACAATAAAGGTGAAATTTATGAAAAATAAGACTTTTTAAAAAAGAAAAAAACACGAATACATGTTATATTGCACCCCATAAAGACAATTATGCAAAGAAAAAAAAGCAGTAAACCACCCCTTTAAGAACTGGGAAAAAAAGCAGACACTGACGTGTCAAAAGCATGCTAGTTCGAGCTCGACAGATAAGAGACCGAGATACTCGGGAGTACGGCCACAACATCACCTCCATTCAAGATGTTTAACAAACACTCTTCTTGTTCGGGCTTCAGTTTGCAAATGCCGGTAATATTCTCCACAACAGAGCGAATTGCATCTTGTGTCTCCATATCTGCGGTCGTTTTCGCTTTCCCCAATCTTAAACTCGGTGCTCAGCGTCTATGTCACGGCTCTCAGCCCGCCCTCTGTTCGTTGATTGGGCCTGCTGTTTTTAGGCCAGAGGAAAACTAAGAGACATGTCGCTGTCTCAGACTGAGTACAGAAGTGAAATTAAATAGAGTGGAAGTATGAAGTCTGACATAGTCAGGCTAATATATAGTGGCTTCTCCTTCTACTTTTTTTCTTAGTGATATTTATTGCCATTTTATCAGGAAGTGACGATTTTGTTCTCTTCGACTCACTGGATAGAAACGGTGCTTTATTCGCACATTTTATATGCAATACTACAATTTTGCAAATATGTTAAATTCGGATTGGATTGATTTTTATTTCAAAGGGACCATGTGCAATTAATAACATAAATGTAAACATTTGATGCATTACACAAGAGCTAGCCTTAGGCTAATTTACATCTGCAGTCCCCCGGCACAAATAAATACAGATACATACAACACAGATTAAAATATCAACATTACTCAAGAATATGTGGCATATCAAACATAAAACATCAAACATTCTTCAAGAGCATATAACATGTACTTAATGACCTCACTGACACGCACACACACACTCACACACTAAAATCACAACATACAACGATATGTCCACCCACAACCCCTTCTCAACCCTATAATAAAGAGGTAAATGTGACTGAAAAATAATATTACCCAATAATAAATTAGTGGATACATTGCTGTGAAAATTTTAAATGTTTTTTTATATTATCTTTAAAGTGCCCAAACGAATCACATGTTTTTATATTGTCTGGAATTATATTCCATTGTATTGCAGCTTTGATAGAAAAGGCTGCCTGCCCAAATGCTGAATAGCGAAAGGGTACAGTACAGCTATATACGGAAACTATTCTAGTGGTCCGCACAGAGCCACGGTAACATATATACTCACGCAAACATGTGGGGGCCAGACCTTTTAAAATTTTATAAACTGTGCATAAATTTGAGAATAATCTAAAATTTTCAAAAGTTAATAGATTATACTTCTGAAGTATGTCACAGTGATGGTGCCTGAGTGGCTTTTTGTCAAAAATTTTCAGGCCCTGTTTGTACAGGGATTCTAAGGGCCTAATTGTTGTTTGGCTAGCCTGCCCCCAGCAGGTGATACAATATGCGATATGTGAGAAGATAAGGGCATGTAGAAATATCTTAGCAGCCTCTATTGTTAGAAAGGATCTAATCTGTCTGGTTTTGACAAAACAAGATTGTTTTTATACTGCCAAGGGCGTGGTAGCTCGTACCAAAGGTGTGGTGAGCTGGAACCTGCTTATGACACCTGCCACTGCTTACGTCACGTTCCACCGCAAACATCCAATAGCAAAATTCAACTGCTGTAGCCACCGCTCAACCTGAAGAGGGCAGCGCTCAGACGTTTTTACACCATATATTGTAGAATTAAAACACTTTATACCCAAATATCAAGAAAGTTATTTGAATTAATGAACAGCAGTAATAAAGCCCCATTCTTACAGATCAGTAACTAAAAACAGTTGTTTTTTAGGGTTTAGTTACCCTTTAAAGAATGTTGTTGTCACTCCCATAAATAGCTTAAAGGAGCTGTATGTAAGATTGTGGCCGAAACTGGTACTGCAATCAGTTTCAAATTACTGTAGAGCAGTGTATCCCCTCCCCCTCCCCCCTGGCTTGAGGTTGCCAGATAAGCTGCAGGATCCAAAATATTTATTCTCCCACCCGTTTGTAGCTGCAGCTGTGGTAAGCAGAGCTGGCAACCTGAATGCTGCAACACTACTCACTTCGTGAGGGTGGAGCATCAGACCAAAACACAACATGACAGTTGAGGGCTGCAACTTCACTTTTTAAATGACAATATCCTGGCTGGACATCTGTTGTCAGTGTTATAAGTATTTGAAATGAACATGATTTCTTATAGCCTGGTAATACCAGACTCTGCTACTTCACTTTGCTTCGTAGACAGAGTCTGGAATGGCATAATAGAGAAGTGTTTTCTCTCTCGCAAGGGGGCGCTTCTCTAAAGTTTAAAATCATTGGTTACCCGTAAGCCAATCAGATCATTTTATTTATGACGTATGTTATGCGCCGACATGGCCGCATCGAGACATTATGCATCGAACTCAAATCTATGATCGAACTTCCACTGTAGACAGGGAGCGGCGCTTTTGTAAGGGCTGCAAAATGTGTGCCAACCGGGAATGAACAATTCACAAACTAGGTTATTTATATGAATTACTGAGTTGCGGCCGCCCCACAATGTCGGCTTGCCCTGCTCTCACGAGCCATGACTGATTTAGCTTCCGCCGCCCCGCAGCGCTGCGAGGACGAGCCCCTGCTCTCACCCTTTACTGTCTATGGCTCTCACGAGTCATGAATGATTTAGTTTCCGCCACCCCGCAGCGCCGCGATCGAGGGCGAGACCGAGCCGCTGCTCTCGCGAGTCATGAATAGGAAGTTCATTTTACTGATTTTCTGAGTCGTTCGAGTCATTTTGTTTGTGGCTTAATGTTATCATTTTAACAGCCAAATTCCCTGATCACATCCACCTAAGCAATGTTGATCATATTCTGAATTAAGAAATCATAATGCAGTAAAAAATGATTTACAAGGAACATAAATAATCACTTTACCTTGCTTCCGAGTCTTACGTTCATTTGTCACGTGACATACACAATGAACAGATTGTTCATGAATCAATTATCTGGGACTAATGCAGCTGGATGTCGAAACGAAATATGGTGGATTATTATTATGATAATAAGAGCGCGCCAGGAGCGTTCACAGCCGAGGAAACCGACGTTATTGTCATCATTGTCATGGCCGTAAAACTGACGTTGTAAGTTATGTCCTTATATAGTTATGCATATAGTTATGGCCAAACAGGTCTGATCCGTCATTACTACAATTAGCCTGAAAAAAAATGGGTAGCCTAAATGCCTAAGCTTGAAGTGTTAATATTTGTCCTTGTTATAATGATTTGCAAAAATAAAAACGTCTGCACGCGCCGGTCCTAGCTGTAAACACTGATGATGCGAGCGAAATACCGGAGTGAACATGGCTGTAAACGACTTTTGCTTCAGTTTGAAAAATCCCGGAATGTTCTCCATAACAGAGCGAATTGCATCCCGTGTCTTGTTTCCCATTTCTGCGGTTGTTTCGGTATTCGGTTTTCGATTTCTCTAACCCACAATGTACTCCTCGGCGCTTAGCGGCTACGTCACGGCTCTCAGCCCGCCCTCTGTTCGTTGATTGGCCGGCTGTTTTCAGGCCGGTGGAAAACTGAAAGATAGGCCGCTATCTCAGACTGACTGCAGGAGCGAAATGAAATTAGCGGAAGTAGGAAGTCTGACGTAGTCAGGCTAGATTTCTTTATGTCTAGTGACACATCAGGGCCATTTTATGATTATTTGAAATACATTTCTTACATACAGCTCCTTTAAATGTGTGTGGACATAACCATATTAAGGACTCAAATACATAACTGACAACCATATTCTGCTGCTTTGTTTTTATTTGCTTTAATGTATATATATATATATATATATATATATATATATATTTTTTTTTTTTTTTTTAGGGAAATGGCACCTGGGTCTCAACTGTGAAGACAGTGCCGACCACTGCCACCATCCTAACTCTCATGGCTTTGACTACTTCTACGGCACCATTATGACACATCTTCGGGACTGCCAGCCTGGACATGGCTCTGTCTTACATAACGTAAAAGGTCACATCCCATACAAGGCCATTGTCATTGGTCTGGTTTCCCTGGTGTTACTCCATATTAGAGGGACAATAACTGTGACCAGGAAAGTAGTTTTATTTTTTCTGGTTCTGGTAGGGGTGTTTGTGAGTCTCTTTGGTGTGTTGTTGTATACATTCCCCAATCTAAATTGCTTTGTCATGCGAGGGGCGGAGATTGTTGAGCAACCATATACATCAGAGAACCTCACTCAAAGGATGACCAATGAAGCCATAGAGTTTCTGGAAAGGTATGTGTCTACTTTATATGTTAAAGTGCAAAAAGCTTTTAGGTACCCAGTTTGAGCCTACAAATGTTTTAAAACATAATTATTACAAACTAATATCAAGTGAAATAGCCAATCCAGTTTGAAAGGTCTTTGAGGGTTTCGCTTAAGCCTTTGCATTATTAATTTGATTAACCCTCTGAATTTAAAGGTAGAGAGGTAAAGAAATTCTGGTAAAGAGGTAAAGAAATAAAGGTAAAGAAATTCTGTCATGATGTGCTCATTTTTATTGTCAGGTTGCTCTTGCAACTACAACGAATAGGGCCAAAATGTAGAAGTACAGCACACAACTAAATTCAGAAAAGATTTGAAAACACTAGGAATCTAGGACTCATACACTTGCTGACTTCAAAAATGGTTATAGAGAAAAACTGGGCTTAAAACTGCACTAAATGATTGAGAATTACACATGTCCAGAATTTTAAGTAGTTTCGCACACAAACTCACACAGAAACATCCTCCTTGTTGCTAGGAGACGCATGACAAAAGAAAACAGAATGTGTTCTAAAATTGTCTCAAAATATCAAACATTTTTTTTAAAATTTACTGTCTGAATGGAAATCAGTCTAAACCTAAAAAAGAAAATGTCTGTGTCCATCATACACTCAGGGTCGGCCTTAGTATTTGGGCGCCCTTAGCAGCTTTTCAAAATGAGGCCCACCTACCTACAGCAAATTAGATTTTTTTTTTTAAACCAAATCATAAATATATCTCTATATGGCTCTGTCTCGAACAAGAGGATAAATCTACTGCTGCTGCCAGATCTCAAATAACAAAAAAATATATATTTTAGTTTGATACAAGACTAACTATACTAAATCAAGTGAAAAAGTACTAATTTTCATAATATTTTATTTTCTTCATAGGAACATTTATTTTTAACGAAAACATATAAACTGTTATAGACATACCTACTATAAGCAGACCTGTTACTGTCCGAGGCTGTTAATCGTTCTAATATTTATTATATTATACTTATTTTGAATTGTAAAAAAAAAAAAAAAGAAAACCAAAAAAACACTGACGCCTGACATGGTGTTTCTTATTTGTCGTCTCTGATTTAAATGCAATATCTCTCTGCCTTAATTCTTAGCTGTATGAGACAATCAGTTTATTGGTGAATTGTGTTTTTTATCTGTAAAACCAATTATTTATTCTTATAGTAATGATCAAGTTTAAATTGTCTCCTTGCACTATTGTGTGCATTGTAAGGCACTGTAAGACATGTCATATACAAAGCCTTATGAAACCTCACATGGAAGCAAATCCCTTTCAGCCAGGCTCTGAACCCTGATCTGATGGGATAATACAACCCTGAAATTATGTGCTTTGTGTTTGTCCAAAGGTAATGCAAGATGGAAAATAAAGGGTTTTCTGTTTGTTTGTTTGTTTGTTTGTTTGTTTGTTTGTTTTCCCACAGGAATTCACAGAGTCCTTTCTTGCTTTTCTTCTCATTCATTCAAGTCCACACTGGACTTTTTGCCTCTCCTTTCTTCAGAGGGAAGAGCCAGCATGGCCTCTATGGTGACGCTGTCATGGAGATAGACTGGAGTGTAGGTAATGACTTTTGACTTTGCCTTTTCATATAAATATTCTAAATATAAATTGATACGTTTAAAAAAGCAAGTTCGACAAAAGTATGTGGACACCTCCTTTACTACCATTTTTGAATTTGGGCACCCCATAGCCATAGCCTATATAATACCCTCTCAATAGTTTCGTCAGACTGTTATCTTAATTGGGATAGGTAATTTAATAATGGAAATTCTGTCAGCATTTATTGACCCTGACCCTCATTCCATTCCAAACCTGGCTGAACTATCCCTTCGGAAAAAATAAAAGGGATAGTTCACCCAAAAATGAACTGTCATCAGTTACTCACCCTAATGTTGTTTCAAACCTGAATGACTATTTGGCTGTATGATATTTTGAAGAATGTTGTTACAGTAACCTAACAGTTTATCTGACCACTTACTTGAAAACAAAGAAAGACATTTCTTCCTTTATGTTCCACAGAAGGAAGTCATAGATAAGAGGATGAGTAAAATAATGACAGTACTCAATTGTAAAATGAGTAAAATGACAGCAGCACTCAATTGTAAAATGAGTAAAACACAATTCAGTACTGCACTGCACTGTAAAATTTAGCCTTTTAAATAGTAGTTAAGATAAGTAGATAAGCTAAATGTTAAACCAGTTGATTTTAGTCTTTTTATATTGATCTTATTGTCACTCAGACGTCTCACCATGGTGTTTTTAGGTCAAATCATGCAGACTCTGGAGCGCTTAAACTTGAAGCAAAACACTCTGGTGTACATGACTTCAGATCAGGGCCCTCACCTGGAAGAGATTTCTATTCACGGAGAGATGCACGGGGGTTATAGCAGCATATACAAAGGTATTCTGTCCCATAGAATAGTCATGAGGGCCAGTTTATCAATCCTTGTGAACAAAGCATCACCTTTCAACATTATTTTCAGTTTAAAATTTGAACAGTAACTGCGATTTCACTCCCTCTGTTTCTCCATACCCTCACTGGAGCAGCTGGTAAGTCTACCAATTGGGAAGGTGGGATTCGGATACCGGGTATTCTTCGTTGGCCAGGTGTCTTGCCTGCTGGGAAGGTCATTGATGAGCCCACTAGCAACATGGATATTTTCCCCACGGTGCTAAATTTAGCTGGTGCTTCCATACCTAGTGACAGGTGAGAATCTGTATCTGTCAAGAATTTGGTTAGTGAGACAACAGATACAAGATGCAGATATAGACCTTATGTAGCCCCGCCCCTTTTCAGCACTGCACTCGTTGTCTTTTGTCTTCCGTTCTGTACTTTCACAGCGATCTTGTAAATGAATGAATAAATGAACGGCTCGTTTTAAAATCTTCCCGGTCGAATGACATTTGTTAAGACATCTACTTTAAACACTATAATCCTATGATAACTTTCGTTAACTTTACAGTAAGTAAATCCACTTCAAAAGCTAATCACCCTGGACAGCGATGCCATAGAAATATGCAGAGCGACCGCAAAAACGAAAGTTCAAAGACAATATTCTAAATATGGCTCTGCCCTTGTTCCTCTGGTGCATAAGGTCTATAATAGATGCTAATAATCAGGAGATAGATTGAAATATTTGGATATACAGAAATCAGTAGATTAGATTGTGTTTTCAGTCACTTAATAAGATGAACATATGCCAAAATTAGGTAATTATTACAGAATAATGATGTTTTGTGTTATAAATATGTTATCACTAAATATGTTAGTAGTTGCAGTGTATTACAACTTGTTTCCATTACAGAGTCATTGATGGCCATGATCTCTTGCCTCTGCTGCAAGGACAAGTGGAGCGTTCTGAACATGAATTTATGTTTCATTATTGCAATGCCGAACTGAATGCTGTCCGATGGCACCCTCCTAACAGTGAGTAATTTCAATGCACCCATCTTTCTACACTCTCAAAGAAGAAACTAATAACTATTTTGATCATCTATAGAATTTTAGTCTTTTAGTTGTAAAGTACACCTTTTGCTGAGTTGCTCTTCAAGTGATTCAAGATAGATACATAAATGTAATATAAAATATACATTTCAAACACTTAGTCGAGAAAACAGTCTGTAATAAAATAAGAACAAATAAATGAACTACAAGCAATAGCACAAATAGACTATTAAACAAAGTTATACATTAAATAAACAGTGCTAGATTAGCTACTTGATATTGTAAGTAGCCTACTCAAGTAGCCTACTCAAATTTAAAATAACTGCATAGACATCAGTGTATAAATTACATATAGCTGAATCCTTATTAAAGTTACACAAGTTATTTAGTCAATGAGTGGGAATATTAGGCTGCCGTCACTTTAATACGTAAATATTGTTTGGATCCAATAAACTGATACTGTAGACATGCATTTTCTTTTGAACTGTTTACTTTCACTTAAGACATAACCGTGTTTACTAGGATATTCGCCAAGACAGACGATTTGTCATAATTTTGTGTGAAGTTGTCTGTTAAAACACAGGGTTCACGTGCTGTCACACTGCTTTCTGGGCTTTTTTGTTCATATTTGTTTGTTGTCAGTGCTATACTCTTGATAATAACAAAAAGACACCCTATTGAATTATATGGTTTTATGAATCAGGACATAATAAAAAATAATGGTCCTTGGCGGGTCTTAAAATTAGCTTATTACAACCTCAGATGAACAACAACACATGACATATTACATTGTGTCATTATTTATTTAAAGGAACACTCCGACTTTTTGGGACTTTAGCCTATTCACCTTACCCCCCAGAGTTAGATAAGTCCATACATACCTTTTTCATCTCCGTGCGTGCTATAAGTCTGTTTGACGCACCCACCGCTAGCCTAGCTTAGCACAAAGACTGGATGTGAATGGTTGCAGCTTTCATACTGATCCAAATGAGTGACAAAATAACGCAAACGTTTTCCTATTTACATCTTGTGGTTTGTATAGTCACAGAGTGTGCAAATATCAAGGCCATATGAGACACAGACATCTTTTGACCGTATAAATACTATATTTTCTGAAGGGGAAGCACTGCTACTTGGGCAGAGTGATAACAATCACCTGAGACGCACCGTGACGAGGAGCAGAGAGTTCGCTTCGCTCAGCGTTGGAATAAAGAGTCAGCAATTACTAACGTTAGATAGAAAAGCATAGTTTATCATGGGTGTTTGCTTTATTGTATGAGCTGTGACAATAAACAGGGGAGACCAGGTAATACAGTACCATGTTTCATTGATTTCCAACCAAAAACGCACCCAGATTTATAAATATCACATGAATAAATAATTATTATTACAGGAATCAATATATTTTAAATGCAATTTATTAGCTGAACCAAACGTATTCAACAGTAGCCTATATGCTGACTCTATTACCCAAACACTGAGCGAACTCTCCGCTCTTCACCACGGCGTGTCTCCGGTGATGCGGTTATTACGCCGTCAAAGTAGCAGTGCTTCGCCTTCAGAGAATAGTTCCCAGGTTTTATACGGTTAAAAGATGTCTGTGTCTCATTTGACTTTGTTATTTGTACATTATGTGACTATACAAATCACAACATGTAAATAGGAAAACGTTTGCGTTATTTTGCCACTCATTTGGATCAGTATGAAAGCTGCAACCATTCACATCCAGTCTTTGTGCTAAGCTAGGCTAGCGGTGGGTGCGTCAAACAGACTTATAGCACGCACGGAGATGAAAAAGGTATGTATGGACTTATCTAACTCTGGGGGGTAAGGTGAATAGGCTAAAGTCCCAAAAAGTCGGAGTGTTCCTTTAACAAAAACTAGGCCACAATGGAAAAGCTACTAACTTCATTAGCAAAGTGTAATCATCTCTATAAAAGCAGCGGTTTTGGCAGTTTGCTGGTCTGGAGCATTCAGGTGTGTTTTAACACAATTCCAAGGAGGACACCAACAATGATCTTGGAGAAGCAATTGATGCTGCCATCTATCTGAGAAGGGTTAAATAAGTCCATTATTCTACTGTAAGGAAAATTATTTGGTGGACATCCCAGCAAATGTCAGACTGTGCAATGCTCAGATAATCCCAAAGGTTGCTGCGGGTTTATTTCTCAATGCCGACAGGGAATGACTGAGATGGCCTTGAGCAAGGACCCTGACTTCCAATCGCTCCCTGGGCACCACAGCAAAATGGCTGCCCACCTGGTCTGTGTCTACAGTTTGCATTGTGTGTGTGTTCACTACTCACTACTCCTTATGTGTGTGCACTAACTGGTATGGGTTAAATGCAGAGAATTATTAGGCCAGCACTCTTAAAACAATTTGAGGTATAAACTTTGAGTGAAGCCTGCTCCAACCTCCATTTATTAAATGCAGAGAACAAATTCTGAGTATGGGTTACCATACTTAGCCTTCACATGTAACTTTTTTCTAAAAAAGGAGCGGGCCAAAATTCCTCAAGAATGAGGCTTAAACTGTCATACAGAAAAAGATTCCCTCAACTTGTTGCTGCTAAAAGTGGCTCTACAAGCAATTAAATCATAGGGTGTACTGTACTTAGTTTGTCACCCAAAGCTTTTCCATTTTGCCTTTATTTTTGTTAAATAAATAAATGACATAGTGTAATATGTCATTCGTTGTTGTTCATCTGAGGTTGTATTTACCTAATTTTAAAGGTTCTCTAAGCGATGCTGGGCCAAAACATTTTTTGTCACATACATCAAACGTCTCCTCACTATCGGCTAGTTGCCTGTCCCCTAAACACACTGTAAAAAAACGCGGTCTCTGTAGACACCACAGGCTCCACAAACGGCAACAAAAACAATCATGTCTTACCCGGACCACGAAACCTAACAAACAGTGTTCCAGCCAATCACTGGCAAGAAGTATTTGAGGGTGGGTCTGGGGGGTTAGTGCGCGTGCACATGAAGGGTGTGTGTGTGTGAAGGAGAGCAGCGAAGCATCAGAGGGAAGTTTGAAAAATTACCGACACACGACCAAAGAGACGTCGTTCTGAGGAACAAATTAAAAAGAAGAAGGAGTCGGATAAAGAACGTGCGAAGTTCCGAATTTACATCGGTAGCAAAGCTTTTGAACGATGGCGAGAACTCCGGCGGCAGAAGGGCTTCCAGTCCGACATTCAGGTTGCTCTGTTTTTGCTGGACAGGTGGGTAACGTTAAATAGTTTTTTTTTTCTTCTAAATTGACGCTTTATGTTCGCCAAACCCACACAAGGATATAATTAGCTAGAACTATGCACGTTCACAATTATTTCAGGAAGCACGGAAGGGAGGGGGAGGAGATGAGATGCGGAGGAGGGAGGGTCTAGCTCCGATTTGTTTGAAAATATTCAAACGTCAACACCCAGGATCGCTTTGAGAACCTTTAACACTAGAACGGCCACAACGGTCATTTTGACCGTTTTGAATTTTATATCTACAATAACTTTAATAATCTACAATCCTGCTGGTACCTGACTTCCTAAAATTGTCTGTATTTTCATTTAAAATGATTTTCATATAAATTAAGTTACGTAAACGTAAGGCAAAACAAAACAAATGAACATATTTACCTATTTCGGCCATAGACGGTCATATTGACCGCACTGAATTTCGCGATATTTTTTTTGTTAAATATCCCGCGGTTGATCGTGGTCTCTCTCTCTCAACTGTCAACAGAAAGGTCCGTCCGGTCACCTCTGTAGTGGTGTTTGCTTTATAATAATTTCTACATTAGTTGTTGATCAGAAATAAGCAAATAAAACCAGACTACAGTTATCAATACTTGCGTTATAGGCTATATATCATCAGAGAGTGATTCAGAGTCAGAGTTCACATCAAGGAAAAAGAGACGGCTGCTATCATCAGACACGGTGGATCCAGATGTTCAATTCATATCGGATGATCCTGGTGAGCTCTGCTGCCCTGTCCTACGCTGTTTGTTTTGCTGCATGGGCTGTTGTTCTGCTAGTCCTATTATTATTATTATTAGCCTATTGACCGCTTCGCATATCGTCACTATCTAACATTTTCGTCATAGTTTTTGTCATTCAAACCTAGTTTTTATTTAGTTATCGTCTCGTTTCCGTCTTTGAAAAAATGTGGTTGACGAAAATAATTCCGAAAATTATTCGTCAAAGAAATAAACACTGTTTTGAATCTAACGGTCAAAATGACCGTTTGTGGCCGTTCTAGTAGTTTTGGAATTCTGGCACTTCTAGTGTTAAGACCTGCTTTTTTTTAGCATGTTCTGATATGTAAAACCATACAATTCTAAAGAGTGTCCTTTCTTTTTCACATGTAAATGATTTCCTGTGTTTCCAGGTAGTGCAATCTGGAAGGCCTTTTTTTTTACACCTGACTTCTACCCACAGAACAGCTCTGCGTGCTTCCACACTCATATCTGCTTCTGCATCAAGCCATTTATCACGTTCCATGACCCTCCACTGCTTTATGACCTGTCGAGAGACCCGTCAGAAAGCACCCCCCTGAGTCCAGACACTGAGCCCCAGTTCTACTCAGTTCTGAAGGTCATAAGGGCAGCAGTAAGCCGTCATACACTGAGTCTAAAGCCCGTCCCAATACAGCTTTCCCCTCTGCAAATAGTATGGAAACCCTGGCTCCAGCCCTGCTGCTCTTCTCTCAGTCAGCTTTGCAGATGTGAACAAGATCATCAGATAGAGAAGCTACGACATTAGCTTTAAGAAGAATAGTCCGATTCACAAAATCATGTGGCTTTAATGCATAAGGAGGGCGTGTAATACTTAAAGAGATAGTTCACTCTAAAAGTATAATTGCCATAATTTAATCACCTTTATGTTGTTCCAGACCAATGTGACTTCAGGTTTGACACAAAAAAAGTTATTGTTTCACTATGGACATTAGTGAAGAAATTAAAATGTCATTGAAATTTGGCTAATGTAAGCACACCTTAATAGGTTAAATGTGGTGACCAAAATCAGGTCAAAATAAAATTTGAAGTTGAATTGAAAATGAAAATTGAAGTTGTACTACTACTTAAAAGCACTGACACTGTTTATTTAAAACTGTAAAGCTGCTTGCTTTAAAGCAATCTATTGAATAAACTACAAATAAACGTGACATAAAGTAACTTAATTGGAGTGCCGAATTGTAGACCTGGTGCAAACATAACCACTTGGCTATGAATGCTTCCTTTACTGCTGATTTCTCACCGTTGTCATTTTTGTCTGTGTTTATTTTGCTATTGAGAGGTAAGCACGCTGCACATTTTAACATATCTAAACACTGCTCACAGCAAGGTATTTCGGACATCTTTTTAACCCCTAAACGAAAAAGAAGGGAAAACAATACTGCACACATTTGTTTTGTTTTTTTTGTGCAGCTAAATTTGTATCTAAGCTCTTTTGTGGCTAGAGTGTTTGTTACTGCAGCCAGATTCTCTGCTCTGAGTTCTGTATTCCTCCTAGTTTGGAGATCCATCATCCTGATTCAGTGTAAGGTCAGGGATTTTGTGAAGCTGTAATTACTACCTTTGTGCTCATAAGCTTTGATCTAGCCTGCAACCGGTACTCAATACCCATAATGCCTCTTACAGGCTTTGGTGCTCTGAGGGTTTTTGTAGTATTTTTGGTATCCAATATGTTTTGCTTATTTTTGTGACTAATCAGGCTGCGCTGGATAGTTTGCCAGCCTTAAGAGGCTCTCCACGCTCTCGACATCATGTTCATTACACTAATCACATCACATTTACAAAATAGTCTGTATCAGGAAATAAAAAGATGTTTTGCCTAATTTTGTAAGAGCCGATTTGATATTTATTCATGGCTTGATGTATTTATCACTGTTTCTGGAATATGTAACATATTTGCTAATCAGAAATGTATAGTCATTTAAATAAGGTAAATTTCATATTTGAGAGCGTCCGCTCTATGAGCTTTTGATCATTAACTAACATTTAACATTTGATAGAGTATCATGCATCATTTCCTCAAGATTCCATGATTACCCACAGTCTTGAATAAATAGTGCAGGCTCTTATTTCAAGTGGGTGTTAATTGACATGATCAAATAACTCTTACTAGCATCTTTCTGGATACGATTTGAAAACATTTTTGACCACTTCTTACAGCATATCTACTAAATCACTTTTATGTGAACAGATACTGACTTTTAAAGATAGGCCTAGCTAAAAGAGCAGATGGCGGTACCCAGGGGAGCCTTAAAAGCAATTGAAGTATGGGTCTCCTCAAACTGAAAAAGATCTAGGCCTATGTCAAAATAGACAAGTTCAATCATTCTGATTTTCTGGGTGCTTTTGCAAAGAGGAGATCAATCAGTTGCATTATGGAAGGTCTGCTTGGCTTAAATGATCAAAGGCACAAGCAGAGAACACATGCTCTGCTTAAGGATAGGTTTCTAAAACCTATAGAAACTTTACTTGTAATGACTTTTTGGAAATTCAAAAACATAAATTTCTTTAAAGCTGTGTGTATATAGGGATGTACTGAGACCGCTTTTTACAGAACGAGACCGATACCAATACTTTCATTTTTGGTACTTGCTAATACAGAGTACAACTACCTGTTTTTGGGATGCATTTGTAATTTTTAAATGTATTGGGTAGAGAAAACAGAAGAATTGAAATCTTCTTAATTTGTTTTAAACACACACACACACACATATATATATATACACTCACCGGCCACTTTATTAGGTACACCTGTCCAACTGCTCGTTAACACTTAATTTCTAAGCAGCCAATCACATGGCGGCAACTCAGTGCATTTAGGCATGTAGACATGGTCAAGACAATCTCCTGCAGTTCAAACCGAGCATCAGTATGGGGAAGAAAGGTGATTTGAGTGACTTTGAACGTGGCATGATTGTTGGTGCCAGAAGGGCTGGTCTGAGTTTTTCAGAAACTGCTAATCTACTGGGATTTTCACGCACAACCATCTCTAGGGTTTACAGAGAATGGTCCGAAAAAGAAAAAACATCCAGTGAGCGGCAGTTCTGTGGGCGGAAATGCCTTGTTGATGCCAGAGGTCAGAGGAGAATGGCCAGACTGGTTCGAGCTGATAGAAGGGCAACAGTGACTCAAATAACCACCCGTTACAACCAAGGTGGGCAGAAGAGCATCTCTGAACGCACAGTACGTCGAACTTTGAGGCAGATGGGCTACAGCAGCAGAAGACCACACCGGGTGCCACTCCTTTCAGCTAAGAACAGGAAACTGAGGCTACAATTTGCACAAGCTCATCGAAATTGGACAATAGAAGATTGGAAAAACGTTGCCTGGTCTGATGAGTCTCGATTTCTGCTGCGACATTCGGATGGTAGGGTCAGGATTTGGCGTCTACAACATGAAAGCATGGATCCATCCTGCCTTGTATCAACGGTTCAGGCTGGTGGTGGTGGTGTCATGGTGTGGGGAATATTTTCTTGGCACTCTTTGGGCCCCTTGGTACCAATTGAGCATCGTTGCAACGCCACAGCCTACCTGAGTATTGTTGCTGACCATGTCCATCCCTTTATGACCACAATGTACCCAACTTCTGATGGCTACTTTCAGCAGAATAATGTGCCATGTCATAAAGCTGGAATCATCTCAGACTGGTTTCTTGAACATGACAATGAGTTCGCTGTACTCAAATGGCCTCCACAGTCACCAGATCTCAATCCAATAGAGCATCTTTGGGATGTGGTGGAACGGGAGATTCGCATCATGGATGTGCAGCCGACAAATCTGCGGCAACTGTGTGATGCCATCATGTCAATATGGACCAAACTCCCTGAGGAATGCTTCCAGCACCTTGTTGAATCTATGCCACGAAGAATTGAGGCAGTTCTGAAGGCAAAAGGGGGTCCAACCCGTTACTAGCATGGGGTACCTAATAAAGTGGCCGGTGAGTGTATATATACAGTATATATATATATATCCTTCAGTTATGCTTCATGCATTTGAAATTGTGATATTTCACTGTTTTGAATTTTCAACTTTTACAAGTTTCAAGTTTATTTCAGTGTTTTCAACATTTTCAATTTCGATACTACAGAAACAAACTACTAATGTAAATTTAAACATTATTAAGGACAATTAAAGGACTAATATAATAAAAAAAAATCTAATTACAAATGGCACAAATTAATACAATAGAACAAAGGCTATAAATGAAATAAACTGTGTTTAGAGATTTTCAGGTAGTTCTAGGTCGAACAGTAGTTCCCTTTTGTTGTCACTCCGATTTCCGCTGTTCCTCTGCTGTTCACTGTAAAGAAAGTCTGGCTGCTGCGTGCAACGTGCATCGCTAGGGCAGACCTGATGCCGCTGCAAGCACGCATTTAGCCTGGAGAAAATGGAGTTGGTGAAAAGTAAACTTATGAATTCACCATCACTTAGGGGCAGCGCCAGATCATTTTTAATGCAGGTGCTGAGGGGGTGCTAGATCATTGACAGGATGTGCTCCAGTTCACATGCAATGCGATCGTGCCTGTGCCGCCATATCATGATCATATTGTCTGCAATATTTTTCAGATTTCAGTTCAGATGCAAAAGCCTCTAAATGCCATTTGAAATTTTCTTCTAGAATGGTCATTTTTATCAAGCTTGTATATTTAAGTTCAGTAATTTCACTTAAATGGCAATTAATAGGTAATCTTCATTGCCATTTAAGTGAAATTACTGAACTTAAATACACAAGCTTGATAAAAATGATCATTTTAGAAGAAAATTTCAAATGGCACTTAGAGGCTTTTGCATCTGAACTCTTCATTTGTTTCTTATTTATTATATCCACGAAATCTGTTGATGAAAAATTGATTAAAATTAAGATACAATTTATACAAAACGAACTTCACTTTAATGACCTCCATCTAAACACAGATAGCGGCAAAACTACAGTTCTTGCTAGATCTCAGTGCTGCTTTTGATATGATCTACCATGACATACTAGTAAACCAATTGGAAAATTGGATAGCCCTTTCCATCTCAGTACTAAAGTGGTTTGAATCCTACTGAAAGAATAGGCACTATTATGTGTCCAAGAATGCCACGATGCCATGCCCACCTCGGGACTCGATCGCGAAGCCACAGCTGAAGCGGTCTCATATGAAGCAACCCGAGTGGCATTGCCGAGGCTGCAGATGCCACATGCTCCAGGAGCCTCTGAAATAATTCCAGTGGGACCGCGCTCTTGCCCTCGAACTGTCAAAGACAAGTCAGCAGTGAGAATGCGCGCTCTCTCTTAAGCTGCACGCACATGGCGATCTACATACCGAGAAAAGAGATCCTCTGCACGGGTCAGAGTTTGCTCTTCTCCCAGTTGACCCGAAGGCCCAGACGGGCTAGGTGCCGAAGCACTAGGTCTCGGTTTTCGCAAACCTGATCTCGAGAGTGAATTAATATTAGCCAGTCGTCAAGATAATTCAGGATGCGACCCCCGTGTTCGCGTAGGGCAGTGGTTCTCAACCTTTTTTGGACCAGCACCCCCTATCCAATATCTAGGTCCCTGACGGACCCCCACCCCGACTAATGCCATGTTATGAGCGAGTCAAGCGAGTGAGAGTTAACAGATGAAATAAGTACAAAATTGTAATTTATTTTAATTTATTTATTTTATTTGTAATTAATTATATCCATTATAATAATTATGGATATGCAATATTGATTGATGTTTTTCTATAAATCCAGAAATGAATATGTATAACAAGAAACGTCACTGAAAATAAAATAACATAACAGACCCCATCCATGGTGTAACGACAGAGACGGTCGGATCCATGCGCAGAACTTTATTATAACTTGAACATAAACAGGATCAAGCAGGCACACAAATAAACAAGGGCAATCCAAAAACTCGTGGTGTTAACAGGCGTAGGTCGAGGCAGGCAGCACAGGTTTGTGACAAGTCCAGGAAACAGGCAAGGGTCAAGAGTCCAGGGATTCACGGAGAAAAAGAACAGGGAGTAGCGCTTAGAATTGCACGCTAACAAGACTTTGCAAACAACACAGGGAAAACTCAGGTTTAAATCAGGAACTCAATCACAGGTAATGACAAACAGCTGAATATAATAAACATAAAGAGTCCATGGGGAAACATAACATGGGAAGAGAGTGCCCTCCAGAGGCTCACGAGGGCACTACAGCTGCAGATCATCACACATGGTTAAACCCGCTTCAATTTAAAAATATTGCTCTAAAAAGGAGTTTATTGATTTTAAAACGATCGTATTGCTTCCGCTAAAAAAAAGTCAGTAAGTTCCCCATCCCAGTAAAACCAATGCAATTTATTTTTGTTCTATAATATTTATTCTTTTTAATTTAGTATTTTGAGACAATTTAATTGAATTTATTAATATTTATGCAATATTTATGTTTTATTTTTGCCATGGAAAAATATATATTTTTTCTATATACATATAATTTTTTTTCAAAAAAATATTAATGCAGTATTTTAGTTTAATATAGAGTCTAGGCCTTCAGAAAAAAATATTTTTTGAAGAAAATTAGCACCATCTGGTTACAGTATAGAGAAAAAGCGTAGAATCATGGTGTAACCACTAGATGGCATGTACAGCTCTCTATGGAGAGGCATGTGAATTCCCCAGCTGTTTATGAACACATTTTTTTGTGGATTTGTATATATAGTTGAAACAATCTCAAAAACTATTTCTTATTTAAAAAAATGACAAAAAACAAATATTTCCCATTCATTTCCTATGGGGTCATTTTTGACCAAAGACCACAAGTGTGACTATTTTTTTTTTAAGACCACTTAGCATGCTCAGATCATGACCTTAATTTGTTTGTGTGTTCACATACATAATGCCATAAAAGTCACCAAGTTTCGTAACATTGCGATGAAGCTGTGATTTTTAAAATTTCAAAACATACTTTTTGTAATCAAAATTTATTGGTGTGTATGTGTATAAAAGTGTGTTTGTATGTGTGTGTGTGTTGGTGGGTGTGTCTGTTTTGCACTCTAGATGTTGTAGAGTGTCATCCCTTTCCTGCGGTGTACTTTTTTTTTTAGCATTGTGGCCGATTTGTAGATTGTATACAACATTTTTTTTTTTTTGTCAATTTCCCAATCATTTCCTATGGGTCGTAATTTTTGACAGAAGAGCAAAAGTGTGACTAATTTTTTACGACCACTTAAATTGCTCGAATCATGACCTAAATTCTTTTTTGTGTTCACATACCATATGCCATCAAAAGTCACCAAGTTTCGTCATTTTCTGAAGAAGCTGTGATTTTTAAATATTCAAAACTTTAATCCTCCTCCATAATGCCGTATCCGGTTGGAAGCAAGGCATGCTGGGCCATCGGGGCCCCCATGGAGGGGGTTCCCCAGTACCACCAGAAACAGTGTTTGCGGATGACAAACTAAGAGAGGGAGGGTTGAAGGTAAGACAGTAAATCATTTACACAATGCTATGAAGCATGTTCTTTTATAGATCAGTTAGTCTATGATTAATACAGCAAAGTCTGTATTAAAGATTGTCCCTGTCTTCCCATTGTCTCTCTCTCGCACATGCACTCTCTTCCTTAGCTTATTTTTAATTCATCTATTCATTGTATTGTATTATAACTTTTATTTTTGTATTTAATCTCTTTTCAAATGTTGTTTTATATTTTATTTTTTGTAAAGCACCTTGGATTGCACTTCTGCTGAAACATGCTATAAACATAAAATTGCCTTGCCTAGAAAATTTCTGTAGGAATTTAAAATTGGCCTTCAGGGGCCTTTATAGTTTATACAATAGCAAGAATAGTTGGAACGCATCCATTGATTTGCAAGCCAAACGATTGAAATGATGTAATTCTACAGTACATTCTGTTAAAGGAAGAGTTGTAACTTTCTATTTTTCCTTACCATGTCTCAGTTAGACAGAGAAAATCGAACTTGCGATCAAGCAGCAGATCATTCACAAAAGGACCTTTATCGGAGATTGATCGAATATTCCATATTCCAAATGAAAGATCGTTCTTACCGTTGTTCGAGGTAGTCGCCTTGGTTACCTGGTCCTACTATGTTTTCTTGGAGGACGAGGGTTCGTAGACCATCAAATGGATGGGACAGGTTTGGAATTAGGCAATCAGGTACTGACTTCAACGAGGGTGATAATAATTCGGCAAGAGGACGAAATTAGGCACAACATTGAAAACAGTCTCAAGAAGCAGCAATATTTCAGTAAATCCAAAATCTCGTACAAAATTTTTATGCAGTCCAGGCAGGTGAATAAAACACAGGTAAACACAATGAAGATAATCTAAAAACTAAAATCTTTAAATCTTCCTCAGAGCAGCGGCTGCTAACTGCACTAGCATTCTCCCCTGGAAATGAGATAGAGGACATAGAGTATATAATGTACTTTAAAATATACATTATATACTTTATAACTTAAGAGTGCTTGTTGACCCACAATCTTTATATGAATTTTAATAATTACTTCTATTGCCTTGAAATATTCTTGTGCCAACTGCATGTAATGTTTTAAAAATACAAAATATATATGAAGAGTTCAGATGCAAAAGCCTCTAAATACCATTTGAAATTTTCTTCTTTAATAATGATTTTTTTATCAAACTTGTATATTTAAGTTCAGTAATTTCACTTAAATAACAATTAATAGGTAATTATCATTGCCATTTAAGTGAAATCACTGAACTTAAATATACAAGTTTGATAAAAATCATCATTAAAGAAGAAAATTTCAAATGGCATTTAGAGGCTTTTGCATCTGAACTCTTCATATATATATATAGTTTAAATGTATATGAAATGCAGTTAGTTTAACTTCAGTGGCCTCTCATTACTTAAAGTGGGGGTTCAGCTAAAGACAATGTTTATGGCTCAGACAACCAGATTCACTGTTTATCTGTGGCCTGAATCAGATATAATCAGCTCTGTTCTCTGTTTTGACATTAACTGCTGTTAATTTGAGTCAGGTTTTGGCGGGGCTCCTATGTTTTTATGTTTTTTTTCCTGTAACCACTTTCAGCCTCTGGCAATTTAGCCCCAAAATGATCATTAACGTGATGCTGCCTGACAAGGCAAATCCCCATGTGGACTATAAAGAGTCGCCTTGTTCACTGCACCTGGCACCACAGAACCATACCGCTGATTCTAGGTACTGTATGTTGTTGTAGCGTGGGACCACTGGTATACAGACATTAGAAGAATATGGGTGAGGAAAAACAGGTAAAACTATGGTTATTATAGCAAGGTGACATATGTAATACCAGACTTGGTTTGACATTCTCAGTAGTGCAGAATAAAATGTACATCTAGCCACAATTCAAACCTGTAAGGCTTGTAGACTTGAATAAGGCCCTACGCAAAGTAAATACAAAGTGTATTTTCGGAGAGATATTGAGCCTGTCCCAAATGGCACCCTAAACACTCACTGCCTTCCTAGTCCGCGCTTCTGTGACGTAATGCCGCTTTAACTGTCGTGAAGATGTTTGTTGCAGAGCTCGCTACAGTGCAGGCTCAGCAACAGTGTGCATCGTTGTCTGAATTGAAAGACAACAATGTATAAGCACTGTCAAAGCGTTTAGCACAAACTCAACTGACTTTTCACCTGTATGATTTCACATTGGTCTCTTCAGACCTTACTGTACATTAATTATGAGCTTCCATAACTTCTGGTTGAGGCTGTGTGTGACCTCCTGATTTGATTTCTTTCTGTAAATTGAACATACAGATAAAACAGTATAAATAACACTTTTCTCTTAGTATAATAAACTATACTAAAAATATTCTTAGTTTAGTAAAATATTAATTAGTTCATGTTAAAAATGTTAATGTTAAGATAACTTTCATGTTACTTTGTAACTTCTATCACTAATTAAAGGTGTAATCAAATCACAAGTCTGTTTTCAGACGTTATAATTTAAACATCAAAAACATTATAACCGATTCAATTAAATATTGATTACAATATATTAGACCTTGCATTCCACATGCATGAAGAAAATAAGGTTGAATCGCAGGAGCTATAAAAGAATTCATCTACTTCAAATGATGAATGCACTTTAATCAGGAGTAGATGTGCTTTGATGGACCAAAGACAGAGAGCCAGTCATTCACTCCCATTATCAAGCTTGGAAGAGCCAGGACAATTTTTAATACAACTCCGATCGTATTCGCCTGAAAGAAAAAAAATCTCAGTGCTTAACAATGCAAATTAATACAGACTTGATTTGCCAGTAAATAATGCACAACCCTGAGTCAGGGGTTTCTCCTTGATGTGTCAGATACACTTTGTAACAATTCTATGTGAAAGCATTCTAATTACATTACTAATGCAGCTATTCAAAGACACATCCCACCAGAGTTAATTTCACAAATAAATTCTCACACACTTAGACAGTACATTGCGATGCCATATTATTTAACATTTATTCAAACAATACTCTCAATTAAACAACCATTCACTCTATTGATTACCAGGTAGTTCAAAAACGCTGGTTCAGCAATGAGGGCCTACAATATGGGGTCTTATTATAAATAATAGATCAACCCATATGAACACGTGCATCATTTAAAGACTGACATAAATTACCCATGCTGCCACAGAACTATACACTGAATAATCAATTTTTATCAAGCTAATGGTGCTCCACTTATAACATTGCTCTTGCTTGTAATGAAGACCAATTACAATTTATGTAATTTCACGTACACAGTTCTCATCTTTATATCTTTTGACAACACTAACTGCTCTATAAATCAATAAGTCAAATAAAATTGCTGTTTAATTGCGAAAACTTTACTATTTATTTCATATGATTGGATAACTTGCATGAGCAGTTTATGCCATACTGTGTGTGTGTGTGTGTGTGCCAGCGCTCTGTTTCTGTCTACAACCACATCATAAATACCCACAATCCTTTGCTAATCCCCACACCTTCCCCAGAGAGATGTTCTCACAGACAGAAAAATGATCAGAACACTCTTGCAGAATCAAGTGCAAGTAAACCCATAGTTCTGAGAGGTGAGGAGACTCACGAGTTCAAACGACCTCTGCTGCGGCTTTACTTCAAAGGCTTGTTCTCCAGTGTTGTCCTCAAGGTCCTACAAAAACGCTACACTGATGTGCAGCAAGTGTAGGCAAAAGGGTGACTTGTAGGTCTTGGGATTGACTGAGATTTTAAAGGCCATTATGAACAGATTCCAACAAAAGGAGTTTCAGAAATATTTTAACACGTCATTTAGTCATTCTTTAAAAAAGCGCTGTAGTGCTCTCAAGACTCTTTACTGAGAGCAGTTGTTTTAAAGCTGTGCAATCGAAATTTACTTTTTATAACAATGCCCATTCAGCCTCCTGAAATACATGATGCATTTTACTTTGCTTTTCATCTTGAGAATGAAACTAGACACCAAGTCAAAGTATGATTATTACACTGTCTGAACATAATATTGCATACCACAAATGAACTTCTATGAGGAAAATTGTCTTGGTGTCAATATGCCAGATTTTCCACATTCATGAAATTGAAAGTGCTAGAAAGGAGAAAATCAGTTATTGCATCCATCCATCTTTCTTTAAAAAGTGAACAGCATCTTGGTATCCCTCTTGATCCAGTGCCTTGAGCCTGGGTAATGAGGGAGGAAACAGGGCCTGGTTCAGTCGTATGACGTTGTCCTTGGAGAACTAAGGGTGGAAAACAATTAAAATGTCAAAACTTGTCAGGTTATGACATAACAGTTTGGAAGGAGAATTATATTTTAACCTTCAAATGGTCTCTGTTTCCTGTTTACACTTCTGGGCTTCGGGGTCTATACGACCCCAACAATTGATTGAGTAATTGTACAAAAAAATATAAATCTTTTTTTTTTGTTTACTTCTCATCTATCCATTAATGCTGTGTTTTTGAAAATATATGAAGTACTTTTGTATCCATATACCACACAATTCCTCAACTACACCATTAGCTTGCATATGAAATATTTTTTTTTATTATACATTGCAATTATGCACTAGTACTAGGCCTTCATTTCTGTGTAAAAATTTTCAGATTTATGCTGGATTTTTTTTTTATTGACCATATTGACCTCGAAGAGCAGAAGTGTAAACCTTTTTTGGTAAGACTTTATTTGAAGGGGTGTGCATAAGACTGACATGACACTGTCATAAACATGACATAACACCTGAACCTGTCAACCTGTCACAAATATGCCATAACAGGTCTAATTATCAAACTTAAAGTAGTTATTTAGCTTTGTGTTAACATTACATTACCCTGTCATATGTGGCCGTCATGACACCATTATAACTGTGACATGAATATTTTACTTGCCCTCAAGTAAAGTGGAACACATTGTACTAGTTATAAAGATGTCATTTAGAGTTATTACACTGTCAAATGCTTTAACAACAGAGTCATTAATATTTCCCCTTACCTCAAGTAAAGTGGAACACGTTGGACTAGTTATGATTTCTTGGTTAATGTCAAGTTGTCATAAAGACATTTCTGTCTTTGTTAATGTCAAGTTGTCATAATCAAGACATTTTTGTCTTGGTTAATGTCAAGTTGTCATAACAAAGACATTTTAAACAATGTCAACTTTGCATTAAAAGTGTCATAATTTACCGAATGACACTTAATGACAACACTCATAAACATTCATAAAGACTCCTTCATGTTCATGACAGGTGTTATGTCATGTTTATGACAGTGCCATGTCAATCTTATGCACACCCCTTCAAATAAAGTGTTACCCATTTTTTTACATACCTTCAGAACAACCGAATCAAGCCCAGTTTTTTTGAGTGTGAGTAATAGTCGATTGGTGTCATATAGACTCCATGACCTGATTGAAGGCTACATGATTCCAGTTAAGTAGTACTGCACAACTATGAACTAAAAGTAATAAGTAAGGCTTATTAATGCTGAAAACTTACCGCAATGCTCATGTTGGCCAATCTGAGGTTAAGCTTACTAATGCCCTTATGTGCTGGGGAAATATCCTGGGGGCCACTAAATGGTGACACTGTTATTGTGCGTCCCACAGGGAGAATAGGAAGACTGTCTGTGAATCCGCCATCCATCCATTTCTGAGAAAATCAACATTCTTAAATAACATATACGTTCTTATACTCAGCAAGGCTGAATTTATTTAATAAAATAATAATAATAATAATATTGTGCAATATTATAACAATTTAAAATAACTTTTGTATTTTAATACATTTTAAATTGTTATTTATTCTTGTGATGGCAAAGCTGAATTTTCAACATCATTACTCCAGTCTTTAAAGGTGCCATCTGTAAAAATTGAGGTTAAAATATCCCAAAAATGAGCAACACGCATCAAAAGATTGAGAAGAAATAAGGTTGATGATGTCATTAAAAAACTGACAAGGTATAGTGCTGCCGAGATATTAACCTGAATTAGCATGCTAAATTACTAGCCCCGGCCCGGCAGGTGTCGTAATACCAGTTTCGACCATGGGAGGCGGTATGCGGCCGGGCAACATTACCACCAGCCAAACTGCAATAGACGAGTAAATCGCGCTCGCGCCAGCTTGTGTGTACTTGAACCTGACGTCAGTCGTGTGGAAAATACAGCCCACTACTACATTTCAGTTCAGGGAAGAGTTTAAAAAAAATGATTGGTCGATATTATGCATGAGGAATACATTTTGGTAAGTTGTAGCATACTGTATCTTTCAACAGTGTTTGTGTTCTTTTACCATTAGCTAGTAGAGATGATCGGTTCACGTGTGTTAGGGATCTGTCGTGTAAAGCGCCAATACTGTATTTATTGTTTGAATTGCGTAATAAAATGAACAGAATCTGAGAGCTGACATCGGTCTCCGTGTCCTTTTCTGTGCATGACAAAATTGATGTGTGGCGTGGCGTGAGAGTGTGTGAAAAGTGTTGTGAGAGTTGGCAGCTCTGAAAGACGCTAGCTTGGTCCACATCAGGGAATGCTGTCTGTCAAATTAATTCAAACTAATGATAAAAATGTAATATGAACAAATCGAATATCATAAAACTAGAAATAATAGCCTGGGCTTTAATTTTCCCATATCGTCGAAATGCACCGACTTGTCTATGAGACGGCCCTTATAATTTAGTATTGAGATGTTGTTCATTAAGTCTCTAATCTCTGAAAATCTCCAAATGCTCCACGTGAAACTGCGGTCTTCCAACCTTTTACTATCGCGTCAATTGATTTGATTAATATGCACGAGGGAGACAGAGCAACACAGCACTCGCCCATATTGTTTGAAGACATGAGAGAGCGCGTGGCCGTGGAGGTATTTCTGGAGGTATACTGCCCCCATCTGGTATGGAACATGTTGTATGATTTGATTTTAAATCCCATTTGGCACCTTTAACACGTTAAGTTCAACGCATTCTCATCCTAGGGCGTCATCCCACTGACACTTTTGACCAGGCGTTTAAATCCGACGCACATGGCAACCTTTAGGCCGTGTGTCCACCAAAGCGTTTTTCCACGCGCCTGGCGTAGGTTTTCAATTGTTTTCAATGGGAGCGCTGCGTTTTTTTAAACGCCATGAGGCGCTGAGTGTTTTTTTTTTTTTTCACACTGAAGCGCCCCGCGTTTTTACTGGTCGCTGGGAGTTGAAAAATGTTCAACTTTGGATAAAACGCAGCGCTCTTCACTGTCACTTTTTACCCAGCTGTCCAATCACAGTGGAGGAGGGGCTGGACTAATACCATACCGACCAACTGTCAACATTCAAACTGCTGCGGATATTCTGTATCATAGCAATGAAACGTCTCAACGGAAAAAACGCTGCGCTGCCAAAACGCTCTCAAGCGCCCAATGCACGGCGTCTTCACCAGAGCGTCTAGTGTTTTCAGCTGGCTAAAAACGCTTTGGTGGACACACGGCCTTAGCGTCAGTTAGATGATGGTCATCCTAGGGCGTCATCTAACTGACGCTTTTGACCATGCGTCTAAATCCGACGCACATGGCAACATTTAGCGTCAGTTAGATGACACTCATCCTAGGGCGTCATCTAACTGACGCTTTTGACTATGCGTCTAAATCCGACGCACATGGCAACCTTTAGCGTCAGTTAGATGACAAGGGTAGGTTTAGGTCTGGGGTAGGGTTAGGGTTAGACCACTAGGAGGCGCATCTCATATTGACGCTAAAGGGTGCCATGTGCGTCGGATGTTGACTCATGGTCAAAAGTGTCAGTAAGATGACGCCTTGGGATAAGAACAGGCTGTTAAGCTTTGTTTAAATTGTACTAAATTAAATCGACAGCATTACAAAACATCAATATACAATTTATGTATTCCACTTCAAATAAATTAATTTCTAGCGCAGTCTTCATTATGTTATTATACAGTAATATATCTTGATGCTTTCCTATGACACACTTGAACTTCACCAATGCAACCTCATAATTGCTTTGGCTCAAAATACCACCACGATTGGCTGCTAATGTAGTTTTATCAGACCTCTGTCAGTGTAGGGGGCAAGCAGAACCAAAGAGTTGGTTTGCTCATTCATCTAAATGAAAACTAAACATCAGCTCTCGGCAGAGTCACAGACAGTACTGGAGCCAAGAGAGTTGGTCGTATAATAAGACTCTATTACCTGCCCTTGGAACTCGACTGGCTTCACTCCAGCATAGACAGGCACAAAGCAGCTGGCCAAGAGCACCTTAAAAACAATACAGTCATAATACATCATTTAGACATAGAACCTTCTATTACTCTGTCCACTGTATTTATTTATAAGAGTGCATGTGATAAAGAAAAATCTTTAGTTTTACATATGTGGGAACTTGCCATGTAATCACTGCAGAAAAAAAAAAATCTTACACCTTGTACAGGTACATATGAAGAGTTCAGATGCAAAAGCCTCTAAATGCCATTTGAAATTTTCTTCTTTAATGATGATTTTTATCAAACTTGTATATTTAAGTTCAGTAATTTCACTTAAATAACAATTAATAGGTAATTATCATTGCCATTTAAGTGAAATGACTGAACTTAAATATACAAGCTTGATAAAAATCATCATTAAAGAAGAAAATTTCAAATGGCATTTAGAGGCTTTTGCATCTGAACTCTTCATATCTTATTCGTTTAATATAAACAACCACACAAAATGTTATATATATATATATATATATATATATACTGTGTATAAAATTAAAAATAATAATGCTTCAATATATCACCCTGACATTTTTGACTGCGCCTCAAAAATTATTATTGAGGGCCCATACAAGCCAAAATCCATTCTTCTCTCGCACTCATATATTCTCTTTTCACATACATACATTTCTGCTCACACACTCATTCTCCTGTCACAATCACATACATACATTTCTACTCCTTGCACATGGGAATGTGAAGGTACTTCACCCTGTGTTGCATTATGGGACATGGGTGCCATGTTTACAGGCACGATCTCTGTTTACCTTTTGGCGGCCGTTGCTAATACTGGGTGAGTTTGGTTAAACAAGGTAAAATTTAAGAAGAAAAAAAAGAGAAGGGCCCCAACCGGGAAAAAACTAAATGCCACTTTCAAAAAAAATTTTATTTGGACAAAATGTCTGCGATAAACAATGTTGGTCAATATGATTTAGTTTAAGTATTTGTTTTAGTAGCTTAGGCTAAGTTGATTACCATTGTATATAATGTTCTAGCTATTTGACCTGAGAAGCAGCTCTCATAGTTTGCTATTTTCAGCTTGTTAAAGGGTTAGTTCACCCAAAAATGAAAATTAAGTCATTAATTACTCACCCCCATGCTGTTTCAACCCCGTAAGACCTTCGATCGTCTTCAGAACACAAATAAAGATATTTTTGATTGAATCTGAGAGCTGGATCAGTCCTACATAGACTGCCTAAGGGACTGGCTCTTGACGGCCCATAAAGTCTTTAAAGAAAAGGTTTAAATATTCCATGTGCCTACAGCGGCTCAATTATAAGTTTATCAAGCGACGAGACTACTTTTTGTGCGAAAAAAACATAACGACTTTATTCCACTATTCCATTACTTCCTTATGGGCGCATGCGCGAGAACTGAGACGAGGACGTTCTCATTCGTCTACTTCTTGTTACCGGCTGCTCACCGCTTAGGAGTTTTACCGCCACCTACCGTATAAAATGATGATCCATATATCCACAAGTTTCCTACGCCCCATGAGGCCTTGCGTCAAAAGTGGGCGCGACTTCCGGTTGGAAGTAAACAAAGCGCGATTTGACATGCTTGACACTCGTTCATTCAACAGTTGACAGTCATTCAAGTTATAGCGATCCAAACTAGCTAACGATGTGGGAACACAACCTCAACGAAATTCAAAAGGGTGAAATAACAGTACCTTTACCCTACGCAGTAGTTGATTGGGAGTATTATAATAACATTATTAATAATCAATACTCATCAAGGCATGGTGACAGACAGTTGTGCGAGCTGACAAACAATTAAAATAAAAAAATACACTTAGTCATTGTGCTTTGGCGTTTATTCAAAATTATAAATGAATGTGCTACTTGAATACATTACTGGCACATTTGGTATTCTGTCAACACAGGCTTTGATCCTGAGTTTAGGTGTAACATCAGTAGCGAACAGTATCACATGCTGATAGAGTTTATAGAATATTAAGAATTTAAACAAATGTACACAGGAAGATTCGTCGTCTTTTGGGAGGTGATGGAAACTACAGTCGTTGGCAGGATCAGAAGACGGGCTCTGTCAGGATCACTCTGATTTCGTTTTCAGCTTATGTTCAAAACAATCACGTTTAAGCCACTAAATTAGTTTAGTCCGGCTATACATACAACCGCGAACAGCACATGTTGTCCCTGAGCTCCGTAACGACATCTCCCATAAAGATTTGCGTCTTTAAATAGTAAAATAATTCTCAGAAAAACAGCTAGCTTCTTCGCTAACTAACACACAAAATACCATTGGAATGCTATTTCCGCCGCGTCACCGGAAGTTTCACCCACTTTATTTTTTACAGAAGCGCCCCTCGGAAACTTGTGGATAAGGCGCTCCGGATTATAAGGAACACTGTCGTTTTTTGAGAAGATTAAAGACTTTTAAGTGCACCTTATAGTGCGTAAAATAGGCAATTTGAAAAGCGTATGTACAGCGCGCATCTTCCTCTGCTTGTAAACAGAAAGTTTTGCGCTTCCAGCTATATCAGCACATCATCTTATACGGTGGGGGGCGGTAAAACTCCTAAGCGGCGAGCAGCCGGTAACAAGAAGTAGACGAATGAGAACGTCCTCGTCTCAGTTCTCGCGCATGCGCCCATAAGGAAGTAATGGAATAGTGGAATAAGTCGTTATTTATGTTTTTTTCGCACAAAAATTAGTCTCGTCGCTTGATAAACTTATAATTGAGCCGCTGTAGGCACATGGAATATTTAAACCTTTTATTTAATGACTTTATGAGCCGTCAAGAGCCAGTCCCTTAGGCAGTCTATGTAGGACTGATCTAGCTCTCAGATTCAATCAAAAATATCTTTATTTGTGTTCCGAAGATGAACGAAGGTCTTACGGGGTTGGTACAGCATGGGGGTGAGTAATTAATTACTTAATTTTCATTTTTGGGTGAACTAACCCTTTAAAGCCACATTATGCAGCTCTGATGTTTTTGTGAAACAGTGACCCCTAGAGCCGCTGTGGTGTACTTGCACTGTCGTAAATAACCGTAACTTCCTTGTTACTGCAGTCTACTGAACTACTGATGATGGTAATTGGTTAATAATAACTATATGTCAAGTGTTAAACTACTTAATAATAATAAAGTTGCCTATCGCGTTTGCTGGCTTATAACATTTTACAAGTAAATAGCCTATAGTGTAGGACTAATGTATAATTCCATTTGTGTTTTTTGATTGTAATGTAAACATTACAAAAATGTCAGATGACATCAACAAAGTTAAATGTACGTCACATTATTTCATAACATTGGCCGTTATGATTTCATTAGAAATAATTATGTGAGATATTGACCTCTACTGATATATGTCCTCATGATAATCGCAGGAATCAACATCAACAGCGTCAAGATTTAATTGACTCATAATCAACACAATTTGAAGTAAAGTTACAGTCGGGAAGTGCACTGTTAGTGAGCTAAAGTTTGTATTAGCACAGTAACTTACGCACGCCATAGGAAATTCAAACCAGACACAGGACTAACGTTATGTGATATACACATCAGAACACATGAGTTCAGCTAGCAAGCTCTTGTGCCAAGCTAGGCAATAAAACATAACAAACAAAAAAACAACAACAACTAAGAAAAACGAATGTTTGTTAGGAAGTCTGCTTACAGCTCTGGTAATCGAAATCTAGCTAGACATATGTGGGAATTATTGAACTGCTCTAATTATCAACAATGGATTAATGAACAGCACCGTAAAAAATGACATACTACAAGCCAGCGCAGCAACATACAACACAGAACTCAAACAAGTTTGCAAATAAGAGATTTACTTTGTAAAGACTCTGGGCAGATCCGATCATGGGGAATTTCCATATCATAATTAATAATTCATAATAATTAATTCATTAATAATTATTCATACAGGTTTGGATCAGATCAGTCTTGCATATTATTAAATCTCCTGATAAGGGATGATATGTTATTTTACCCGCATGCATGCATGTGTATCTTGGTAATCAACCACAAGTTGATTGCAATTAATTACATTCATTATTAAAACCTTCTTACATTCTCCATTAAAACTCACAATATCATCCTACTTTATAGACTTTCAGGAAAAACCAACCTGTGGCCACAAGAATTAGCTTTCCTGTTCTATAAACAAATACTATTTAAAGTATCTTTAATTTTTAAAGCTTGTAGCTTGGATCTAGTCATTTAAGGGACTCGAAGTATGAGCAAAAGAGGCAGTAAACAATTTAAAACAAATTAACAAATTAAATGACTGTTATTACGTTCCTGTTTATATTGCGTGAATGAGGGTTGGTGTTTAGGCAGATATTGTGTTTTGCGGTAGGTAGTATGCCATACGGAACCGTTGCCACTGACCTGCTTTAACAACAACAGTGGGGCTCGATAGCCTTAGTCAAACGGGTTGGCGCATGTGTGGTTGGGTTGCAGAGAGAGTGTGAGATTGTGGTTAGGTCACATGTGAACTACAAGGAAAGACCAACCCCAGCAGCAGGAGGGATGTAAAGGTCAGAAAGCTGGGCTGAGTTGAATGGGGCATGGAGAGGGGTGACTCTGGGATACCATGTCTTGAGTTGTCGTGGGCTAGTCGACGAAACACTGAGGACGGAAGGTGCCCACTTGAAGACCCTAGAGATGTCCCCTAGTTGGCTCAATCTAGGTTGTCGTGCTGGTCCACTGGGGAGACCGCACTGTGGTTGCAGCCGTGCCAAGTACAATGCAGCCATTAATGCCGGACAGAAGGCGATTCAATTACAATATGGATCACCATATGGAAAGATAAAGTGTAAATGGATGGAGAAGCATAGGTTACTATACAGCTACGTATTAGTTTGCGCTTATCTTTGCGAAAGCAGAGTACAAATCAGCATGAAGTTTTAACATCTACTCTCGTGTAATGGAAATCATGTAAGAAGAAAAAAAATGTGTATGTAAGAGAATAATGTATATGTGTGAGAGAGAGAGTAGTGGAAACGGAAGGCGTAAAATGGTAACGGAAGTCAGGTCTGGTCAGTCAAGCCAGCCACGGCAAAGAGTATAGAAGCTGTAAGTCCGTACTACTACATTTAGACATCCATATAAGGAGTCCAATGTATTTACTGCTGCTGCTCTAAGCTATTTCTTTGAATCCTCAACAGATCTTGAGACTGACAGAAATCCACATAGGTTTTGAATGTGATAAAGTTCTCAATGCAGCCTATCATGCACAAAATAATCTGTTTCTCTTTGCATTTGCTCAATACATTTCAGCGGGAAAAAAATAAATAAAAAATTGTGCAGAAAGTCTGATTTCATGTTCATAGCTACTTACTCCAAAAAGTAAAAACAGGATTATTTAAAGCTGCTTAAAGAGGAAGTAATGGATACAAAAAAAGAAAGAAATAGGCCTAAATGTGAAAGGAGAATGTATGTGTGTGTGTGTGAGTAGAAATGTATGTGAAAGGAGAATGCATGTATGTGAGAGCAGACATGTATTTATATGTGAAAAGAGAATGTATGAGTGTGAGAGTAGAAATGTATGTATGTGAAAGGAGAATGAAATAGGTGTGTGAAAAAAAAACCCTGCAGATCAGTATAGTTTTTTTCGATTGCTAAACGACAGTCAACACAACTGGAGCTACATGTGCAAAACTCTAACTCCAGTCTGCACAGCAGCAGTTCATGCGGACCAAACTCTAGTTCGTTTCTCATTGCTTGAACAGTTTTCAAAACTCTACACACTTATCCCATGACTTTAACCACAACCTGAACAACACACTGTGGGCAGTGGTGGAAAGAGTACTGACAAATTGTAAGTAAAAGTATTGCTACTAAAAATTTACTTGAGTACACGTAGAAGTACTTAAATATAATATGACTCAAGTAAGAGTAAATAAGTAGTTTGCTTAAAAATTACTCAAGTAATTGCATTACAAAGTATTTTTCTATTTTTACCCAAAATGGTGAGATATAGCGAAATGGATTAATCCACAGATTAATTTCACAGATTAATCATGCGATCTTATTTCACTGTTTTTTCAGCTTTGTACAAAGTTTGCTTCGTATATCTAGTTTAAATGTATTGTTAAACAGGGAGAGCTTTAGCATTAATTGAACTGTGAGCATGTATTTTAGACACAACATTCTTGCTCCGTCCATTGCAAACTGAGTCCATGTTATGAGCCTAGCTTTTTTATTTACTTCAACTGCTCAGTGCTCTGGTATTAATAAATGGTGTGACCCATTTCAGTAGTTGCCATAATTAAATACGAGCAGAATAGATGGCAAGAATCGCCATCTTGGCAGTGCGTCACCTCTCGTCACTACCGGAAAAATTAAAATGGGCAAAGAGGCGGGACGCGGGTGGAGCTGAGGTGCTAATGCTATGCTACTGCCGCTGAAGTGACAGCTGATTGAAAAAGTAAAGCCAATGTTTAAAGTTCATGTTTTGCCCTTCGACATATTAGAATAGTTAAGACGCAACTAAACGTGAGACTATTTACATACAAGCAGTGAACTATGTGCATCGTGATGCATTATTATTCCGCTAGTTAAAAATGTATTAGTTACTTACAAGATTGCTCTAAGCTTGTGCATGTGACAGTGATTCAAGGCAAGCACACGTCAGTCGGGATCTCACGTCAAGTTCGTAAAGAGCTTTAATTCAGTCCATTTTACAATCTGATTTTGGCCGCCGCTCAGTTTCTCAGATGGGTCAAACCGAAGATATTACCTCAGAACTTCAAGTAAATGAACTAGAAATCCACGCTCATTCAAGGGTGTAACTTGTGCATCTATTGCATGGACGGAGAGAAAACACTGAAATCTGAAAGCATCAGACATCCATTAGTGCATGCGAGGGAAACAGCTGGAAACACAGCGCTAGTTGTTCTCTCCATACTCAACACCAGGGAATCCAACAGCGTGCACGGGCGAAGGTATAATACATGTATTAAAGGGGAAATGAAGCAGTGAATCAAGTTTACATGATTTACAAGATGGATTTCCAATATAATCAACAATTATATAAGGAACATTACAAATGTAAACATTTAGAAGAAAAAAAGAAAAAACTTTGTATCTTTCGCCGCCAGGGCGCCGCCATTGTGCAGGTGACGTCACAGGGTTGGTTGGCTCAAGTTTAACAGGCTCTGGGCATTGAAAATCGCGACATCAAACTGTGTTTACACCAGTGTTTTGACCGCGAACGACTAATGTTAGGTACAGATATTAGACAAAAAGATGACGTCTCATGTTATATGTTGACAAACTGCACATAGAAACATTGTTCGCGATGTCTGCCGTCAGATATTCCCGTCTCGTCAATAACATGCAAGTTAGCACATATTTGATAAAGGAGAAATGAAACGTCCATATTTCCGCACTGGTAGTGCTAGTAACGTTAGCTACAGCCTACATATACTAGGAAAAAGTGTCTCCGCTCCGACATCCTTCAGGGAAAGCATCGCCGCTTCCACACATCTAACTCCCGGCACAGCATGGTAAACGTGCGCGCCGGTGATGCAGAATTGACCACGCAACACATGCTCAAGATCAACCTCTTGACAACAGATGGACTTTGACACGGAGGGCATCGCAGGACAACAGCCACACTGACACCTGGTAAGTTAGCGTTGCAAACCCGCTCTCCGCCCCAAACCACCACTGACTGTTCTACACAGCAACGTAACTTATGGTGTTGACGAGACGGGAATATCTGACGGCAGACATCGCGAACAATGTTTCTATGTGCAGTTTGTCAACATATAACATGAGACGTCATCTTTTTGTCTAATATCTGTACCTAACATTAGTCGTTTGCGGTCAAAACACTGGTGTAAAGACAGTTTGATGTCGCGATTTTCAATGCCCAGAGCCTGTTAAACTTGAGCCAACCAACCCCGTGACGTCAACAGCACAATGGCGGCGCCCTGGCGGCCATTTTCTTTTTTTCTTCTAAATGTTTACATTTGTAATGTTTCTTATATAAATGTTGATTATATTGGAAATCCATCTTGTAAATCATGTAAACTTGATTCACCGCTTCATTTCCCCTTTAAATTGTATAATATAGGTATAGGTATAACATATGTATTAAATAAAATGTAGGTATAATACATGTATTAAATAATCCCAGTAAAGCACAAACACAGCTGAGGGTGACGCTAACAGACAGCAGACAAACGACAGTGAACGCGGCGGCAAGAATCCACCTGTCACTCAAGTGTCCACGCCCTTAATTATGCAGAACTTTAAGGCTTAAATATAATTTAAAATTAGCTCTATAGACCAAAGCCACTTTTTGCTCCAGGCTGTAAACATGTTTTTTTCTGCTGTAAAGTTGGGCATTTTAACATAGGGGAGATACAGATTTGACTCGCTTCTGCAGCCTGCCTCAAGCGGCCACTCGATAAATTGCAGTTTAATTCATTTCCGTGTTGGCTTCAAGAGAGAGACGGGCAGGTTGCCGCTTAGTTAAGAGTTGTGCTCAGGTGACTGTTGGTAGTGCAAACTGTAGTTAAAGTTTTGCACATTTAGCTCCAGTTGTGCTCACTGTCGTTTAGCAATCTGACTGTAATACAATTACTTATATATATATATATATATATATATATATATACACACACACACACACACATATGTATACAAGTAATTGTATATATAAACACACACACACACACACACACACACACACACACACACACATGCATATAAGTAATTAAATTAATGACCTGAAGTTTTTTTGTATTAATTGTAAATAATAATACTACTAATAATAATTGCATCATTGACCCTCAAACAGAAAGAATACCAGAAAAGATAAACCTTTATTTAACCAAGAAAGAAGACTCACTGAGATTAAGGGTACATGAATTATCATGAATTTATGTATAAATGAAATCATGAACTACTGTATGCATTCATTCATGAATTCATTTCTCATGAATCATCAGGAACTAACACAAGTTCAGTATTCTTCATTCATGACTGAATGAATGAATAACACCTTAATTAAAACATTAACTAAGATGAGCACATCATCATGAATTATGATTTATTACGCATGATCATGATGTTTTCTTTGTTCTTAGTCTAGGTCAGTGACCTAGTCACCACTTTAGTTGAGGGGCCACACACATGATGAAGTCATTAATAGATTAATGCTTAGTTAATGATGATTACTGTATTGGACAGACAACAAATTAGACCAATCACAGCTCATAGCACACAGATTCTGTAATTCAAATACAGAAGTCATCATGAACTAAGCATTATCTATCAATGACTTCATCATGTGTGTGGCCCCTCAACTAAAGTGGTGACTAGGTCCTTTGAAACACTCATGAACAATGTGCTATTAATTGTGGCATAACTGTGAACAAAGAAAACATCATGATCATGCGTAATAAATCAGAATTCATGATGAGGTGCTCATCTTAGCTAATGTTTTAATTAAGGTTAAATGAAGTCATGAATGAAAAACGTTGAACTTGTGTTAGTTCCTGTTGATTCATGAAATATTAATGCATGAATGCATAAATAATTTATATATAAATTCATGATAATTCATGTACCCTTCCCGTAAAGTGTTACCACAATCTTTACATGAGTGTACTCTGGCCAAGATAGACAGCTGAGTTTACATTGACAGTTTTTACATTAAAGTTGCGACAAAAACAAAACATCTTTGCATAATAACATGTTTATCTCGATGTTATCTCGATTAATAAAAAAATAAAATTGACTAATTTTTTAATCTCGTCAGTCTGGAGAAGATTCCAATCCGAGGCAGTGGAATATTTAAAAGAGGTTTTTCATTATCATTATGTTAGATGGACTAACTGAAGCACCAGCACAATTTGTTCACAATTTCAGATGGCAATGGGAATCACTCGGGTAGTTGAAAGATAAATCATTGTCCATTGACCTCAAGCATGAATACCTTAATTAGATCTTCCCTTGAGGTGAAGCTGGACACCATGCTGTTCTTGTATGTCTTTGAGTGCGTTATTGAAACATGGAGGCGTTCATTGGCTAACTGATGGGCATTGGGTGGGAGAATCTCTTCGATGCCCTCCCTAGAGGAAAACCAAAGGACAGATGCTCATTTGTTGTGTTTGCATAATTAACAACCTCAGTGAAATCCATTTTTCCCTCAATATCATATTGTAATTACACAATCTGTTGGCTGAACCACAGAGGTAATGCAGGAGAAATAAGGAAAGAAAAATCCACTCAACGTTCCATTCTAAGGATATTTCATCAAAATGAAGCCTGCTATCCGCTCCAAGCAGTATGTCAAGATTATAAGAAGCCCTCAGAGGTTTGTGCACATCACAGATATTATTCCCTTCAACAGAAAGAGAGAAAAAAAGTCTACCGTTTCATATGCCAGCAGTATCTGCAATTTCACAAGTAGCACTGAGGTGGTGACACATTTCTGCATAGGAACAGCACTATCTACAGACCATTCAAACCTCATTCTACTGGAGAAAGGAACAATTATATATATATATATATATATATATATATTCATTCATGTACGTGAGAAACAAATGTGTTTTTGTAAAGCAAGGTCAATGTATTTCTTCAGCTCTCTCGTGAATTTACAGAAACACTTCTATTTGAAGAGAACCTTTAAGTTAATATTTGAAATTATGTTTAATACTCACAGAGGCCAATCAAACAAAACCACAATATGGTCTAATCATCCACTTACATTTGAAACTAAGCTAGTGCTTCTTGTTAAAAAGAGACTGTACTCACTGATTAGTGATCTTGTAACTTTTTTACATTGGCACCACTCCTTTATCTTATTTTTTGGAATGTATGTTACTAAAGGGAGGACCAAAATCTTAATAATGTATAGCCTATGTATAAAGAATGCAATGTAACTACAGTCCCTGTTGGAGTAATGGTCAGGTGTCATAATAGTTCAAATAGTGTACGTTTAGTTTGAATGACACTGCGATTGCAGCAAAGGGAAAAAGTGAATCATGATGCAACACTTTGTTGGAAGTGGCTAGGGAAATTTACCCACCTGTCATCATGCATCACACCACTACTGTAACAAGTTTGACTAAAACATCCACAGTGAAAATAAGCTGAGGCTCCAGCATTATTAATGAGTTTAAGTAATACCAGGTGTGATTTGAATGTGGTTGTTTGTGGGAATAATGTGCCAAAGACACAAAAGTTACAATGCAACTATTATGATTACGGTAAAATTTATTTTCATACTGAAACAAACATTTATCATGCAGTTTAGCACTTTAAAATATGACAATTTATATTAATTAAATGAATAAATGCATATATAAATACACATGTAGGCTACATTAAATGAAAGTATGGGAATTTATACAGCATTTATTTACAGAAGAATATTATTATTATTGTTGTTATTATTATATCTCAATCTCCTCTAATCTGCGAAACTCAAGAGTCGTCTATGTTTGATGACATTGCAGGCCAGGGTGTTCAAAATTAATGCATTTTGTCAAGAGAGAGAGAGAGAAGGGAACCGCGAACACTGCATAGGATCCCTGATGATCAAAATGCAGCATGGAGCTTTCAAACTTAAAAAAAAGAATGCAAAAGCACCCTATACAAGTACCACAAAAGTGATCTATATGACTTCAGGGCTATAATCCAAGTTTTTGATAGCTTTGTGTATGAAACAAAACAAAACCGTTATTTAATTTAGTGAACAACTAGAAAAAAAAGTTTGATGACAAACTTTAAGTTGGCTTGAGAAAGCCGGACCAGAGCGTTTGAAGTTTTGAAGTTTGAATGAAGTTTTAAAGATAGATTAGAAAGAAAGAAAGAAAGATGGATAGATTAGTTAGAAAGAAATATAGATAGATAGATAGATAGATAGATATAGATATAGATAGATAGATAGATAGATAGATAGATAGATGTTTTCGGCAAGAATCTAACATGATTAGCATGTAGCTAGCTTGATGCTAATTTGATTAGCATGTAGTTAAGATGATTAGCATGTTGTTAGCATGATTAGCATGTAGCTAGCATCATAATAGCATGATTAGCATGTTGCTAGCATCATGCTAACGTGTTTTTATCAAGAAGCTAGCATGACTAGCATGTAGCTAGCATCATGCTAACCTGATTAGCATGTTGCTAGCATCATGCTAGCATGTTTTAGCAAGAAGCTAGAATGATTAGCATGTAGCTAGCATCATGCTAGCATGATTAGCATGTTGCTAGCATCATGTTAGCATGTTTTTAGCAAGAAGCTAGCATGATTAGCATGTAGCTAGCATCATGCTACCATGATTAGCATGTAGCTAGCATCATAATAACATTATTAGCATGTTGTTAGCATCATGCTAACATGTTTTTAGCAAGAAGCTAACATCATTAGCATGTAGCTAGCATCAAGCTAGCATGATAAGCATGTTTTTTAGCAAGAAGCTAGCATGACTAGCATGTAGCTAACATCATAATAGCATGATTAGCATGTTGCTAGCATCATGCTAGCATGTTTTTAGCAAGAAGCTAGCATGATTAGCATGTAGCTAACATCATAATAGCATGATTAGCATGTTGCTAGCATTATGCTAGCATGTTTTTAGCAAGAAGCTAACATGATTAGCATGTAGCTAACATCAAGCTAGCATGATTAGCATGTTTTTAGCAAGAAGCTAGCATGACTAGCATGTAGCTAACATCATAATAGCATGATTAGCATGTTGCTAGCATCATGCTAACATGTTTTTAGGAAGAAGCTAGCATGATTAGCATGTAGCTAGCATCATGCTAGCATGATTAGCATGTTGCTAGCAAGAAGCTAGCATGATTAACATGTAGCTAGCATCATGCTAGCATGATTAGCATGTAGCTAGCATCATAATAACATGATTAGCATGTTGCTAGCATCATGCTAGCATGTTTTTAGCAAGAAGCTAGCAGGATTAGCATGTAGCTAGCATCATGCTAGCATGATTAGCATGTAGCTAGCATCATAATAACATGATTAGCATGTTGCTAGCATCATGCTAGCATGTTTTTAGCAAGAAGCTAGCATGATTAGCATGTAGCTAGCATCATGCCTAGCATGATTAGCATGTAGCTAGCATCATGCTAGCATGTTTTTTAGCAAGAAGCTAGCAGATTAGCATGTAGCTAGCATCATGCTAGCATGATTAGCATGTAGCTAGCATCATGCTAGCATGTTTTTAACAAGAAGCTAACATGATTAGCAGAAAGCTAGCATGATTAGCATGTTATTAGCATCAAGAAAGAAAGAAAGAACGAAAGAGAAGAAGGAATTTTTAGAAAGAAAGATGCATAGATTTAGTTAGAAAGAAAGATGGATAGATTTGTTAGAAAGAAAGCTGGATAGATTAGTTAGAAAGAAAGATGGATAGATTTGTTAGAAAGAAAGAAAGAAAGAAAGAAAGAAAGAAAGAAAGAAAGAAAGAAAGAAGAAAAGAAAGAAAAGAAAGTATTGTTAGAAAGAAAGATGGATAGATTTACTTAGGTAGAAAGAAAGAACGATAGATTTGTTAGAAGAAAGAATGGATAGATTAGTTTAGAAAGAAAGATGGATAGATTTGTTAGAAAGAAAGATGGATAGAATTGTTAGAAAGAAAGATGGATAGATTAGTTAGGTAAAAGAAAGAAAGATAGATTTGTTAGAAGAAGATGGATAAGATTATTTAGAAAGAAAGATGGATAGATTAGTTAGAAAGAAAGATGGATAGATTAGTAAGAAAGAAAGATGGATAGATTAGTTAGAAAGAAGATGGATAGATTAGTTAGGAAAAAAGATGGATAGATTTGCTAGAAAGAAAGATGGATAGATTTGTTAGAAAGAAAGATGGATAGATTTGTTAGAAAGAAAGATGGATAGATTAGTTAAGGTAGAAAGAAAGATGGATAGATTATGTAGAAAGAAAGATGGATAGATTTTGTTAGAAAGAAAGATGGATAGATTAGTTAGAAAGAAAAATGGGAATAGATTTGTTAGAGAGAAGATGGATAGATTAGGTAGAAAGAAAGATGGATAGATTTGTTAAGAAAGAAAGATGGATAGATTAGTTAGAAGAAAAATGGAT